>APFE031688264.1:320545-375079 GCA_000404065.3 Pinus taeda | reverse complement strand
CAAGTTATGGAATACATGCTTAGGATGTACGTCATGGATAATTAGCAGTGGGAAAGGTACTTACCATTGGTAGAGTTTTCCTATAATAACAGTTACCACAGTTCAATCGAGATGCCTCCTTATCAAGATCTATATGGAAGGCCATGTGGACGCCGTTGAGTTGGGAAAAATTGGAGGACCAAGTAATCACTGGGCCGAAATTAGTTCAAGAAATGGAGGAACATGTAAAGCAGATTAGTTCAATCGAGATGCCTCCTTATCAAGATCTATATGGAAGGCCATGTGGACACCGTTGAGTTGGGAAAAATTGGAGGACCAAGTAATCACTGGGCCCGAATTAGTTCAAGAAATGGAGGAACATGTAAAGCAGATTCGACAAAGGTTAAAGGAAGCACAAGATAGACAAAAGAGTTATGCTGATTCACATAGGATTGATCGCAGTTATGAAGTAGGGGACCAAGTTTTTATTTGTATCCGACCCAACAAAAGCACCATTCGGTTTGGGAAAGGGACAAATTTTTCACCTCGATTCGTAGGACCTTTTAGGATCAAGGAGAAGATTGGACCAGTTTCCTATCGTCTTGTACTGCCACCCCATTTGCATAAAACTCATGATGTTTTTCGTGTATCCATTTTACGACATTATGTTTTTGATGAATCTCACAAACTAGATTGAAGGGAATTGTAGGTCTCAGACATGGGAACCATAATGGTCGAACCATTACGCATATTGGACTGTAGGGTTCGATAGCTCAGATGTCGCATGGTGGACCAAGTTAAGGTCCAGTGGGACAAGTATAGCCTAGGATCTGCTACCTGGGAGGATGCAAAAATTATACGTCGTGACTACCCCTCACTTTTTGAGCATCTGTGATGCCCATTTTTGACTTAGACAACTACCTATGCTAAGGTTCTATTTTGCAGTTCCATGTTATTTATTTATGAACGTTATGTAATATTAGTGCATTTAGTTGGACATGTGAAACTACTTATATAAATCATTTCATGGATTTGGTACTGATGATGGAAATGTTTTATGTATGGCCTAATGTATGACTCACTTAGTGATGAATTATCTAGTGCATGACTTATCAGAATTATTGTTGTTTCATGTATGGCTCAAGTGGATATGATTTATTTAATGAATGACTTAGTGAAATTATGATTTATTTTAAGTATGAACTGCATGATTGACACGTATATACTAGACTTAATAGCATGATGTTTAAAGATCACTTATCTATATATATCTTGTTGTTATATAAATGCATGAATGAGAGCTAACCTGCAGATTGGAAAGAACTATATGATAGCCAAGATCTACTCTTCCATTGGGGGAAGGTTGAGACATCTCATGGGGAAAGGTATAATGCACATTGTTCTATTACATTTTGTATCTACTGGATATGCACTCTTATGACATGGGTAAAATGTGAATGACAGGTGACAAGATTACCTGACTAGATTATTCGATGACAAGTATCCAACCAACGCTGTAGTGTGGTCCATATTAGGGTGTTGACCCTAGTTGTGAGGAGGGGTGGATATATTTCCCACCGTGTAACCTCCAAACCTAAAATCGTGGGAGGGCAGTGGTGGACACGCTCCCCTAGATGTGTGATGATGATTGCCAGTTGCCTACTAGGGAAGTTAGGTCAATATAGTCGATGCTTCCTCCATATTGGTTTTATTAGTGGTTAGATTAGTATAGCCAATACCACCGTATATAGCAGCAAATGATGGATAGGGTGGAAACGAAAGTAGGGCATGAAGGATATGAGGATCTAGATCAGTTAGAGACTCTTGATGGAACATGATGTCATTGTCTGACTTATCAAATTTTACTGCTATAAATCTCTCTCTATTTTGTTATGCCTTATTTCCAAACTGCTTCAGACTCGTATTTTTTACACTCTAACTTCGAGACAAAGTTTTCTGAAGGAGTGTATGTAATGCCCTAATTAGTATTATCATGCAAATTTTACTAGTGTTTAAATTACTTTAAAATATTGACTTATAATTATCAAGAAATATTGGTACATACCTACATTGGTGAAACTGCAAATTTATTACTGATATAAATTTTGTTATTAATCAATTCCCAACTTACCTCCTCAAATTTTAATTTTGATAGGATATGCTATCCTTCCATTTATTCCAATTTAAATATTCATATCTCATCCCCAAAATTTCCTCTCAAATTTACTTGGGAGAAGACATGGTCCTCTCCAATTAATTACCAAATTATATATTCATATCTCATCCCCAAAATGTCCTCTCAAATTTACTTGGGAGAAGATAAGTCAAATGTAAGAATAAGGGGGTAGTTATGACATTAATGAGAGGTGTTTGAGGTGGAGAAGGGAAGGGGGCATAAAAGGGGAAGGATGAGGGGAGGAGAGGGGATCCTTGATCTTGCTTTTACTTTTGGTTTGGTTGTGGTTTTGGAGGATTTGTTTTGAGAGTAAGGTGGGGAAGAGAGAAGGGAGAGAAGGAGAGTATTGTTTATCTTGGACACACTACATCTAGTTGGACTTGGTCCCAGAGGGCTAGGGAACTTATGGAGGTATCCTGGGCTAGGAAATACTTCCTAGTTGGCTAGGAGGTAAATCCAGTTGGTAGTCAAGAGGAGCATCCCAGCAGGATCAGGAGCTCAGAGGAATCTCAACCAGGCTATAAGAACATGTATTTTTCTATTTATAGATTACTCATGTAAGTGATTGAAATGAATTGCTCACTATTTAATTGGAGGAAATAAATTTTAATGGTAAATTATCATTGATTAAATGTGTAGTTAGAAATAAATTATTTCCCGTTTTATTGTATTTGAAATTAGAGAATTTAGTTTTGTTAGAGGACTCTAGGATGGAGCCTTACACAACACATTTTGGTGTAGTCATCAATAAATGTCATCATATATTTATTACCCTTTATAGAAGGAACAAATATTGGGCCACATAAATCTAAATTAATGAGTTCAAGTTTTCTATGTGCTCTAGAATGTGAATATTGAAAACATTGTTTGTTGTGCTTTCCTAAGATACAAGTATAACATTGCTCAAGTTTCCTAGGAATTGTAGGCAAACCAAAAACACCATTTCTCTTCAAAAAATGAAGGTTTTCATAGTTCAAGTGTCCAAATAAACCATGCGATATAAGACTTGATGGAAGTATACCTTCCTCATAATGAGAATTGTATGAAAAATTCTGTGCACGAGCAAAGGTTCCTTACAAATTCAGAAGTCTTTCTTCTTCTATTCCTGTAATTCCAAGTGAGTGATTTGATATTTTTTTGACCTCAACTTTGCCATCAAACATATGAATGGAGTGTCCTTGCTGCGGATTTGGACCAAAGACAACAAGTTTCTTCTCAGCTCTGGGAGATGATATAAAACATCACGCAGAAGAAAGTCTGGAAGACTAGATAGTTTGAGCCTGATGGTGCCAAGCCTTGATGGCTTGAGCTTTGTTTTGTTTGCAAAATATACTGCTCCATCAACATTGTTAGTGATTTCTTCAAAAAAATCTCCCCTAAAAGTCATGTGGAAAGTTTCTCTTGAATCAAGAAACCGATCATATTTCCAAGAAGCAAGTGAAACATTAAACAGGTCTTCAACTACTCTAATATTACAATGCGCCACAACATAGTGAGAAAATTTGAGTTCTTGACCTTTCCCTTTGTCATTTGTTATACTTTTGCCTTCATTTCTTCCTACTCAATTATGTCCCAATGCAACTTGCATGTGGATGCATATTGTCCATCTTTATTGCGATGTATACAATGAAGATCAAACTTTTCTCTTTGGAACTATCTACCCCCTGCCTCTAAAATTCCTCTTTCTTCTTCCTCTTCCTCTTCATCCACCTCTTCCTCTAGAATAATCTTTTGCATAATTATTCTCTTTTTGTGCAAGGCATACAAATTCTTCAGTAGATTGAGGCACTTTCATCTTCTCAAAAGCCTTCTCTCTCTTAGCAAACGTTTTTCCAAGGGAGTCAAAGATAACCTCCTTAAGGTTTCGACTTGCTTGGAATGACTCAAGATAATGTGAATAGGTGGGATATAGTGCCTTGACATAAGCTATGAGATGAATATCTATCTCAACACCAGTGGATTTTATATCATGCATAATGGATCTTATTTTTGATGTTACGATAAGAGGGTCATCATTTTTATACTCAAGACTGAACAACTTAATCATCAATGAACAACTTCAAGTTTAGAGTGTGAGTCATACAATTCCTTTAATTTTGTTAAAGCTTCAAAGGCATTTGAAAATGGTGAAATATGGTGACTCATCTCTTCATTTACTGATGCTGCAATCAAGGCATAGGTCTTGTTGTTCTTATTTTCCCAAATGGAAATCTCCTTATCTGAAGTGGGCTTTGCAGGTGCATTATCTCATTCTTCTTCACAAACTCCTCTTCTCAATTCATTGAAAATGAGAGTGTGTTTTATTTTCTTTGACCATTCATGATAGCTCTCTTTTCCATAGAGAACTACTCCAATAATTGATATTAGTGAATGCATTTTAAAATGTATATTATGCTTGAAATATATTGTGAAAAAAATGCACTTATGGTGGTAATTTTTGTAAAAAAATGCAAACAAAGTTATTACTTGGGGAGGTGGTATATGGGGGAGGGGTTATATGGTGGAGGGGAGTCAATGTATGGTGTTTGGGTGGGGGGGGGATATATGGCAGAGTCCAGGGATGTGTTATATAATATAATTGATGAAGGAGTAATACGAGGAGAAAAACACTGGTCACAAATTAAGATGCAGTGGTAAAAATCAACTAAGCTACAAATATGGTAGAAATGATACAAGGCATGGAGTGTTGTTGACATTGAAACTGATGATTCTAAAATACAACAAAAAATTCTCCATACCGATCTTCAAGTGGCATATTCAACATATAAATGTGTTCAATGAACATAGGTAGCACAAAAGATAACGTTCTCATCATACCAAAAAATTGTTCAACAAAGAACTATACGACAACTACTTTGGCAGTTCCAAGATTCCAGCATCATAACAAATAAAAAAAAATATGCTTAGGGATGTAAATAGTTTCCCTACGAAAAATAGTGTCAAGTAAAGAAATGTGAAAGAACTTCTGCAAGGAAGATACCCTAAAGGATTTTCCTACTTCATTCACGGCATGATCATTGCATCTCAGTGTTTCATGCCAGGAAACAATCTTTAAAGGATGTAGACTTTAAAGGTACCTTCAAGCGAGACGATACCAAGTTTATGGACTTCTCAGATTCTGATGATGGAGGTGAGATTCAATGGCTGCATGCAATTTTCCTTAGTCATACCCTCTCCTTCATCAACGATGGAAGTGACCAGCATTGTTGGACGTTGCAGTAGAATAGAGGTGGCATCCACCCAACAACGAAGGTGAAAAGTCAGTTGGATAATAATTACATAAGATAACATCTTAATGAAATTTCATCCTTGCACAAAAAATAGAGTGAATTCAGAGAGGGTGGAAAAAATGAAAGTGGAGAGATTTTGAATGGCAAGCCAGAGGTTTCAGTCTACAAAATATAGACAATAGGGAGTTACAAGTATAGAAAGGAAGCCAAATAGGGGCTGGCTTTGATACCATGTCCGGCCAGGAGGTAATTCCTTAAATGCGAGTTGTGTTTTTGCATTGAGATTGATCATAGATATATACATGGAGGGAGAGACTCTTGGGTTCCAACTCCCAGTGTCTCTTCAACTTCTAATTCTCGTTATTTATAATATTTACATGGATTCACCTAATCCCAAAGATTAGGTGTCAACTATAATATTGTATATTCTAATAAATATAGGCTAAATAAACTTTCAATTTTTTTTACCCTCTATTTTTTCATAATATTGTATATTCTAATATATATAGACTAAATAAAATTTCAATTTTTTTGTTCTCTATTGATTTCGTTTTGTGATTTGGAATTGGATTTTTAGTAGTGAGAATCTCTTTAATAACCTTAATGACCTTAAAAACAACAATATTATACTCATCAAAAATCATATAAATTATTTAATGGTAACTAAACTTCACTTAGACCAATTCACCCATTCGGTAAAATGAAAATGTATAGTGTAATGCTAGATTTAAAATGATTTTTAATTGGAGAAGAATATTTTTTTTGTTTTTGTTTTTTAAATGAAATGTGTAGGTTTTCATATTATTGTCAAACTAGTTTAGGCTAGGTGTTTTTACATTGTAATGTTTTTTTTTGGTAAGCTTGGCAGAACTACATCTTCAACATGTCCAATATATCACCCCAGTCGAGTTGGGGAATTGAATCAGTGACTTCACACCAAGGGTGCTTTAACAGAGCACTCGATCACCGTCTATCCAAGAGTTCGCGGACTTTTTACATTGTAATGTTAGAATTTATAATTTTTTAATTTAAAATGAATATTTTTTTATAAGCAAAATGGGTAGGCTTTCATCTTATTGTCAAATTAGTTTCTAGGCTAGGTCCTTTTACATTTTTTTTAGATATCTTTGCATTTGAGTTCACAAAACGTACAAATCTAGCCTTTATTTTTTGCGCTATATTGAAACTATCTAAGAACCTTCCAAAAGGACCCCTAATACTAAAACATAACTACAAAACATAACTTAAAAAGACATTGAGATTAACCTTCATTATCAATATTTGGCCTAGTTGAAGGTGCTACTCCCAACTGTGTTGGTTCTTCAGAAAGAACATGCATCAGTCCCGTCTCCTCCTTCAACCTTGATCTAACATTGCTTCCTTCCACGTCCTTGTAATTAACCACTGCCAATCTACATAGAGAAGTTTCCAACAAATCTAGTATGTTTTGAAGTTTCTTGATTTTACTTTGGAAGAAGTTTGTTTTTTCACTGATGAGTTGCATCTGAGCTTGATGTTACGATGCCATCGTTTCCCCTTGCCAATTGAGCAAAGTGATTTTATATGACATTGTTGCAAAAATCATAGTCCAACTTTTGAGTGACCTCGTTCTCCTACTCGTCAAAGTTTGAGCTTCAGTGTTGTTCAGTCCTTTGTTTTTGAAGGAATAAAATTTGTCGAGGAAATTTTGCATAAAGTCGTCGAAAGTTAAGCACTGAAAAATCAAAGTGGCAACAAAATATTTTTTTTGGGAATTGCGAAGTGGTAAGTAACGATGCACACCGAAAAAGCTGGAACTAATTTTGATATAGTGAACATGAAACCTTGGTAATGGCTCGAGGTTTTGGAAAATCGTGGATCAAGTGAGCAAGGGATTGAAGCCCATATCAAGTGAATGTAGGCTATAAAATAAGAGCAAAGTTTTGAACTGGTAAATCCCCTTTGCGGACAGAGGCGATCCCACTAGCCCAACACGGGTCTAGCAACAATCACACCACGCTACACGCAGGTTCCTAATTGCATAAATCAGAGATCGATTATGATGATCTACCTGGAATCCAACGCTAGTAGTTGTAGAAGAAACGCCACTCCCGTTCTTTCGCTTTGGCTGGTCACAATCCTCATGCTCCACGTAAACGGACACCTGCACAAGCAAAGAACGATACAAACACAAGCGTAAAATCCAGTATATGCAATTATATATGGGTCAGAAAAGACATAACTCAAATACCATTGAAAGACACATGAGTGGAACCATAATGATAGTCGTTCATTAATCAGTAAAAACAGAGAAAGATTACAACCAAAGGGTTCTGACGTTGAACCTCCTCTGACTAGGCAAGCAGCTAAATACGCCTTGCAAAGTGACCTTTTCTCTCTCAATATTTTGGCAGCATAACCCCTCCATAGTTCTCAATTCTCACTATCACTCCAGCATAATCTCAACACTCACAATAGCTCTAGCAAAACTCCCCTGGTTTAATGCAGGGTGACAGTCGTTTATATATGGAGGAGGAGGGAGTATGCATTGTATCAGGACACCTACTGAAGATTTAGCATTATCCCAGAATAGCCACTGAACTTGGTTGTCATGGATAAAAAGAAGACACTTGACCACTTCCATGAGATTTTCCCCCCAGAGAACTACATGAACAAAGAGGAAAAAACACTTTAGTGCGCGCTGGCTAAAAATCATAACCAAACTTAGGTGGTGCGGGCTTTTCTCTATGACAGAGCATCCATGGACGCGCCCTCTTTGGAGGAACTGAGTCATTGGTGCGGGTAAGACTCTGTGGACCCGCGCTAATGGAAAAAGGGCACTTTTTAGGGCTAATCTGCAAAAGGTGTCTTCAGGGACTTTGAAGTTCATACTCAGGAGAATCCAATGCAAGTGTTTTTAAGTTGTGTCACTGGTCACAGGTCCATAAATGTGTCCTCCAATGTGCAAAAGCAAGGGTAACAGGGACGGTGACCAACAGTGAAAAATTACTGCGTAACACCCTCTGTTGAGATTTAGACCAAAATAATTTTTCTTTCTCTCCTCCCTTGGTGACTTGACTCAAGGGCCAAGTGATATGAGAAAATCCCAACATGAACCTGCAGTAAAAGTTGGCAAGACCTAGAAATCTGTGGAGCTATGTCAGAGTGGTTGGAGATGGCCAATCTCGAATGACTTGGATCTTGGATGGATCCACCTGCACTCCCTTGTTCATCAATAATTTATCCCAGATATTGAACCTGGGTCATGCCAAAAGTGAATTTCTCCAAATTCGCACATAACTTGTGTTGCCACAATTTTTCGAAAACCTGTCGGATGTGGTGGAGGTACTCTTCCCAACTCTGGCTAAAGATCAGGATATCATCCAAGTATACCACTACAAATGAGTTAGTGAATGGCCACAAGATGCCATCCATTATCCTCATGAAGGTTGCAGGAACATTCGTCAATTTGAAAGGCATCACCAACCATTCGAATAGGCCCTCCTTGGCTTTGAAGGCAGTCTTCCACACATCGAAGGGTTCGATTGGTACCTAGTGATATTGTGACTTCAAATCGATATTGCTGAAATATTTTTCCCCCTTTAGTTGGTCTAAGAGGTCATCAATCTGTGGGATCAGGTACCCATTATGGATTGTGATCTTGTTCAGCACCTGATAGTCAATAAAGAGTCTCCAAGTCCCATCCTTCTTCTATACCAACACAATCGGGCTCCCACAGGGTGATGAACTTGGACGGATGTGACCTTTCTACAGCAACTCCTGAATCTGCCTCTTGATTTCTTCATTCTCCAAAATGGAGCGCTGATAGATTGGTCCATTGGGAAGTGGCCCACCTGGGGTCAGATCGATGGAGTACTTGACCTGATAGTGTAGAGGAACCCCTATGAGGGAGGTGAATATGTCCTCGTACTCCTCCACGACCTTGTCCATCTGTAATTGTCGTGCGGAGGGGCCCTGTGTGGAGGTTGTGGCCACCATCTTCTTCTTTCCTTGAGGGCGTATCATCAGGAAAACAAATTTCCCGGTTTTGGAAACGAGCTTACTTCATTGTTTTGCAATAATCAAAGAGATGGCGATAGGCAGTGCTACCTCTGGTATCTTATAAAACTTAGTTCCCAAAGTAACAATAACTGCACAAGGCCTTGATTCATACATAGCATGTCGCTTCCACAAGTATGGTTGTCCTAGTAATACATCACAAACTTCAAGGGGAGAAATGTCACGCAATACCTCATCCGTGAAGGGCTTGATGTTGTATGGTAGGCGACACTACTAGTTCACACGAAGATCTCGTCCTTGGTGAAGCCACCCGACGATGTACGGTTGTGGATGTGTTGTGGTCGATAAGCCCAGCTGCTTCATGACCTCTGCCGTAATGAGGTTCTTTTGGCTCCCGCTGTCGACAATGAACTATAGAGGGGAGCCCTTTACCCACATCTAGGAGTGGAAGAGACGCTCCTCCTCCTTTGGATCTTCGGGTTCCTCCTTCTAGATCTTCGTGGTGGCAATGGTGGCATTGGGCTCCACATCGATAATCTACTTCCCTTTTTCATTCCGCTTGTCAGGTTCTGACTCAGATTCAGAACCTACATCCAATTTTGAAAGCTTTAGCTCAGCCACCAATGACTGCTTGGCCCGACACTCACTTTTGTTGTGAGTGGAGCTCTTATGGAACTCACACCACTTTCCCGTGTCCTTTTTTGGCTTCGTGGCACTGTTCTTTACTTGCAGCTTTGGCGGGTTGTCTTGGGCTGCCCCACCTTGATTTTTTCCTTTGTTCTACAGTTTGGGGGCACCTTTCCCTTGCTTCGGATTCACAAATCCAAGGTCTCGCTTCTTCTGTTTAAACGTTTGCTCGAACCTGACGGCATATCAATATACAGTGCTGAGTGAGGAGATGTTCAAGAATTCTATTTCTTGTTGGATGTACTTGTGCAGGCAGTCGTAGTATTTGAGTACCAAATGTTGATTTGAATCCTTGATACCCAACTTTGTGCGAAGGGTATGGAAAATATTGGCGAACTTCGGCATCTCTTGGTCCCTTCCCTGCGATAGTGTGGTCCACTTTATGTATTGATCCTCATAGCTTCCGACAGGGTAGTATTGCTCCTTGATGGCATCCTGGAATGAATTCCAAGTGGGTGTAGCCAAAAATAGTGAGCCTATACTTTCATCCTTATGCTTGCAGTAGGTTTCCCACTAGTCCTTGACGTGGGGAGCTGCTTTGAGAAGAGCGAAAATAATCCTTTCCCGACTAAAAAAATCATGAACAGAAAAATAACCCTCTAGCAAATTTAATCATTTATCGACAACATATGCGTCTATCTAACCCTCAAATATGGGGATTTCAAAATTAACTTGTACCTTAAACGGTGTGGCATTTCGAGAGTAGCTGTTGGAAGCCGATGTGTCGCCCCTGGATTGTCGCTGAAGGATCTGGGCAAAGCTGTCCATCATCATGTTCCTTTGTTGCTCAAGGGCTTCTTTGAGCAAGATTTTGATAGGATCTACTGCCCCCTCATCTTTATTTTCATCCGCCATGGGAGGCCATCGGGATTTGTGAGGCTGGTCTTGCAAAGGTTCAACCAGTTCAAGCCCTAACTCCTTATATCCTGACCTCGTTGGGGACATGCAAAGAAAAACAGAGAAAAAAGCAGACCGCTCTAATACCACTCATCTAGATTTAAACAGGAAGGCAACAAAATACAAAGATAACCATATACACAAAGATGCAGTGGAAATAATGCTTCATTTCATTAATGTAAAATACTGAAATATCCTTACAAACAGAAATGGAAATAAACCAGCTAGGGCAATGGTAGCTTATCTCTGAGAAGAGATGTGGCAGCTACATGCCTTTGAACTGCGTTACAATGAGGCTCAAAGGCCTATTTATTGTTGAGAAACAATGGAAAACCCTAAACATCCAAAAACCTAATCCTAGAAGATGAAATTCCAAACTGTGGGCCACGCTTGGGTAAATTGGTACATCAATTTCCCGCGATTGTAACTTTGGCATACGATCTTCGTTTGATGCACACAGTATCTCATTAGAAAGGTCTATTCGATAAATACAACTTTGGAAAGAGAAACATCAGTCCATGGACCCATGTTGCTCCCAGCTTTCCCAAAAAACGTCGTTTAGGGCCTCAAAATAGCTCCGGAAGTTTAGGACCCGAAAAACTACTAAAAATAGTAAACTGTGCTACAATTAAGGAAACTGAAAAACTAAAAGAAACAATGGTAGGGGTCCAAGTGGACTTGGCAGGTGGCCACCAATATCCACCTAGATCATCTTCCTAATAAGAATCTTGTGTATTTGAGAGGAAAGCTTGGATTAGTTGATATATCCTCCCTGGTTGAGAGGGAGAGATAGACACATTATTATTGTCCTCACTCCATGAAGAAAGAATGGAAGGTTGGGTTAGCATATGGTATCTGATACTCATTGAGGATAAGGTAGGCCACCCAAGATAAGAATAGTCGTATAGGAAATTCCTTGAGGATGTGGTATTCCAAAATAAGAATTATCCTCTAAGGACATACCCTATGAACAGCCGAGTGGGGTACGTTCCTTGACAGACAATGATGATGTTGTTATCACCCCAAGAAACTCTCCTAGGTTGTAGCTTGGAGATGCTCGGGAACATAAAAATTCAACTTATTGTTGCAAATGGTTGAATGGAAGGAATGATGCTTGTCCAAGCTAGATAACCACTTCTATTTTGCTCGACTCTAGACATGTGTGAACACCCCCCAGACTACAAGGCTTTAGACCACCAATTGCTCACAATTTAAGGATTGGGTGACTATGGAGAATACTGACCACACCAGCAGATGCACATGACCATGTGATGGCCAGCTGCAACCAGTAAAGAAGTCTGCAAATCTACTTCCCTAATGCACAGACAAGATGACAACTCTCTGGCACTAGGTGAACAGAAACCTGAATAACTCATTCGCTGATACATGCAAGACTTTAACACAGAGGTAGGATGACAACTACTCTAATGCTAAACATTAAGAGTTCAGGAATACATAATATCAAGCATAGCTTGGAAAAGAAGCATGAAAAGTGAGCAATTAATAGCAAAAGAAGCTTGTATTCGCTGAAAATGAAGACAAGACGCTACAAGTATCAAAATAGTTACAGTCTCCAAAAGTTGTACCTTACATCAAAACATCAACCATCAACGCTGACTACGTCTTGTTTGGGGGTATATATAGAATTTCATTTCAAAGGCACTCATCCATTATAAGTATGGAGGGGTCATAATTGACCACCAACCGCTTTAACTGCCTGATGGAGTCTCTGGTGTGTTTTCTTGCTTCAAATGGATGAATCTGGTCCTTTTAGGTGCTCTGTTATCCTTCTCAGGTGGTTGGAGTGCTCGTATCAATGAAGACCCATAATTGTTAAATGCGGTCACCTGCTCAGGTTTTTTCCTCTTCCTTTTCGGCCATACTGTTGGTTAAATATGGTTTTTGGGGAGCAACTGCAAACAGTACTGGAAACTGGTCACCTCCGTCCTTCGGGTGCACGAAACAGTTCATGGACGCATACTACATGGCGAATAGATGGGTCGGATGGAGGAGGAAGATCAGCTATCGGATCAAGAGGATAGACAGTGGGGATTACTTGGTGGAGAGTATCGGGAGATACAGGAGTGGGGCGGGCATGAACCGTTAGATTTCGAGCGTGCAGATCCTACGGCTATAGGGCGGAGGAGACGCGCGGGAGTTATTAGGCGGCAACGGGAGGCTAAGCAGTAAGCTGTTTTGGTTGCACCGCTTTCGGGCACAAGGCCGTAAAAGGATAGCTGCATGTGATTCCATTCAAAGTGTGATGCGTGGCAGCGGGGGAAGGACGAAACAGCTTTCCATCGTGCGTTATCACCCTGACAATTTGTGGGCATGGGAAGAGTGAACGTCGTCCGATTGCAGCGGAGATGATCGAACGGTGGAGATTTGATTGCATGGGTTTTTTTTGTTGGATGTAACGGGGGACTGTTGGATCGGGGTGATGGAGATCGATGACTAAGGTCGCGGCGGAGGGTTTGTGAAGGCGTGCGATCGTGTGGGCGCGGGTTTATGGGGGTATGGATTTAAGCGCTCGGGGCTTAAGAACAATGGAGTTTTATACAATTTTTAACAAAAGAGCTTAGGAAATGGAGATAAAGGGGGAATGAAAGAGGTAAAGGAGAAGGTGAGGATGACCATTATAGGCTTTCTCTGAGCAAAAACAAGGACCGAGCTTACTTCTGATTCTTCGAATATCAGCAATATGTAGCAAAGCTAACACTGGCTCCTTCTGGGGATGAGATCCTCTCTGTGAGGTCTCAAGAACTTGCAGACCAATGCCTTGCCTGTCAAAACCAAATGAGCAAAATTCCCTAATGTTCCTTTGGGCCTGGAGTCTAACTGAGTCTACATTCAAACTGATTAAAATAACATATGTACAAACTTAAGGCCCGGAAACCTTAAAGAACATAAATTTTCAGAAAACGCCCATTAACTGGGCCACCAAAAACCATCTCCCCTTCCATACTCTGCAGTATGAAAGTATTGTTCCCTTGGATCTGAGAAATGATAAAAGGCCCTATCCATAAAGCATCAAACTTCCCATGGTTACCTTTCTTCTCTTTCAATGCCTCCCACTTAAGAACCAAGTCTCCAACCTGAAAATTGTCTACTTTTGACCTCCTGTCGAAAGCTTCCTTGATCTTCTTTTGATGTGCCATAGACTTCTCAACCAGCTATTCTCTGATCTGATGTACCTCTGCTAAATCAGTGATCCTTTTTGCCATGTCTTCTTCCTCATTCTGCTCTTCTTGCAAGAACTTTCCCACAGGGAGGATTAACTGAATTGGGAATACAACTTCAGTGCCATATACCAGCTTGAAAGGAGAAACTCCTATGGACTTCTTGTTGGTTACTCTATCAGCCCACAGTGCATACTTGAGCTTAGAATCCCAATTCTTTTTGTTGTCCTCCAACAACTTTTTTATTATCCTTATCAGGCTTTTTTTGGAAGATTCTGCTAGACCATTTCCTTGAGGGTAATATGAGGTGGAATGAACCAGCTTAATGCCCATTGAGTCACACATATCCACCAATTATTTTTCCCTAACTGTTGTTGCATTATCTATAATTATTTTATGTGGACAACCAAATCTAGTGAAGATATTCTCTGTCAAGAACCTCATGACCACATAGTGATCAGCCATTCTGGTAGGGATTGCTTCAATCCATTTAGTGAAATAATCAGTGGCAACTAAGATCCATCTGTGTTGGCCACTGGAATGTGGATTTATTTCTCCAATGAAATCCAAGCCCCACTGCTGAAAAGGACCACTAGCATGTATGGGTTTTAAGGGCAGGGACTTCAATTGTTGCTTCCCTTCAAATCTTTAGCACTTGTCACATGATTTAACAAATGAAAAGACATCAGCAAACAAGGTGGACCAATAATATCCAGCCCTGAGGATCTTGAGAGCTGTAGTTTTCCAATAATGATGTCCTCCACATATGCTAGAATGAAACTGTTGCATCACATCCATGGATTGTTCGTTGTCTAGACACCTCTGAAGAATTCCAAAGGCATCCCACTAGTAGAGCAGACTTTCATGGATGCAGTATCTAGCTGCCTTGAGCTTAACAGTTCTAGCTTGGCCTAGACCAAGGCTTAGAGGAACTTCTAGCTTCAACAAGTATTGAGCTATTGCAGAGTACCAATCACAAGAAGCTAGATTTTCTACCAATGACTGATTTTTCCCTTATTCAACTGTTTCTTCTTCTGTCATACCATTCTCTAAAATTGTGCTTATGAGATTTATGTACAACATTCTACAATTTTCTTCAGCCATTAATCTGGCAAGGCCATGACCTCTGACAAGCTTTGTGGGCTTCAATTCTATGTTAAATTCAATAAGCTTTGCAATCCATTTAGCCCTTCTTCCATCAACATCAGGCTATGTTAGGACATCTCTTATTGAGGCAGAGGGCACATATGCAATTATCTTGAAATGCATAATGTAAATTCTAAATGCTTTCAAAGACTTGATGAGATCATATGCTTGTTTTACAATGATATCATACCTCAGCTCAACATCCCTTAAGGTTTTGCTGAAAAAATGCCACTGGATGCTCTGAACCTCCTTCATCTGCTTGCAATAAAACTACTGCAAGGGTGTCATCAGAGGCAAATAAAAATATATGGAACTCCTTGTTGTAATCTGGACTACTTAAAGTAGGAGCTTCCATAATAGCTTTCTTAATGGACTCAAAGGATCTTCTTGCTGCATCAGTCCATTTGATCTCTGACCCCTTTTTCAACATGGAGGTAATATGCTTTACAAGTTCTGCAAAATTTGGGATAAACCTCCTCACAAAATTTAATTTGCCCAAAAAGGACTGGATATCCTTCTTTGATCTCAGGACAAACAAGGTTTGTATTGCTCTTAATCTTTTTGGGTCAATTTGAACACCTGTAGCAGAAACAACATGTCCTAACAGCTTGCCTTCTTCTAAAGCAAACTGTGACTTTTTAGGATTGACTGAAATCCCAAACCTTCTGCACTTCAGGAACACTTTCTTCAAATGCTGCAAATGGTCACAATGGCTGCTGGAGTACACCGTTATATCATCTAGGTATATAAGGACAAACTTATCCTTCTCTCTCACAAATGCTATATCCATAGCTCTCTGAAAGGTAGCTCCAACATTCATCAGCCCAAAAGGCATCTTGGAATACATAAAAGTGCCCCAAGGAGTGGTGAATGCAGCCTTCTCTTGGTCATCTGGATGTACAGCAACCTGGTTATACCCTGAAAATCCATCCAGGAAAGACATCACTTTGGCCCTTGAGACCTTCTGTAGCAAATGCTCCATCTTGGGTAGAGGGTAATTGTCTTTCTTAGAGCATTTGTTTAATTTTCTAAAATCAATGCAAAGCCTGATTTCTCCACTTTTCTTCCTCACCACTACCAAATTGGCTACCCATTTTGAATATCTGAGGGGGACTATGATCTTGGCAGCTAGTAACTTCTTGATTTCCTTTTCAATCAGAGGGAGGAGCAAAGGATTTATTGGTCTTAGCTTCTGCTTGAAAGGCATGGTGAATTTCTCTAAAGGGATTTTATGCTGGATGATATTTTTGTCATATGTTTTCAGGTCACTATACTCCCAGGTAAACACATCAGCAAATTGCTTCATTAAATTGCAGTACTCAGAACTTTGAGCAGCAGATAGATGGGTGGATAGATTTATGTGTCTTATCTGGTCTGGATTCCCTATATTATGCTTACAGATTGCAGATTGGTCTTCTTTTTGGGCAGCCTTATAAGGCACAAAATTCAGGGCAAACAGCCTTTCTAAAGGGACTAGACCCTTAGGTATCTGATTGATGGGCAGTCGGACAATGCTATCTTTACCAATTTTGTTTCTAAGCTGGGATTGGGGGCTTCCTTCACGGCTTCATTCTCTTGGTCAATTTGCATTTCGGAGAACTCGTCAATGACTTGCATAAATCTGTTTACCTCATCATCATCCTCAAAAACTTTCCAATGTTGGACATTGTCAGGCAAGGATGGTCTGTATTTCATTTGGACTTCATAAACAAGTCTGGGAGGCATGGGAGGGATAAAGATGCTAGTAGACACAACAAGGGAATCACAGCAAGCTGATTTTTAACTCTAGGGATGTATGAGATATAAAAATAATCAAAGGAATCTTTAAGTCTCCATACCTCATCTCTATATGCATTCAGCCTTGGGTGCTTTTCTTGAAACGTTTTGTTCACTTGCTAAATGATAAGATCAGCATCTCCAAACACCTTTATGTTTCTAATTCCTCTGTCCTTTGCTGTGTTAAGGCCCAATATTAAAGCCTTGTACTCTACTATATTGTTGGTGACTTGAAAAGCCAACTTAAAAGACAGATGTGTGCTTTCTTGTTTTGGAGATATCAGCACCACCCCTACTCGGGTAGTCTCCCTTGAACATGATCCATCAAAGAACATCTCCCAAACCTGACTTCTTTGCTCTCCCTCTGCCTAATTCGCTGGTTTCTTGATCTGCATTGAGGCCTTTTGAGATTCTTCTATTTGGAGAATACAAGCTCCAAATTCAGTGTCCACAACATAAATGGGGTGATTGGAAGGATTATTCTCATCACTGATGATGTAGTCCAGTTTTGCTTCTCTATACAATCTCCTGTTTTCTCCTCCAAAGACTGGGACAGTGGCATAAGATAACTCATTCTATAATGTCCCACCTAGTCTCTTAATCCACCCTCTAGACAGCAGCATGCCAAACTTAGGAGGGACATATGCTACCACACTATCCATCATCATGCTCTTCCTAGGCAATTGAGTTAGGGTAATGGCTAGGTCTTTGATTAATCCTAGGCATTTTACCTTTCTTGAATTGAATGAGAATAGATCATGATATGGTCTAGTGATATCAAGGCCTAACTCTTCCATGACAGCTTTGGGCATCAAATTCTGGCTAGCCCATGTGTCTAGAAGGCAATTGTGGAGGATTTTGTCATGAATGGTCAAAAAGACATAAAATGATGGGGAGTTATTATCAGTAGGTTCAGTCATTGGGCAAAGCACAACTGCAGGCTTATCATCTTACAAGTTGACATAGTCAGTGGGAGGTTGTGAAGCTTTTAGCTCAAAAGAATCAAGGATAGGATTTCTAAAAACTTCACTCTTTGCAAGTTCTATCAGAGGCACAGATATTTTTAATTTCTGGACTTCTGATTCAAAGCTGAAAGGGGAAGGGGACTTGTCAGGGCCTCTCACCTCTTGAGTTGGTGCTTTGAGGATGACTGGGTCAGCTGCTGGTCTTTTCTGTTTGATATTCTATGGCTCTGTTGGGACAGCAGCTTTTTGGGCAGGATTCTCCATGACATTGTTTGATTTTGACCTCAGATTGTATCTTTGCTACTCATCAATTTGCAGAACAACCTCTCTGTCCCACTTTTGACTGGTTTGGTCCTATAGCAATGATTCTTTGTAGGCAGCCAATGTCAAAAAGCGAGAGTTGCCTTTATCTTCCATGTAATGAATTTCATCCTCTTCTTCAAACTGCTCTTCCTCCATTACTACGTATTGGAAAGGAGCTTTAACCTTTTGTTCTTCATTTGCTTCCTTACCCCTTTGAATGATTTGCAATTGTTCATTTTCTCTTCTAAATGGATTTGGGTTTCTTGGAGCATATGTGTTTGGAAGCCTTGTCTTTCCTGAGCTCTGCTCAACCTTCAACTTCGATATTTCAGTAACCAATGACTCTATCATCTTAGTCATCTTGTCTAATTTAGGTTCTGAAGATGAAGCAGAGGAAGAAGAAGCCTCACCTCTCTGCCTCCTTTTATCAGCATGATTTTTGAGCTTTTCTACAACCATAATATTAGATTCCACCTCTAGGGCTGCATCTTGCATTTCAGCTAGAGTGGCACACTTTCTTTCCTTAACAGCAGGCAGAAATCAGAGTCAAAAGCATTGGCATAGGTGAGTTTGGCAGAGGTGGGGGTAGGCTTTACTTCAGCTGGTATCTTACTATACATACGATTGAATCTTTTATTAAAATCAAGCAATGATTCCCCATTTTCCCTCTTGAGGTTTCCAAACTCTGTATAGTAATATAGCAAGTCTCTTTTATTTCCCCAATGTTTCAGAAATACATCATCTAATGCTTCAATGTTTGTTATAGACCTAGGGGTCAATTCTCTGAACCACTTTCTAGCCTCTCCATCAAGGCTCTAGACAAACACTCTCAGCCACACATCATCCTCACTGATATCTAGGTTATCAGCATAACTATAAAAAGATTCAAGGTGTTCTTCAGTTGTTACTCCTTCTGTACCAGTGAACTTGGGCATATATTTCTAATACTCTCCAGCAGGAATGGAATTCAAAGGAACAGGCAAGACCAGGGGTCCATACCTAGCAACAATGATTATTTCCATCTTCGTGGGTGCTTGTTGCCCTACCATGACTGGGGTAGGTGGAAGGATATTGGCAGATTGGATGGTAGAAAGAAATGAAATAGATGACAGAGACAAAGGAATGTGATGGACTGTATGGGAGGCTTTCTTTGGACTGAGATCCAAAGCGGAACTAAATGAACAAGGAGCTTTATGAATCTCTGAGGGTATTTCTTCACTAACAATGCTAGGCTCTATATCTTCAAATTGTATTTTCTCAACTATAGGCCCCTCCTACAGAGATACATAAGGTTTCTTGGGCTTACTTGATCCTGATGCTCCTTTCTGTGATTTTTTCTTTTGCTTAGAAATCTTCTCAGGGTCAGAAACTGGGTCAGTTGGTGATTTCTGATGATTTCTCCGAGTATGTCTCACAAACTGAGCCAGAACTATAATGTGGAGTCGCCACTAGGTTGATCCTCCAGTAGAGCCGCCAGATAGATGATTACAACCAGAAATGTGTCCAAACTTTGTCTATCATCAAAGCTGAAACTATGTCATTTTCCCAGGGAAGCTGAGCTTCAATCTCCTCTCCCAGTAACTGCACCAATTAATGTTATCACCCCAAGAAACTCTCCTAGGTTGTAGCTCGAAGATGCTCGGGAACATAAAAATTCAACTTATCGTTGCAAATGGATGAATGGAAGGAATGATGCTTGTCCAAGCCAGATAACCGCTTCTATTTTTCTTGACTCCAGACATGTGTGAACACCCCCTGGACTACAAGGATTTAGACCACCAATTACTCACAGTTTAAGGATTGGGTGAATATGGAGAATACTGACCACACCAACAGATGCACATGACCATGTGATGGCCGGATGAAACCAGTAAAGAAGTCTGCAAATCTACTTCCCTAATGCACAGACAGGATGACAGCTCTCTGGCACTAGGTGAACAGAAACCTGAATAACTCATTCACTGATACATGCAAGACTTTAACACAGAGGTAGGATGACAGCTACTCTAATGCTAAACATCAAGAGTTCAAGAATACAGCATATCAAGCCAACTTGGAAAAGAGGAAGCATGAAAAGTGAGCAATTAAAGCAAAAGAAGCTTGTATTAGCTGAAAATGAAGACGAGACGCTGCAAGTATCAAAATAGTTACAGTCTCCAAAAGTTGAACCTTACATCAAAACATCAACCATCAACGCTGATTACATCTTGTTTGGGGGTATACGTAGAGTTTCATTTCAAAGGTACTCGGCCATTCTAAGTATGGAGGGGTCATAATTGACCACCCACCCCTTTAATTGCCTGATGGAGTCTCTGGTGTGTTTGCTTGCTTCAATGGATGAATCTGGTCTTTTCAGGTGCTCTGTTGTCCTTCTTAGGTGGTTGGAGTGCTCGTATCAATGAGGACCCATAACTGTTAAAAGCGGTCACCTGCTCGGGTTCTGTCCTCTTCCTTCTCGGCCATACTGTTGGTTAAATATGGTTGTTGGGGAGCAACTGCAAACAGTACTGGAAACTGGTCACCTTCGTCCTTCGGGTGCACGGAATAGTTCATGGACGTATACTGCATGGCGAATAGACGGGTCAGAAGGAGGAGGAAGATCAGCCGTCGGATCAAGAGGATAGACGGCGGGGATTGCTTGGCAGAGAGTATTAAGAGATACGGGAGCAGAGCGAGCGTGAACCATTAGATTTTGAGCGTGCAGATCCTACAGCTATTGGGCGAAGGAGACACGTGGGAGTTATCAGGCGGCAACAGGAGGCTAAGCAGTAAGTTGTTTTGGTCGCATCGCTTTCGAGCACAAGGCAATAAAAGGACAGCGGCATGTGATTCCATTCAAAGTGTGACGTGTGGCGGCGGGGGAAGGACGAAACCGCTTTCCATCGCGCGTTATTGCCCCGATAGTTTGCGAGCACGGGGAGAGCGAACGCCGTCCGATTGCAGTGGAGACGATCGGACGGTGGAGATTTGATTGCACTGGCTTTTTTTGTCGGATGTGATGGGGGACCGTTGGATCGGGGAGACGGAGATCAACGGCTAAGATTGCGGCGAAGGGTTTGTGAAGGTGCGCGGTCATGTGGACACGGGTTTATGGGGGTATGGGTTTAAGCACTCGAGGCTTAAGAACAATGGAGTTTTATATGGTTTTTAACAAAAGAGCATAGGAAATGGAGATGAAGGGAGAGTGAAAGAGGTAAAGGAGAAGGTGAGGATGGCCATTATAGGCTTTCTCTGAGCAAAAACAAGGACCGAGCTAACTTCTGATTCTTCGAATATCAGCAGTATGCAGCAGAGCTAATAGGTGTCTATTAGTTATTGGGCTCGCCAGTATTGTGCTCTGATATTGTGGAGAGATAGAGTTGTTTGTCAAGGTCTTTCTATGTGAAAATGTTCTTTGGAATGATGCAAAGAGATGGCTTACTAATATGACTCTTCTTATGATATCTATTCAGTTTGAGAATGTCCATGTACCCTTTATGAATACCTAGCTAATTAAGAGGGAGTGTTGAATATTGTGTAACTAGGTTCAGTATTCATAAATATGAAATGTACTTTTGGTTCTTGTATATTGTAAAATGAAAGAAAAAGAATTATTGTTATTTTTTAAGCATGGGTTTCATTCTCAAGGTATTTTATTTTAGAGGTCACACACATTGAGTGCTTCTAGGGTTTGTCCTAGGGTCAAGAAGTAAAAAGACTCATTTTTTATGAAGAAGACCACATCAGGCACATTGTAACTTGTAAAAATAATCATTTTTGTATTTAAAAGTGTCAAAATACCCTCCAAGACCAAGTCGTCCTAGCAGCTAAGAAGTCGACCTCAATTAGAGAATTTTGTCCACCTTGGAAGCCTATATATAGGAGGAACTCAGTCTCCTTCGTACATCATTAATTCTCTCACCAATCAAGAAAAGTAGAAGAAAAAGGCTAGTGAAGAAGGAGAAGGAAGAAGGAAAAGTGTTTGGTTTATTTCTCTCTCTCTTTTCACACATGCAAAGGAAGGAGTCTAGGGTTTTGTTGCTGCAAGATCAGTCTTGCAAAAATTGCAGGAAGAAGGTTGAAGGAAGGTCTATTAGGTCATCCTCAAGCCCTAGAACAATTAGAAACTTAAGTGAAGGTCAAAGTAAGCCCTAGAAGACCTATATTTTCTCACGTGTGGAGGAAACAGCAGTTGCACTAGCCAAAAATTTCAGACCTGCAGTAGACGCTGAAATTTTGTAGCTAGGGGTCGAAGTTGTATAGATGCAAGAGATTTTACTGGGTTTGACTTGGAAAAAGCAAGCACATCATCATGAAGGTCAGAATTGGTCTTGGAAGGGTATTTTTCTTAGTCTAGAGGTCTTGGAATTCATCATTTGAATAATCTATAAGAAGAAAAGAGATTTGTGGGTTTTCCTCTCAAGTGGAGAGGTTTTGGCCTTGGCTTGCAGCCTATATCCTGTGTATTGTTGATCTTCTTGTTTTGGTAGTTTTTTTATTATAAGAATAAAATAATAATAAGAGAATAAGCTAATAAGTAAGAAAAAGTAAAAAAACGTCACTAGTAGTTATCAAGTTTAAGAGAAATCATCTTGATTAATTGCTTTATAGATTTCTCAACACATAGAACCGTGATCTCGCACTTGAACATACTCTCACTCACTACATGATATCACTTATAATATGTGATAGCACTCCATCACACTTCATTTTGTGATCCGAACTATTCTTTTAGTATCTCTATGACATCAAATTATTTAATGGATCGTACTGGACATGGACAATGCAAGTATTATATTCAGTAGAATCACTATGATCAGTGGATAGAAGAATGAATCGTCTCTAAGTGTAAATATAGCATCAAAGACCAAGAGAATCACAAGTATGAGGAGCTATGATGATTTCCTCATTTCAACCACATAAATGGAGGATATATACAATAAAGTTGACCTAAATGTTATAACATCATTTAGCACTCATGTAGACTAGATGCTCTTATATGACCTTGGGCAGCCTTTTCCCATGCAAACTTGATCTTATATTTAAAATAAATAAATAAATAAAATCCATACACGACTCTTCCCACACAAAAGCGCGTACATACATAGGCTCTATAACTCTATATCTGCATATACCTTTTAAAATATGAAAAAATAAAATAATATGCTATTTTTTGGGAAGGGTTCACGGGTTTTACCGAGATCCCATCTACAGGAGCCTGTAGCACAACTGAATTAACTAATTTCAGGTGGTATATATACACCCCTTGGGTATACCTAAAATACATAAGAGAAGGTCTATCTACACTATACCCTTTTTTCTCCCATATCAAGTCTGATGTTCTCGTGCCCCCTACACTCCCAATCTCTATGGAAACCCTGGTTTCCTTTGAAAATATGCTCATCATATTTATAGCATCTCCTTGCACTTGTTAGATAGGTTTTCTTCATGGCTCGGGATGGACGGATCCAGATGAAGGCTTCATCAATGCTTCGGCTTCGATCAGGTTGTACCTTTCCTGTACGTATTGCTTTTAATCAATAAAGAATCTCATGTTTTGTTTCTAATGTGTTATTGTCTAACGAATAGTAATTTGTATGATTATATATGATTATCTAACATATGTATGCACATAGAATTATCTATTATGTGTATGCTTTTATGAATTAACTTGCAGACCTACTCGTTCTAGAGGAAGCAGAGGGTTTGCACCCTTCGGGAACAACATCAGATGTAGGACCTCTGAGTATGTTTCCAAGTCCATGTATAGTAATTCATATGTTTGGCATGCTTGCTTGACTACTCTTTGCTGATTATCTTCTTCTACTCTATTGAGGTTGTCAACCCTTACCTTAGGGAACTTTTTCCACAAACAGAATTGGTGACTCCACTGGGGAATACCATCAAGTATTTCCAAGAAGGGTTTTTATTATTTGATTTGGGTTTGGTCTACTATTTCTTGACTTTTCCAGCCTTCTTGACTCTTAAGCAATCTGATCATTCAAACTGATCTCTTGGATCAAGGATGTGTCCTTATTTTTTCCTCGTTATCCATTAATACGTGCCTTTTATTGTAGACAGTAGCATATATACATGTTTTCTTCCAAATAAACCTATGTATATGTTATTTTCTTCAGAAACAATCACATACATACGTCATTCTGAAGTCACACAGTCGCGTACAGATCCAAAAAATTGCATTTTTTTCATTTCTGGCTTTTGTTGGGGGTTTGACCATGATTGCTTGTGTCTTTCTGGTTTGAATGAGGCTTGGAATTATCTTTTTATCAGTTGTTGTTAGTTTCCTCCATCTCTTTTTTTAAAAGCCTATGTCAACCTAGGGTTTGTAGTTTTTGAATATTTTTATATCTAAAGTTGTGTTTCATTCTTTAAGAAGTGTCTGGTTGTTCTGTGCTTTTGAGGCAGTTGGTCGTTACTGCAACTTGTTTATAACTCAGTCATCTTGATTTCTTCTTTTACATTCTTGAAGTTGGCTCGTTTTTTTCTTTTCATTGTTTGTTTGAGAAAGGTGTTTGCAATTCTTGGGTAAATGAGAGATTTCAGTTCTCTGGAATCTTTCTAATTTCCAGAATCCTTTGTGTCTTCTTGACCAAATCATTCAAGGTATTTTAGTCTCTTATTCACATTATTTTTTTAATCTTTGGGATCATTAATGACTAGTGGGATCTGATTCTTTTTCTTGTTTTTGGTCTTGAATTTTATGTTTGTTTTCACTTTTTGAAACTTTTAGTTTTAAATCTTTTAAAGAAAAAGAAAAACACTTGATTTGGTTTTCTTTTCTTTCGTTTTTTTACTTTTCAATCTCTTAAGTTTTAGCAAAAGTGTAAATTCTTGTTTTAGGGCTAACAGTCTTTTTCCTTTAAGGAGTGTTTCTTATTTGACATTTTCTTCTTGTTGCTCGATAAATTGGCTTTTGATTTTGATTTCACCTTTGTTTGTTTTTGAGCTTTACTTGAATCTTGCATTTGCATTCTAGTGTGCATTAGGGTAAGTTGCATTTTAGACATCATTTAGTTTTTTCATTAGGTGTTGAATGTGTGAGTATTTAAAAAGAAAAAGAAAAAGAGTTTTTTTTCTTAGATTTCTCATAGAACTCATGTAGAAATCGCTTTCATTGAGGAAAAATAAGTGTTGCATTTTCATGTAGCCTAAGTTTTTTATTGAATTATTTTGCGTCATAACAGCATCAGTTGCACTTCCACTTCCCTTGTCCTAATAAAAAAAAAAAAAAAAAAAAAAAAAACAATTAAAATAAGAAATTAATTAAAATGAGCTAGACTTTATTTTTGTCATAGTAACATCAACTAGTCTAGGGCCTTGGAATAGGTGTATGGAGATTAAACTCTCCAAGGCCACTTGAACTGAAAGTATATAAGTTTACTAAAGAGTGGAAATCCAGTCTCGTTAAGCTGTCCAGGAAAGCTCTTCTAACATGAGTTAAGCATGAGGTCGTGTGAAGATAACTAAAGAGAGATACCCCCTCTCCTACTTGTTGGATCACGCATCCATAACTCTTCCACTCGGCTTCTGATCATGAACTAGTGACCTTAGTTTCCCTTCCTAGTGACGACACAGGTGACTGCAGGGGGGAATGCCTGTGGTACTTGAGGAAGAAGTTGCAACACTTTCATAGTACTTTTGGAGGGTGCCCTTGCGAAGATTGGGTACTTTCACCGGCAAAGGATATTATCTTGAGGTCAATGTAATTGCTTCTGATATCTTCGCTGGTACGCTTGGACCCTCGTCATCCCAAACTACCTTCGAGATATATTTTTCTTCACTTTCTTTTATTTTGGTGTCTGGTCCTAATCAGCTAGAGTGGACATACCCAGAAGTTTTTTGCTTGGTTGTATCTTTAGGATATTTTTAGTGAGTGATGTGTGCTCCTAGCTTTCCATAGGTGTTTTGAGTCTCTAATTTCTCTTAATATATTAAAAGTGGTTGACCGACTGGTTCTTCGGTCTAGAAGGCTTCATGGGATTTCACCTGCGAGTGTCGAGCCTTCACCTACAAAGGGTATGACTAATTATACTTGTGATTTTGAACCAAAGTTACCTAACGCGACGAAGATGGATCCTTCTCTCAGGGTTCTCATTTCACAGGGTGAACCTAGTCTAGTCCATAATCTGAACGGAAATTCTCTGGTGCTTGCTAGAGTACTCCCTCAGTCAGAAGACGAAGTAGAAATTAAAGACGTTTAGGAGCCTCCTAAGACTCCTACAGAACCTCTTCCTTCTCATCTTCCTTACGTCATTTTATATGTGGGTACTCCGACTCATAGGTCGTCTGACTCTTCTCAATGGCCAATATTAGTGGCTCTATCGATACTACTGGTATACATACTCCTTAGTTGTAGGAGGAGGTACTATTCCTATATCTACTATTACACCCAGTACGGTAGCTTTTGGCTCTACCTCCATCTCGATTCCGAGTGAGGGTACCCAACCTTCAGCTCCTTTCATGGGATCTTATCATTTCAGAATGTCATCTAGTGGGGTTCCCTCAGTGTCTTCAACTTTACCCTCTACTGCTTCTACATCTATGACTTCGATGGCTGTTGGTTCCATGCCTTTACAAGATTTTCAATTTAGAAGTGGACATGTCCCTCCTTCCAATGCATCGTTGAATTTAGGATCAATGCCTTTCTCTGGTCATGCTCAAAACATTAATCCTTTTCAAGGGAACCAGGGCTTGGTATATCCTTCTATGAGTGGTTTTGGGTCAGGGAATCTTTCCCACCTATTTGGTCAGTAGGGGATTATCCTCTTCCCTACTTCTGATACTTCACGGGTTCTTCCTCCTTTAGCTAGTAGTGCATGAAATCCTTATCAGGGGCTCTTCCCTTCATATAATGTTCCGCTAGGAGGAAGTTTTCCTATGGCAAGTAACCCTGCAGTAGGGGGTGGATACCCTCCATATACCCCTGTACTACAAGGTTTTCCTTATGGTTTAGGTGTTTCTATGAGTAACCCTTGGCAATCTGGTGGCTCTCAAAATCCAGGATACGCTTTTTCAAATGTTGGAAATTCCACTTGGAATTATCCTATTCCTCCACGCTTACCATTCCTAACAATGCTTAATTTTCCAGATCTTTCGAAATTAATGAATGATCTTATCCATTATAACCTGGCCTAGCCTTCGGTCCCTACTAAACTTTTGTCTGATATTCCCAAATTTGAAGGGAAGTCTGGTGAGCATCCGGCCGACCATATAACCACTTTCCATTTATGGTGCTCCTCAAACTCCCTGATTAATGATTCAATTAGGTTGAGACTATTCCAACTCACTTTAACTAAAAATGCAGTTAAATGGTACATCGAGTTAAGGGGGGGTACATTTTCTACATTTGGTGATTTAGCCACAATGTTTCTAAACCATTTTCAGTTTCATGTCTGTTACGACATCGGAACTAAGCTTTTAGAAAATTTTAAGCAAGACAAGGTTACACATATTTCTGACCACATTCAAGAGTGGTGTAGAAGGAAGAGAATGATAAAGCCCTATAGCCCTGATGAGTTCCTTCTGGAATGGTTTTTGAAATCATTGCAACTAGATATTTCTAAGGGAGTGTCAATTTCTGGGGTGTTCACTGAAGAATAGGCTATCTTCAGAGCCCAACAATTAGAGCTCATCTAATCCCAGTCGAGAGTTCTCTATAATATGTTGTCTCATGCTCCTAGATTGAAAATCGATCTTGCCAAGCTGAAAGAAGGTCTCCATGCCTACAGAGTTATAGAATCAATGAATAGAAATGCGACTAGTTTATCGAATCAATTACAGCAATTTTCATTACAATCTTCTTCTACAACACAAACTATGACATTTGTGTCAGCTCCTTCTCAACCTTTGGTAGTTAAAGTTGTCTAGTCCTCCAATCCCAAAGGAAATTAACAATCTGATGGGAAGAAGAAGGGACGTGGGAAGAAAAAATATAAGGGAGGGAAGGGAAATGTTAATATACCTAGTGATGACATTGGTGAGGGAGAAAAGGAATTTAAGAAGAAGGTTAAGTTCCCATGTAATTTATGCAATGGGGATCACCTTACCCATCTTTTCCCCAAGTTTGAGCCCACTCAACACTTGTTAACTCATCAAGGTTCTTCTAGCTCCTAAATTGTTCTTACCAACCCTTTTCCCCAAGGGCAGTAATTATTTGTTGGCATTAATTCTAGTGTTGGAACCCCTGCAAGGGGAAAACAGGATGGGGAATCTACATCAAATGTATATATGGTTAAGTCTCATATTGATATTTCAACAAGAGCTCATGATTATGGAGAGGCGGAACCTTCTAAAGCTAAAACTGCTTTTGATACCTCGTAGAGCCAATACCTCGGATACTAAAAGGCTCCTCAAAACGTTATGTAAGGGTCCTATAATATAGGTAATCAAAGTCTATATGTCCATTTATTTATTGTGGGAATCCACCGACAAAATTTAACCTAAAAATTCACCAGTTCTTATAGTCTAAATTGTCTTTGTACAAAGGTCCCTAAGGGGTCATCAGTGGGGTGTCGTAAGCCAGTTGTCAACAACCCTTTCCATTGCTAAAGGATGAAACGTCTCTAAGTTATGTTTAATAGTTTTTATTTTAAATGAGTTTTAATTTACAATACAATATATATATATATATATATATATATATATATATATATATATATATTATAGTATATTTATATATATATATATATATATATATTATAAAATTATTTACTTGAATTATTCAACTTAATACAAAAATAACTTAGCAGCCAATGCTGACATTGTGTCAAAAACAAAAAGACGAGTTTCAAACCTGCAGAGAAATCAATGCAAGCAAGCTAGAGTTTGGTGACCTGTAGTACGTCGACAAACCCTAAATGTTATGCTTGAATACGCCAGGTCTACATCTAACAGAGGCGATGCAAGCCCCAGAGGGGGGATGAGATCCCCTCCTACCATAGAGTAGTTGTCGGCGAATCAGGTGGGAAAACTTGCCACCAGTCCAATCCTCCTGAAGTCTCAGTCCCTAAAAATGGTCTTGTCCTTGGAGCCTGATGGCAAGTAAGAAGTTGTGGGCAATGTCTGCCTTGTGCAACAGAGAAACCCCATTTTGTAATCCCATTGAACAAACTAGACAAATATCGCAATTACATGAAGGACCATGTGATGATATACAAATTCATTGGAGTATGGCCACAGAGAAGGATCTAATAAAATGGATACAGCAAAAATGGCATCCAAAAGGTCATGTAGAACTCAAAATGGGAGCCAAAGGATTCTTTACGGTAATCTTCTTGAACCTGCAAGATAAGGAAAGGGTTTTTCAAAATGGTCCATATTTTTACCATAATTCAGGGCTCTTCATGTGATACTGGGAGGAATGTTATAACCTAGACAAGGAGCAATTCCTGGCACCCCTTGTTTGGGTTCACCTCTTCGGCCTCCCAATGGATTTATGGGATCTAGAAATACTAGAAGGCATTGGTAACTCAATAGGAATATTTGTGAAAATAGAAGAATCCACATGCAGGGGAAGATACATCTCTTGTGCCTAAATTTGTGTCTATATGAATATCTCAGAGCACATCCCTGACTCAATGGAACTGGCTACCAGGAAGAGATTTGGCAACAAACTCTGGATTATGAGCACATCATGTTTCGTTGTCGTCGATGTCATGAGTATGGCCACCTCTACAAAGAATTCTCGTTGAATTAGGCTGGCCTGGCAGGCCCTAAAGGAGGATCAGGAAAAGAACCCCCCATATGAAATAAATGAGGGGTTCAAAGAGGTCATGCACAAAAGGAATAACATGAGGACGCAGCAGAACTTAGGATCTAACAACCAGAATCAAAGGGAAAACAATAATAGATATGAGGTTTTGCAAGAGGAAGGGGAAACCTCAAAAGAGACTGAACCAGCATAGAATCAGGACAGGGATAGGGGAAGCAATTGCGCCAAATCCATGACCACCCCAAAGACGAAAGCCCAAATAGATTTGATGCAGAAAAAAGAGTCGGAACCAATAGATCTCACTGCAATGGAAGTCGATGCTGCTAGGGAAGACTTGAGCAAGGAGGAAGTGGTTCTAAAAAGACTCTTGAACGAATGAAGGCACCTAGGCAAAAGATTCGTCCTAGAGGACCAAAAGAAATTGTATAAAGAAACATTCCAGCAATACACGACTAACCAAGGGAAGATGCAAGGACATCTAGTGGAATAACTAGGCATGCAACACGATAGTTCACAAGAACAGCAAATTCGAAGCAAAGGAGGGAAAAAAAGGGGATGGAGAAACCTACATGAGTCAATACAAATAATGGGAGAGATTCTAGTTAATAGGGGAAGGGTAATACCGCTCTCAGCAGTATTCCAACAACTCCACAAAGTTTCCCAATGATAGTTATCTCTTGAAACATGAGGGGCCTTAACAGCGGAGGCAAACAAAGATACTTACCAGACATATTGAAAAAGGAGAAGCCACAAATCATGCTACTCCAGGAAACCAAGGTATCAGGGGAGAAAATAGAGGATATTCTTAGAAAAATTAAACCCCAATACGAAGCAGTAGCAATCGATGCAAAAGGAAGTGCAAGAGGAATTGATATATTATGGAATCCCATAAATGTAATGATAGATTATTGGATGGGAATGTCATACATTTTGACAGGTCGATTTCACAACATTGGAACCAGAAAATGGATTCTTATCTCCACGGTAATATGGTCCTCACACTCTAGGAGAGAAGGAAAGCTTCCTTAAAAGTATAAGGAAACTAATTCAAATGCATATAGAAAAATTATGGTTAATAGGAGAGGATTTCAATCTCATAACTTCAGTAGCAGAGAAAAAAGGAGGGATAAGGAGAGAAGAACTAGAAATGGAACAGTTTAGGGACATGCAAGTGGATCTATAGTTGGTCGATATTCCGACCATTAATAAAACACATACCTAGAATAATCAAAGGGGAGGAGCCCGTCAGGTAGCATAAATGTTAGATAGTTTTTTGGCAACTGAAGACTTGATAAGCAAGGATGTTTACTACGAATCCTTGATTTTTCCATGCATGGGCTCTGATCACTGGCCTATATGGTTGGAAGTAGACCTGAAGTAAGGTCAGCAAAACTGGCCCTTCCGTTTTGAAGACTTTTGGCTACACGATCCATCCTTCCTTAACAAAGTGAAGGATTGGTGGACCTTGAGTACTGAACAGGGGAGAAATGTAATGCGTACATTCCAGCTATCAGTGGTCCAATATCTGTATCATAATCATTTAATCTTGTAACATTTTTGTTTCACGAAAAAAGATTTTAAACGTCTTGAGATTATATTCAAAAATCCAAAAAAATGAATAAGTTAAAAATCAAAATCTTTACCAATGTCGCCACATGCAACTCCTGCTGGAAGTGCTAGCTCTGGGTCCTCTGATAATTCCACACATGCATAAGGGTAATCACCTATGGCCACGACTTGTTGCTCCCACTAGTGGAAGAACTCGTCATAAAAGGTTTCCCGAGTGACTTTGCCTCTGCCAAGTCATTTCATCATATCTGCCCATATGGCCATCCTAGGATCTGTAGGACTGTTGATTCCAATGGCTACTCTAGGTCGTAGCGTCGGAATCTTCTCAAAGAAAAATGAGCAAAGGATGTTACCATAGAGAGTTTTTTTTTTACTCTGTCTTACTGAAGTCAATTGTTTCTTCATGTTGATCAAGAGAGTTGTACACCAACCACAGACTACTGGTCTTAGACATTCTACTGCCAAGAACATAGCAAGTTGTGAAGCCTGATGTTGTGAGGTTGAACCTGCTATATTAGCAATGATAAGGGGGATGATTTTGATTGGAAGCTTCACGATTTCTTTGACCATAACCTGTGATATAACCTTGTTAGTATTTGGGCACAATATACGTCAATATAATCTGCAATGTTAAGGCCTCCACGAGCCTTTCCTTTCAGGTCAACCACTTCTCCCCTTCGGGAAAGCCATGTTATGAAGTATATATCCTCTACTTTGATCTATAAAGGAATAACATCTATAACAAATAGTTGTTTCTCTGGGTCCCAATACTAAACTAACATCACTAGTAATCGAGTTTGTGTTTTCATGTTGGGCATCAAGAAGAATTTGAGAAATCTGCAATTCTTTAATCCATCCAACGATTCTTGATCCTCTAAGACTGCATTATCAAATTCAATATGCTCTCTCTCTCTCCAAATGATTTACATCCTGCAAAATTAAAATATTTCATCCATTGGAAATTATTTTTTTATTACTCTTTGTGTACACTACTTTTGTAAAGAATAGTCGCATATACACACGGATTTTCCTTTGAAAACTCATGTATAGGGATTTCTATACATGATTTTCAAGTTCTCGACCCACGTACATGTCGAGCTCATTTAAAAACAAAATCCCTCCCTAAAATTGATTTGAAATCATGAAATTTTGGATCAAATGAATGAGTTTAAGGATAGAAATTACCTGGAGAACATATGTGATGAATTCGTCGGTGGATTTGATCGATTCGGTTTGCCCAAATTTGCTCCAAGAGCCCTCTCCTCAACACTTGGATGGTGAAAATGAATTTGAGTGAGTTCAAAAATTTCTTTTATAGCCAAATTTTTAAAACCCACTTTTCTAAAGTTCAATATTTTTTAATTTTTATAATTTTATGTGTAGGAATTTGCAGGGTAGGTTCCTTAGATAGAACAACAAAGGACAACGCTCACAAACAGATCACAGATTAGTACACTAGTGTTCTTGACGTGGTTAAAACCCTCAAATAGGGAAACAGTCCATGACCTGAGCCAACATGGCCACTTCAAGCAATTTATTAATGTAAAAGACATAAAATTTACATAAGCTTCTCTCATGAACAGTCACCTAACAAATGACCCTCCATGCTCTTTAAATAGATATCATGGACCAATCGAGTGTTAAGCCACGGATCAAGTGTCAGTAATACCGAGGAGAGAATGAACCATCAGATCACTTCATGTCTAGAACATATCGTGACTATCGGATTGTAAGTTACAAAAGGTACATACTAAAGAAACACATTTTACCTAACTATACACTAGACTAAGTTGTACTTAATTATTTCCTATGTGTCGGAATATCCTAACATCCCCCCTTAAGAACAACTTGGGATAGGATTGAAGGTTGTACAAAGATGACACAATAGGAGAAGGAAGGTGGAACTAGAGCATATCCCCCCTTAGTGACAACTTCCTGAACTCCAACCATAAATCGAAGTTCAGTAAACTTCATCTCTGTGAAAGCCTTTGTAAAGATGTATGCAACTTGATCATCGATTGAACAATATTTCACTTCAAGAACATGGTCATGAATGAGCTTTCTGATGAATTGCATGTGTAGTTCAATGTGTTTTTTGCGCTGATGTTGGATTGGATCTTTGCATAGTTGAATGGCACTTTGATTATCATACCAAAGTGTAATCAGATGTTGCCGCTGAAAACCAAATTCTAACAGGGTCTGATGAGCCACAGGGCTTCCTTACTAGCTTCAATGGCACCATGATACTCTGCTTCTGTTGAAGAAAAGAAATGAAACTTTGTTTCTTGCAAGCCCATGTAATAGGTCTAGAACCAAGAGTAAAGACATAACCTACAGTAGACTTGTGATCATCAAGGTCACCAACCCAATCAGAATCAGTGAAACCAACCAATAGAGGAGATGCTTTTTCACTTTAATGAATCCCAAACTGAATTGTACATTGAACATAATGATGTATAATTTTAGCTACTTTCCAATGAATTTCATGTGTGTTTTTCATAAACCAAGCAACAAGGCCAACAAAAAAGGAAAGGTCAGGATGGGTATGGGTCAGATACAAAATTTTTCCAACAAGTTGACGCTATAAGGTAGCATCAACTTCAGGGGAAGTACAAGTGATTGATAGTTTGGCTTCAAACTGAAAGGGAGAAGGGGCTGGCTTACAGTCTTCCATGTGAAAGTGGTGTAGAAGATCATAGGCATACTTGGACTGGGAAAGGGAAATAACTTCTTTGGATTGCAAGACTTAAAGACCAAGAAAATAATGCAAGTGTCCTAAGTCTATCATTTCAAACTGCGTTTTAAGGTTGGACTTCACATGGTTTATAAGGTTTGGATCACTACTATTAAGAATAAGATCATCAAAATAAAGAAAAAGAGTGATAAGAGACTTACCCACTCTCTTGTTGTAGACAGTATTGTGAGAATGGCACCTAGAAAGGCCAGTGTTTGAAATAAAGTTATCCATTTTGGCATAACAAGCCCGAGGGGCTTGCTTGAGACCATAAATGGATTTCTTAAGCCGACATGTAAGGATAGAGTCTTTTTGTATAAATATGGGAGGTTGTTCCATATAAATTTCTTCATGCAAAAAGACGGATTTAACATCCATCTGGTGGACTTCCCATTTGAAAGAAGCGGCAAGGGAAAGAAAAATGCGGATAGAATTCATTTTGCCAACAGGGGAGAATGTTTCAGTATAGTCAATGCCTTCAACTTGTTAAAAACCCTTAGCAACAAGAGGAGCTTTATGTTTATCAACTTTTCCATCTGGTCCAAACTTGGTTCTGTAAACCCATTTGCATCTAACAATTTTTCCTCCCTTTGGAAGAGGAATAATGTCCCATGTATCATTTACCAATAATGACCAATATAATTCATTCATAGTTGCGTCCAAATATGGATGATCTGAATCTTCTGCAAAGGTGTCAGGATCATAATTCTTTGAAGCTTAAGCGAGTAAAGAAGAGGCTGAAAATGTATACGACGTTGATCTGTAGGATCACCTGCAAGAGCACCTACTGCATCCCAAGTAGCACAGACCAATTTTGGAAGCTGAGGAGTTGAAGGAGGATGTTGAGAAGGTCGGGGAGCATTGTCATCCTCAATGTCATCATCTGAAGAAGAAATATTTTCATAAGTAGAAGGGATAGAGAGAGGTGGTACATCTGTTGAACTAGGCTCGTAGGCCGATATATTTTCAGCAAACTTTAGATCTCTTCTAATGATAACATTTTTGGATTTAGGTTGAAGAAGTTTATATCCTTTGACATCTTCAGAATATCCAACAAAAATACATTTTTCACTCTTAGGTTTTAAAGCTTATGTTCCTCATCTGGAATATGGGCCCATTCTTCACTTCCAAAAACACGAAAGTGACTTACATCTAATTTAATTGAGCTCCATGCTTCTTCTGGAGTGATATTTTTTAAATTCTTATTAGGAGTGTGATTTACTATGTAATTTTCATAGCTAATTACTTCTACCCAAAAATTAAGATTAAGTCCTTTAGATTGAAGCATACAAATATCCATTTCCTTTAAGGTGTGATTCTTCCTTTCAACTACACCATTTTGATGTGGAGTATATCGAACAGTATGTTCCAATTGAATTCCATGCTCAGTGCAAAAGTTGATGAGTTTGTTGCTAACATATTCTCCGCCATTATCAGATCTTAGCTTAATAATTTGATGTCCAGATTGTTTCTCAACAAATACATTAAAGGCCAACAACATGATAAAGACTTCACTCTTGAGTTTTAAGAAGTATACCCAAGTGTGTCTCGAGAAATCATAAATGAAAGTTAAGAAATACTTGTAGCCAGAGAATGAAACAACTGGAAGTGGACCACATAAATCACTATGCAAAATCTATAAAGGGGTTGAGGTGTGCCAAGAGGCACATTTTTCAAAACTATATCGATAATGTTTTCCGAGTACACATCCAAAACAAATTCCATCTCTGCAAGATACTATAGGAAGACCTGTCACCATATTTTCTTTACATAGATTTTGAAGGGAGTGATAGTTTAAGTGACCAAATCGCTCATGCCAAAGTTTTCTCACTTCATCATTAAGAGCAACAAATATCGATGGAAGAGTTGATGACCCAAAGTTGTTAACTTTATACAACCTTGTAGAATCATCAACAATATCAGTAGCTAAAATCTGTCTAGAATCCCTTAGGTCCTTAATTACAACATCGTGAGGTGAAAATTCAACGGTTTTACCTTCACCTAAATGAGTTATCTGATATACAAATAGAAGGTTGCAGGATAAGGTAGGAACACATAATACATCATTAAATTGATCATTGTCTAGATTAATAGTTCCAGTCCCTACAACACTAAGAGATATATCATCACCAACATATATATTTTTGTGTTACAATCATGTAAAGAAGAAAACATGGCTTTGTTTTTGGTCATGTGATAAGAAGCTCCAAAATCAATGAGCCACTCATGAAAATTAGAAGAAGAAGATACATTTAGTGCATAACCAAACCGAGACGCTTTACAACTACATGTAAAATGTGTTATTCCTGAAGATGAAGTTGAAGTTGAAGAGTGTTCCAAATGGATGTTATGCTTCTTCATTGTTTCTTCCAAGGATTCCATCTTCTTAAAGCAGTTGGATTCTAAGTGGCCATCACGATTACAAAAGTTTCAATGTATATGAGTATTCTTCCCTTTGTTTTTAGTTGTCTTATCATTTTGTTGAGTTGATTTTTAATTTTGAAACTTAAATGGCTTAGGACCCTTGTTTGGTTTAGGACCATTATTTTTAGGATGATGCTTCTTAGGATTCTTTGAACTTGGTTGTTGTTGGGCTACTAAGGCTTTCTTAGAAGTGTTTCCAGTATTAAAAAGCCTAAGATGTGAGAGTTTTTCTTGTTCTCTTATTAAAGAATCACAATAGGCATCAAAAGAGAAGGACTTGTAGCCTTGTCCTTGAGAAATAAAGGCTTCTCTAGTGGAATGAAAGGTGGAATAAAGGCTTCTCTAGTGGAATGGAAGGTGGAAACAAACACAGAGTGGGTTGGTCCTAACTTAGTAAGAATGTAATATATAAGGTTACCATCTTCTTTCTTAACCTTAACACCTTCCAAGAGAAGTCTAAGGGTCTTGAACTTGGACAAAAAATCTTCAATGGAAGAAAAATTATTGGGGTCCAATGTAAGCAACTCATTTTCGAGTTGATGGGCTCTAATTTCATTTTTAATTCCAAAAAATTTATTGAGTTGTTTCATTGCTTTGTTGGGGGTATCAATTTATGCGATATGGAATCTAAGGTCTGGAGAAATAAACATCCCTATCAACCCACGTGCTTGATTTAGCTTATTTTCTCATTTGGCTTGCTTATCTTCATATTTAGGTCTAGACTCTTGGCCTAAGACTATTCTATAATGACCTTTACTTCTAATTAAGTTCACAATGTAGGATAGTCATTGGAAGTAGTTGGTGTTATCAAGAATAACTAGGCATGGACTTTCCATTTTAAAATAAACTAAAGTTGTAGATGCTGAAACTAAGTGTTCCAATGGAAATATCTCAAAAAATTAGGCTCATTAAATAAAATGGCTCTGAAAACGGCTTCCGGATGAAAACGTTAATGACTTTTTGAAGAAAAATTGTTGAAAATGACGACGAACCACGTGAATGTTGGGAAGTGAATCATAGTGTTATATAAAAAAAAAATCTCCCATTTCCAAACTTAATCTAATTAGCTCACTTTTAAAAAAAGATTACTAATGTGACTCACTTTTATAAATAAGTGAAAGTCACTTTTACGAAGGTATTTTATAAACTATCCACTAAGTTGTAACTTAAATAAAAGATAAAGTGACTAAAATTGTAAGTGACTCAATTTTTATAATGTGTAAGAACATTTTTACATAAAGTAACTTTAAAACATAAATGTTTTTTTGAAAAAGTAACTCAACAAAAATAAAGACTTGAACCCAAGACTTCTATTCTCATAAAGTAACTTTCGACCAAGTGAGTTAGTTTAAAAGGTTACTAATTTTTGGAAGGGATGAGAATTTTTTTTTTTGCTAAGTGAAGCTTTGGAGTGCGTGTTTGTTTGAAAAAACCATTTTTTGCCTACAAAAAAACCACACAACCCAAAACGAACCAACAAAAGTAATCCAAACCTTTCGGCTTAAAGTTAGATTTGGTCGGAAACTAAATCTTTTCCTCAATGTTTCTGATTTTCCAATATCACACTAAGGCGCAACAGAAAAGAGCATACACATGAGAGAAAATCTTTCTTTATGTTTTTTATTTGCCTAGATTGCACAGAGTCGTGAGGCAAAGAACATACGTAGCAATGAAAGGTATATATCCAGTAATAAAAAATTTGTATAAGCCTATAAACCGAATTAAACAGAGAGATAAATAATTATAACTGCAAATAAAGATTGTATACCTCCATATCTTAAAAGTGACGTAGCTAAGGCTACCGAAAACCTTTTCGCATGAAACGAAAGAGGTTTCTCAATGGAGCAAATGCTCCTAACACAATAGAGAAGTTCTCTTAGCTCGAAAGCGGTCAGAAAGTAGATTTAGGAAATGACAGTCGGATGCAGTTGTACTGGCTTCGGATTTGGATAACCAACGAATGCGGCCATTGAATAACTCTAATACCATGGAAGAATTTACAGGGTAAGTTCCTTAGATAGAACACCAAAGGACACCACTCACAAACAAAGCACATATCAGTACACTAGTATTCTTGACATTGTTAAAACCCTCAAAGAGGGAAATAGTCCACGTTGTGAGCCAAAGCAGCGACTTCAGGCAATTTATTAATGTAAAAGAAAGAAAATTTACATAAGCTTCTCTCATGAATGGTCACCTAACAAATGATCATCCATGCTCTTTAAATAGAGATCATGGACCAATTGGGTGTTAAGCCACGAATCAAGTGTCGGTAATATCGAGGAGAGAATGAACCGTCAATCTAGAACATATCGTGACCATTGGATGTAAATTACAAAAAATACATACTAAAGAAACACGCTTTACCTAACTATACACTAGACCAATTTGTACTTAATTATTTCCTATGTGTCGAAATATCCTAACATTATGAACATTTGACTTTTGCTTGAAGTGTTGGGAGAGGTTATTTTTCAGGGTAACAAAGACTTAGTGATGTTTTTCCGTTGCTTCGACTCCACGATCGCTGACCTATTGTGGCAAGTATCATTTTCAAACTAACATATAGGTTAAGACATATCACTTTTTTGTTGCATTATGCTTCTTGACCTCATACTGCGTATTTTGCCATAAGTTCAACCCCATTATGTTGTTATTTTTCAACCTCACTCATTTGTCATCTTGTAAAATCATAACATAGTGGTAGAGCCTTCCCTTCCATGGGCTTCCTCGTTAGATCCTCACTGACCTATGTCGCCCATGCTTCAAGTATTGCGTACGCTGAGGAATCCTATTTAGTCCCGCCATGACTTTGTGTTGAAGCCTCATTCTTCTTCTTCTTCATTGTTTTCTAGTCATATAACCTAGAGGCTCTCGTGTGTTAAGTTGTACTACTGCATTGCATTTTGACTACTTGTACCTCTTTTGGCCTTAGGTCGATTTGGACTCGTGTATAAGCCACTTTTGATCATGACCTATTGCAAGTTCAAACCATGCATTCTTTAGTCTTTGCAACTTGACACCTATTTTTCCATGGAGAGAACATAGCGTCGGTGTCGATGACCAGCATCTACCACATTGTATTGAGCATAGGATTGTTCTAGTCCCAAGAAGTAGTGCACTTTCTCTTGACACTCATTCTTTCCATTGTACTATAGGCATTATTTTATTCCTTTTCGGGGTTTAAAAATGAAAAAGACAAAAAAATCAAATATTCCAAAAAGAGTGGGAACATGATTTTTCTCCATTTGATGGTAGCTAGACTCAATTGTGTTTCTCTTGAACAAAGAAGTTAAAATAATTCTTTCCTCCATCGAGATGGGACTTAGTCTAGCTTTAGGGAAGCCTTAACCTTATTCGTGAGTCAGTCCTCCTCTGATTGGTTATATCTTCCAATCATATGGAGAGTTTGTTAATACCTCCTACATTGCAAACTTATACAAAGTTATCTTATGTTGCCATAAAGTCACATTGATTCATGATTTTGTTCAAGGGAAGTACCTATTGTTGGTAATTCTTTGGTGCCTCTTGACTCATTTCTGTCATCCATACCCGATCTGTCAAATAATCTTTATTATCACACCATCTATTTGGTCCTTCACTCGCGTTGGTTAAGAAGGTCCCCATTGACTTCTCACTGGTGAGTTTTCTCTTATCGACTCCGACAAATTGCTCTGAGAGTAGACCTAGAGTTGCACATTGGCCCTATTTACATCATTGTTAGGTGACCTTGCGCTCAACATCAATCAGTATCATGGGTCTTTGACTGAGTGGTTTCCCTTCTGTTCGACGTCAGCCTACATTATCACACATTGGAATCTGTGTAATACCTTGGTTTCCATTTTACCCTATTGGTGGATTCCTCGCCTCTGTGTCAGCTTTCATTATTGGTTGGTTCATAGGAATTCTATCATGCACTAGCGACATCTTGTGTATGTCGAAAATGTACTTTGAAACGGTTACTTCATCTCTCTTTGTCTGAGTTCTTCCAAATTATTGGTCTGCGGGTTACACTCGCGCTGGTTGATGTGGGATGCCTTAATGTCTTCCTTCCAATGGATATTTTCCCATCAACTCCAACTCATTGCTCTAAGAATGAAGTCTAAAGTCCTTTTTTCAGTACCTTCGGTTTTGCAGTGATTAGTGGCAGACTCCTTCGCTATCGACAATGAGAATACATCAATGTCTCATGATTGATAGATTCTTTCAAGTGCTCGACTTCAACACATTTATTCGCACTTGTTAGATTGTACTAGAGTACCTTGACACTCATTATCATTATTGGTGAGTTGTCTCGCATTTGTTAACGGTATACATCAATGACCAATAATCAAACTATTTCTCATGGTCGATTTCAGCTCATTTATTCCCATAGTGTAGAAATGTACTATCTGTGGTCAGTGAAGACCTCGGATTGTGTCAGTGTTTTGGTTCACTTGACAACTCCTTCAGTTTTTTTCCAGTGACACCTTCCACCTTTATATGTTGAAGTCCTTCACAGCAGCATCTTATATGTTGGCACCCAAGTTTATTCAGTACCGCTATTCCACCTATATGACTTGGTATTTTTATGAGGATCAGTTATGCAGCATCATTGATCATAGAGCCTTCTTACATCATTGATCAGATGTTCTTCTATATGTGATATCGAGACATAGCTCCATTGTGTTGTTTTGCGGCTATGATCTGATGATCCGTTATGTATTCTACATCTCCTTATGTCCACTTATGTATACATTCTGGGTCTACTTTACACTTGATCAGCAGACATGCTTTATTACTTATGAGCATGGGTATGCCCGTCTCAAACATGAGTTTTCTTTTTGACTCCTTACACAGGTATTCGATGAGCTGAAATCTAGTGATCTCCTCCTGGGTTTTCGGATGACTCCTCTCTCTATACTTAATATATTTCAGCCATCATGTACCCCTTCTGACCTCATATATTAGGGGGCATCTATTATAGCATAGTTTAGCATTCATGTAGACTTAATGCTCTTATATGGCCCTAGACAGCCTTTTCCCATGCCGACTTTATCTTATATTAAAAAACAATATTTTTTAATTCCATACGTGACTCTGCCCACACAAAAGCGTGTACATGCACAGGTACTATAACTCTATACCCGTGTATACCTTTTAAAATATGAAGAAATAAAGCAATATGTTATTTTTCGAGCGGGTTTACGAGTTTTACCGAGAGCCCACCTACAAGAGCCCATAGCACAACTGAAATAATTAATTTCAGATGGTATATACACACCCCTTGGGTAGGCTTAAAGGATATAAGAGAAGGGTTATCAATATTATGCCCATTTTTTTCCAAGATCAAGTCCGATTTTCTCGTGCCCCCTGCACTCCCAATCTCTATGGAAACTCTGGTTTATTTTGCAAATATGTTCATCATCTTTATAGCATCTCCTTGCACTTGTTAGAGAGGTTTTCTCTGTGGCTTGGGTTGGATGGATCTAGAGGAAAGCTTCGTTGATGCTTTGGCTTGGATTAGACTGTACCTTTCTTGTACCTATTGTTGTTAATCAAAAAGAAACTCATGTCTTGTCCCTGATATGTTCTTGTCTCATGAATAGTAATTTGTATGCTTATATATAATGATCTAACATATCTTTTATGTATGCACATTGAATTATCTATTATGTATATGCTTTTGTGAATTGACTTGCAGGCATGCTTGTTTTGGAAGACGCAGAGGGTTTGGACCCTACGGGAACATCATCAAACATAGTATCTCTAGTTATGTTTCCAAGTCCACGTATATTAATTCATATGTTTAACATGCTTGCTTGACTGCTCTTTGTTGATTATCTTGTTCTACTCTGTTGAGGTTGTCAACCCTTACCTTAGGGAACTTTTCCCACAAACACTGAAGAAAGCTTGGAATATGTTACCTTGACTATTATTTGTAACCTATGGTAGTACTAAATCTAAAGATCGATGAAGCTCGTTCATGCGCTTAGAAGTTGTCTCTTTTAAATAAAGTTGATCAATACCAAAGAAAAAGGTATGGTAAGGTCCCAGAGGTATGTCAAATTTTTATGTGCATTTTATGGGTCAATATTTTCTAGGGTTTTGCAGTTGTTCCTTTTCATGTTTTAAAAATCTTAAGAACCTATGGTTTGTAGGCCTTGTAAACTTAGGAAATCTTGAAGACTTTAGGTTTTTTAAACCCTTATTCAGATTGGATTAACCCTAGGATCGAAAACCCTAAACCTAATTAATTGTTCCATCTAAGGAAACCCTAGCTCTTGGGAGTTGGTATATAGGGTTTGCAGGCCTATATGTTCTCTAATATCAAAACCCTAGTTTTGAAAGTCAAAACCCCTAGGAATGGGTCTCTTAGATAAAAGTAAAAACCCTAATAAAGGTTAAGTCAAGGAGTATATAGGGTTTGTAACTAGAACCCTAGAAATACCTTTTGAGAAATCATAGAAAGCCTGGATTAACAGATTTAACATCACACTTGTCTTTATATATTTTTGCTTGGTTGTATTTGATGGTAATAATTGCAGGCACATAGTGAAGGATGTCAAAATTGTGTAAGCAAGACGAGGATGGGAGAACAAAGCAAGACTCATGCTTGATGATGACTCCTTGATAATGATGAGCATGAAGGGAAGAGCGAGTTAGAGGAACTCTGATGATATTGAAACTTTGAGTTGATGAGCATATTCCAGAAACACATTAATAATTGAAAGATGAAGCAAAACCTTGTTGCAATATAGAACATGCAAAGGAATGTTGACTTCAAAAGGAGTAAGCAGCAAATTTGGCACCTTGATATAAGGCAATAATGATTTGGCAAGTCCGATATTGATGATTTGTTTGAGATATGATTTGGCTCCTTAAAAAGACATATTGCATAAATATGTGCAAATGTTGGAAAGATTACAGTTGACATATTTTGATGGCTAATAATGTACCTACACCTGCGTAATTTGATCATGGAACACATGGATTGCATGAATAGCATAATTGATGGTTTGGATAAACATGAGAGCAAAATTAATAAAGTTGATATGATGTATGACACAAAACTATGTTATGAAGGAAGAAGACATGTGCTAACAACTGTGAGGAAGCTCGGCTCTTTGTAGAAGACAGATGAACCAATTGATGACAATGTTGTTTGATGATTAACAAGATCCAAGAAACTCGAAGTTTGATATGTCATGATGTTGCTGGGAGCTGAGAAACCCTATCATAAAGATGAAATGTGAAAGAAGGTTGAAGCTCAAATATGATGTATTGTGAAATAGGAGTCTTTGCAGCTACCACTAAGATCTCCACGAGGGAATAAGTAGTTGATGCATTAATAAAGTATGAGACCAGCTAAGGATTGTGTGAATGTCTCCCCGATTGAGCAGGAGTAAGAAATCCCCTCCATATTTGAGGAGTAAGGACCTCCTCCCTAGTTGAGATGGAGTGATAGTGGACATCGTCTTCTCCATATGTGTCATACACTAGGTCAGAATTAACCATCATACGTCTAGTGTATCACAATAGGAAGGAGAATAGAGGATTGGATAAGCATATGGGACTAGTACTCCTTGAGGATTGAGAATCCAAGATAGGAAATAGCCTTGTGAACCGACACTCTTTGAGAATCTCACAAGGTATCTAAGATAGGAGTGATCAAAGAAGACCGATATTATTTAAGGATTGGGAATCCAAGACAAGAATAGTCATGGAAGGACATACCTGTGAACATCTGAATGGAGTATGTGCCTTGAGAGGCTATGGTGATGTCCAAATGTATGCCTCCCAACATTGTGCTTTAATCTTATGGAGAGTTAGAGCTTGTTAGTCAAGGCCTTGTTGTGTTGTTATTGGACAATGTTAGTTATGATGTTGATGCTTAAAGATGGCTTATCAATCCGACTCTTTTTATGAGAATATTTCAATTTGAAAAGTATCATTGTACTTATTATGGAATTATGAATACCTCTCTAGTTAAGTGGGAGTCTTAGAAAATGTAACTAGGTGTGGTCTTCATAATTATTTTTGTTCTTATGTCATTGTATATTTTATGTAAAAGACAAAAAGTAGAAAATAGAAAAAAAAAAAAATTATCAAGAATGGATTTCATGCTCAAGATATTATTATTTTATTAGTTAAGCATGTTTCTCATGTTCCTAGGATTTCGTCAATCAAAGAGTCAAAGTCCTACTTTGACCTATTGTAAAGAAAATAAATAAATAAATTCAAATATGTATTTTGAGTCAAAAACCCCTCTAGATGCCAAGTCGACCCTACCTGGCAAGTTAGTCCTACCCCAAAAGACGTGTCTATTCTCACCCATCCGGACAATATAAATAAAGGATGATTTGAGCTCATTTGGACATTACAAAATTTGTTGGATTGGTTCTAAAACTTTGCAAAAGGAGGGTTGAAGTCTGAAGTCTAAAGTTGAAGAAGGGTTTGTGGAAGTTATACCTTATCATATCATTTGTTAAAGATATGTTGTTTGTCTCTTGCTGATGAATTTGTTGAACAGGAGGGTTTGGCTTGGCATCTAGAAGCTTGGTCATGGACCTATATCTCACGTTGATTTGATTCTATAAGAAGAGATTTTTTTTGGGTTTTCCCCTTGGAGGGGTTTTGACTTGGCTTGGAGCCTATATCTTATGTTTCTTGTGTACTGTGATCATTTTTTTACATTTTATAATTGTTTAATGAAGAAAAACATAATTAAATTAATAAGAAACCAACAAATTTCACAAACAGTGATCAAAGAAAGAGAAATCTAATTTAATATGCAAGCTTCTCGATTTCTCAACAAGTATTAGAGTATTTAGTAATTCTAATACTTCATCAATTCTGGAACTCAACTCTAACACCATAGTTAGAATGCATACAACAAACTGAAAGATAACCATGGATTAATTATCATTAAAATAATAGACATATAAATACATTTTGCAACCTTTGAATTCATCTTCCAAGGACTCTTAGACTCTTGATTGTTCATATTCCTCACCATAACCCAAACAGCTTTGGAGGAAAATAAAAGAAACTTACTGGATTGGAAGCACTCCAAGAGGGGATATGACGATTCAAGGCTTATGGTTATTTCACGAGGATGAGAACATTAACCATTTTCAAAAATACACTAGGTCGTCAATCATCTGAACAAGGACTAGTCCAGAATGATCACTCTTTTGTTGTAGTTCACCTCATTTGAGGTGTTCCTCACACTAGAGATTCAATTTTATCTGCCTAATTTTGTAAACAAGTTTGAACATTGGCTAGAGTGGCTTTGTCAATTTCACTGTATCATCAAAAGTAGAGAGTATTAGAGTATTCAGTAATTCTAATACTTCATCAATTCTGGAACCCAACTCTGACACCGCTGTTAGAATGCATAAAACAGATTGAAAGATAGGCATGGATTACTTTATCATTAAAATAATAGACATATAAATACATTTTGCAACCATTGGATTTATATTCCAAGGACTCTTAGACTCCTGACTGTTCATATTCCTCACCACAACCCAAACAGATTAGGCATTTAACATTCTCCCTTCAATCCAAATGGGTTCTTGTGAGACCAAGCAAAAAGATGAGGACAGCATAGGGCTTCTTTGACACAAATAATGTAGCAAGCAAGAGTGCACAAACAAAGGGCACTCAGAACTTTGATAGGCTGCAGGCAAGCACGCATTGGAACAACAGACTCTCTCAAAAAGGATGAGATGGTTGTGCCTTAGCTTCGCAATTGATGAATCAACGGGTGCATAAAAGGCTTCATACAATAATTGCAACTTCAACTGCCTTTGGCACAGCATTGAGCATATATAAAATAAAGGCGGAACAACTCCTTATACCTATGCCCCTGTTCCTATAATATATACCTCTACGTGCTTTGCTTCTCCAGGCAAGGGATCTGGGACTGCTATTCAATCTTGATCAAGGGTTGAGTAATGATGAGTGGAGGTGAGGAGAAAAAGTCCCTAAATTGAGGGCAACAAAACTGTGGTTCACAAACAATCAGGCAAGGTAGGAATAAACCTGCTCTGATACCACTGCTGGAATGGGCATTAGATGAAACAGCTTGTTATGTAATAAATTAATAATTTTCTAATTATAGATTAATTAAGCAAAAGGGCATGATCAGAAGATCATCCCTTTCACCAAGAGGCACCCGAGGTGGTATATAAGCCAGGGGTTTTTCTATGTAACATTCATCATTCAAGTATTAATAAAAATATATATATGCATTTCTGTCAATTATTAAGTTAATTTGCTCCACAACTAGGTTTTCAAATGCGCAGAAACAAACAGTTGACAGCATGAAGAAGATTCTTGGATGCAAATGGGAGCAGATATCTAACAACGCAGGAGAAGCAGAGCTCAGAAAAGTAGATGGCAAAAGATGATTTAAAAATACCTGTACTCTATTACCACTGTTAGAATGCCCACAGCAGATTGAAAAAGAACCATGGATTACTTCATCATTAAAATAATAGACATATAAATACATTTAAGACCATGGTCCATTACATTCATATTCCAAGGTCTATTGGACCCCTGACTATTCATATTACTCACCATAACCCAAACAGATTCAAGTGTCTAACGATGTGCATAGGAAGCAGGATATATGGCGTGTTATGGTCATGTCAATAGAGATTCAACCTTAGTTTTATTATACATGATGGGCCTCTGGGAATTTGACTATGTAGAAAAGATGTAGAGAGCTTTTTTTTAAAACTAAATACACTAAGCCAATTTTACAAGGCTGGGAATGGAAAACATGCTTATTTAGAATCCCATGTTGAACAAGAGTTTAGGAGAATTTTTTCCCTAAGCACTTCCTTTCCCTTCCTCTACAAGAACAAACTATCAAAGCCAGCAAGAAACTCGAAAGATAGTATCACTAGCTTATTACTGTGCAGTGTGGTGAATGGATAAGGTTTGCATCTATTATAAACAAAACTCTATGATAAGTTAGAACAATTATAATTTACACCATCAGTTGCATTTCTTTGAGGTAATGTTACTACATCTTAAATTTCGGATGTATATTTTCACACAATTTGACTTTGCCCATCCCCCAATGACAGGCTTACATTCAGTATAAAGTGGAAAAGCTAAAAGTTTAAACAAAATATGTAAGAGATATTCTAACAGATAAAATTGAAATGTAATGGGCAAACTACAAAGAATTGAAATTGTCAAAACCATGCCCCAAGTCCCAACAAATTTGCTTCCATCCAATTCAGACCTCAGATCACCATCAAATGACAAGAAGAAATCATTTCTGTAGCAGCAAAAAAAGAACGATGGTTACCATCCTACCTTGCTCAATGGTTTGTCGTTAGTAGGTCATATGAAGCAAGTTAAAGGAATTCCATAAAGCGATCAGATCTCTTTGATTTGGTTCTAAGTCTAGTGACAAGCAAAAATGTGCCGATTAAAACATTTCTTGAATGGCTCAATATAGAAACTTACGACATATCTCAGTGACCCTGAATTCAGACAAATTTGGTGAAACTCCACTTTTTTTAAAATTGCACAAAACCTGTATTTCTGATGTTTTAAGCACGTGAACTCTATTTCTCCAAAAAAGACAAGTAAAAACCCTGTAATGAGCTACATGATGCTGGAAGTCTCAACTTCATAGCTATTAAGGCCTCTACCAACGTCTTGATCTCCTCTTCTAGAATATATATTTCCTCTGCATGCTTTTGGAGTGCCCAGTCATTAATGGCCCTGGTATTAAAAACAGAAATAAATCAGCATACAGATAGAATAAAATTCCTAACACAGGCTACCCAAATTTTCATGTAGATATTGTATTAGTCAAGCTTATGAGTGCATTTATTTGCAGTTTGATGAAAAGAACCAAGATATTATACCAGCTACTTTCTAAGAATCTCAATACATAATATTTAGAGATTCACAAACTAGAGCTATTCCATATGATAAGCACATGAATAGTATTTGAGATTAGTTGAATTTAAGTTGTATTGAGTTTACCTGTGTAATGACCACAAATGGTGCTATTACTCAAATGCACAGATATATCTACACTATAAAATATATTATCGAATAAATGGTTGATGATGATTTACAAAAACTTGTGCCAGATATATTCATTGACTGGTTGACTGGTCACAAGGTGAAGGGCTACATCCTTTAGTCACTAAATTATCATTATTATTATTTTATGTAAGTGTTAGTATATAATTTATACATACATGATATGCTACAATGCCTCCCCATTTAGAGATACTTTGGCCCCAAAGAATCTCTGAAGAGAGTTACCTTGGGTGACATGGTGCTAAGTCGCAAGGTTCCAGGAATTTTATTGATGAGGTTCAAAGTTCACTGAATCTTGGAAAAAATAGAAATTCGGTGGGGTTCACAAAATTACAAAGAGAAATTTCAAGGCAAATCTCACGACATTTTTTTTATTGTCGTTTTCAGTCATTAAATACATTTTAAATGGAAAACCAAAATTAATTATATATGGATGAGCCTGATGCTGGATTTTAATCCATTTCATTGTACAATTTGATTTTTAGGGTGATTTTCACAGTTGCCCAACTAGAATCTGAACCTGACCCTAAAACATGTCACAAATGTGGTGTCTTGGTGATCGTTAGTATGATGTTTGCTTAAATGAGTTTGATATGTAGACAGATTTTCTTTGAAACTTTCTTTTTTCACTAGTTGGGAGCGGTACAGATTTACCTTGTGATATAAGGTTTCTGACCCATATAACTTATTAATTTTCCCTTGCCACTTGAATTCTAGGAACTGTTCTTAGATAAGTCGCCCAGTTTGGCAAACAAAATTGCTAAAATTCCAAGTTCGCTGGATTTCATTCATGGGAAAATTTATTCGATGAGGTTCGCAAATCTCAAGCCGAACACGAGTGAATAATCTCACGAAATTCCTCTAAAATTCTATTGAAATTCATTTCAAGTTCGTTACAGAATCACAGGAAATTCAAAGAGGTTCGCTGAATTTCATTCACAGGCAAATTTATTCTGTGAGGTTTGCAAATCTCAAGTCGAACACGAACAAGCCAAACATGAATGTGAATAATTTCATGAAATTCCTCTAAAATTCTATTGAAATTCATTTCAAGTTCGTTACAAAATCACAGGAAATTCAAAGAGGTTCATAATAAAAAAATAAAACTAAAAAAAATAAAAAACAATAAAACCCTAAAGGTTAAAACCTACTCGCCTTAAAAGAAAATTTCCAAGTTGCCTGCAATAACAAGATGTTGTCTCTGAATGTCAAACTTGACAACGTGGGAGAGACCAATACAGGTCAAGTTAGCTTTGATAGGAAGTTCGAAGTCATGTTGTGTTAATTTACATAGAACACGACTTTTTCTAATAATATTTTCATTTCTATTTGTTTATCTTTATCTTCACAACTTTGATATGTTAATTTTTTATTTATACCGTTTAGTGATTCACAGTTAAATTGTATAAATTTATATATTTATATATAAAACTGATCTATTATGTTCTTTTGTTGACTTTAGAAAAGCTTTTGACCAAGTTCCTCAAGAGAAGTTATGGCAAAGACTCGAAGAACTAATGGTTCCTCTCACACTGAGGGTTGCTCTAACTAGGTTATACGAGAATGTTATTACCAAGCTTAATACCACCGAGCGTTGGTTTGAAGAGATTAAATGCAACATCGATGTTAAGCAAGGATGTCCCCTATCCCCTACCCCTTTAGAAGTGTTTAGAAGTTGTTGGTTGTGAGGGACCCAAGCTCGATGGTATAGTCATTACTCTTTTCCATTATGCTAACGATATTGTTCTTCTTGCTAGAATCGTTGATGATCTCGACAAGCAGCTTAGAACCCTCCATGATTACTGCTCCAAGATGAGTATGACTGTTAAAACTTAACACTGGCAAGGACTAAACTCATGATAATTAAATCCAAAAAGATCAACTACGATAATTTCATTTATGATAACAATTACTTAGAGAGTTTCTTCATACACATATTTAGATATTGACATTCACCATCATCTCAACTGGAACTATAGAATTGAGAAAAGGATCATAGGTTGGAAAGCTTGCTATGAGCTTGAAAACATTTGTAAGTTGACAGATCTTTTGGTTTGGAGTAAACAAAGATCCTCTTCGAGGCTCTCACCACCCTTGTTATTTTATATGGATGTGAGTTGGGGGGCTGCAGTATATCTAGAGAATCATGGAGAAAGATTGAGATGATCCAAAACCAATTTGTAACTTACAGCCTCAAGAATAAAGGAAATATTCCCTACCCTTTTCTCCCCCATTGAAAGCATGCCTATGTTTAGGTCTCTGATGTATGAGAAGAAGTTGTACAACGTGGAAGCCAAGAGGCTCCCTAAAATTGCTTCTAACTCTAGTCAAAACCCCCCACCTTCGGCTCAAGCGAGGTGGCATAAGGATGCCCAGTCCTGGCTCGACCATTTGGGGATAGAGGAGGAGATCATCTTGGAGAATAAGGATAATATTAATAACACTATTACTTCCAATTTAAGGATAAGTTGTGTAGTGATAAGAAGTTAGCGGGGAAAAGGAAGCTAAGGTGTTATAAGGAGGTGATCAACCCCACACTTGCTAACCAAAATTATAATTTTTGTCTTATATAGGAGGGTAGTATATATAGGAGAATTTTTTTCTCCTAGATGGTCCTCAGCTGGCACCCAGCACCCTTGCAACCACCAAATAGCTCGATGTGCCACTTTCTCCTCCACTTAAGCTAGCCATGTGGTCCCTCGCCCATTTGTTATGATTGTATGTTTGAAGGTGGGCCTCCCGACCCCAAAGGTATGAATTTCATTGATTTAATTGAGTGATTTTGTTTGCTTTTCATGGACACTTTTGGGCATGAATTGGTGGCAGGATTCGACAAAAAGAGTGGGTTAGGTTTGTTAGGTTTGTGGTCTTGCCTCCTCTACCCAATTTCATGGTTAACCTTGTATCCTAGCCTTGTGGGATGTCCTTTACTGGCTATTGACTTTGGGGCTGGCACCACATGGGAAATATCAATTTTGCTTGTGTGGTCTCACTTCCCAATACCATATATATCAATCCCTTCCCCTCGTTTTGACCCCATTCATCATTTTTCCCATCCATGTCCACATGCGTCCACCATATCCACACATGGTTAGCCTCCCCCTCCCCTTGTCCACACTTTGGGTCGAGCCTAAAACGATGCCCCAGAGGTTGATACAACTAAAAAGAAAATAAAAAGCATAATTTGGCCTCTCAACAAGGAAAATGTACCACAAGATGCAAAAGATGGTCGGGACATACAAATTTAGCACCTGGGCAAAAGCCAAACCTAAGCTCTACCCCTCATATATGTCTGTCATCCTTGTTCCTATGGGCCCTAAATGAGCCCCCTCCACATTAAGGAACCCATGATTGTCCCAACCCCTGGTGGGCAATGAAATATCCCACCTTAAAAAGGAGTACCCGCTGCTATATACCATGCATCATGCTCTCATCCCCTGGAGCCCCAAGCAGTTATGAAGAAAAATCAATAAAAGGCAAAAGGCATTTGAAGAAGGGTGGAAGAACAAAATTCAAGATAAGTTATAGCTTCCCTCATTATAGCTACCCTTTGTCCCATCACACGTGGCTTGGATCATTTCCTTGACCCCCACTTTGTTCCATTATTATGTCACTTGCCACCTTCCACTTGATGGATGTACCATCGACATGGCACCCCCTTTAAAGGTTGAACCACCTAATAAGGTCCTTGGCTAACCCTTTATTGAGCTTGGAGACACTTGTACATGCCATAGCCCGCTATGGAAGGGCATGCCACCATGAAGTGTCTCATTGATTCCATGATTTGTAAACTTTTTTACTTGATTATTCTAATGATTTGTTGTATTTGAGGGCAAAGGGACAGATTGGATCTTATGCAAGATTGCTAGTGGGTTTTCATTTGGGGCTTGGTTTCCCTATACAGGGTCCTAGCCCTACAGAGGGCCACATGGGCACTTGTAGGGTGAGCGTTGAGAGACATAGACCTCCACCATAGCAAAGATTACTTCATAGATCCCCAACACCGATCATTGAATGCTCGTGTTCCACCTTTTGGATGAGGACGATGCACCTGGTTCACTATGCCCAGTCGGCTCCATATTTGCACCATATACTTGGCAGACGTTCCTGGGTCCAGAGGATGTCTCCCACTGCAGAGGGAGGGCTAATGTTGTCATCTTAACCCTTACAGATGGTCTACAGGCATTTTTTATCCACTTGGAGACCCATGAAGATGTCCTTGTGCCCCCACACCCACCTGGGAGCACCACGGGTTTTTGCTTGGAAAACAAGGGGCCAACCCCTTGTCCACTATGTCTGGAGTCTATTCTCTCATCATGGCACACCTTGAACTTCATTTGGCCTTCTCAATGGCCTAACGACTCATTATGTTGATCATCCTGCCCTCTTGAGAGGCTTATCTTTATGTTATTGAGCTATTTGGTGGGCTTGTCACCAAAAGTATTGTTATTATGCACATTATTTTATTTTAGGGGCATTATTAGTCCAAATTAGGCCATTCGAATTCATTAGAGATTGTATAAATAGATGAGAGGTAATTCATTCTCTCATCATCACTTGGATTGGATTAGTATCTCTTATGAGATTTTCACACTTCTTGTTTGGATGAATTTTTGGAGCTATTCTTGATGCACTATGATGTTTGGATTTCGTTATTGTCTTTGGATCTTCTCTAATGCAAAGTTGATAAATGGATATACACTCTCTCTCATGTAAGTCAAAATTTTGATGCTATTCTTGTTATCTTACTAGTTAAATGCATGTATGTTGTTATCTTTATTCTTGGATGGGTTAAATATAATGAGAAATTCTTCTGGGACCTTGAATAAGTGATTAAATGCATGCGTTGACCTTTGAGGGATTGGGTGAATGTTCCTAGAGGCACCTTTTAGGTTAAAGACCTCGAAAATGTCTCCTTCGCAAATTTGAAGTATAAATGTCTATTGATCTAGTTGCTACCCTTGGAGAGGCTAGCAAAGGTCAACTCCTTAGCTCATGAAATTTCATGATCTATGTGTATCTTGACTTCGTTAAGCCCAAGCAATAAGGCATTAATCCTCGTATCCCTTTTGTGGTCAAAATAACATTTCTTTTCTTCATTTCTTCCAATTCTAGGCCTAGCCCCAGAAGTTCTCCTAGGACATCACGTGAAATCATTTGTAGCCATCCCAAAACCTAGAAAATTGGTCCACTACTGCGTTGTAGTTTGCTCCAGAGGTCCTCCAAATTTCAAGCAATTCCGACAATGGAATCATGAGATATAGCAAGCCCTAAGCACAGGACCATTTCTTGCCCTAGGTTGATTTTAGGTTAGTGACCTCCTTGGGATCATTGCATCTAAATATGAAAAGAAAATTTGTCCTTTCATCCTCTTCTCTTCCCTAATTAGGTCAAGCCCCTCCTTGGTTGATCAATTCCACTTCCTTGACCTAATTCTGGTTCCACTTGGTCCCATGTGGTCCCACAACTTTACAACTCCAACTCTGCAAAGATCACATAAAGACAGAGTCTCCATAAGGATTTCTAAGCCTAGGAATCATCTTTACTAGATACTTTCCCAAACTCTAGCCTCGAGAATCCTCTTAGCCCTAATCTACGTTGCACGAAACGGGGAAACGAAAACGAGTTTCCGAAACGGGAAGCGATACGAAACGCGACCTCCCCAAATTTGAGGAAACGGGGAAACGCAAATATATA
>APFE031688264.1:307882-320107 GCA_000404065.3 Pinus taeda | reverse complement strand
TTTAAAAATTATTATATATATGTGCAATCATAAAGCATTAATGATAGCCTAATCACCGCTGATATTATGCCAGGATATTTTCAGCTAGTCACTATGAAACTGGAGTTTGTTTTTACCTATGTAATCTTCAAGAGACTTTTTTCAATTGTCAAATCTAAATCTATTTAGAATACATTTTCATGTTTTGCAAGACGTAGTATCCTCACAAATATTTCTAGAAGTAACAAGTTTCACTGCAATTGTATGATTTTTCCAATGAACATATCTCCATACTTTCAAAAATTGGCATATTATATGCTCACGATCTGTAAACTCATTCACTAAAGTTTGGACACCTGCATATAAGACTCTTTATGAACACCAGATTTGACTAAATTCAAAATTGGTTATTCATAAACAATATACAAAAGTCTGCCTCAGGTATTAACGAAAATATTGATTTCCTCTGCCTCCAGCTGCTGTCATTTACAAGTATAGAAGTGACCTAAAGTCTCAAAAACCTTTAATTAGGAACAGGAATCAATGACAATTTATTCATTGATTTTGAAAAGATATAGTCTTTCCCTGGTAAGCTATAGAAAATTTCTCTTGTAACTACAACACTTCTTGTTCACTACAATATCTATAGGGCAAAAAAAAATTATGATAGCCTAAAAAAAATTAAAAAACAAATTACAAAAAAAAAAAAAAAAAAAAAACAAATCATTTTTTTGGAAACATGGGGCTGTACGGCCGTGAAACACGTTTCCGGCCGTACCACCTATGTTTCCGTTTCGGGAAACGAGGTGGTACGGCCGGAAACGCGTTTCACGGTCGTACCGTACACGGAAACGCGTTTCGTTTCCATTTCCGGCCGGAAACGCCCCCCCCCCCCCCCCCCCCCGTTTCCTACAACATAGGCCCTAGCATTTCCGGCCGTACCGTACACGGAAACGCGTTTCGTTTCCGTTTCCAGCCGGAAACGGCCCCCCCCAGCGTTTCCTGCAACATAGGCCCTAATTAGGTCAAGCCCCTCCTTGGTTGATCAATTCCACTTCCTTGACCTAATTCTGGTTCCACTTGGTCCCATGTGGTCCCACAACTTTACAACTCCAACTCTGCAAAGATCGCATAAAGACAGAGTCTCCATAAGGATTTCTAAGCCTAGGAATCATCTTTGCTAGATACTTTCCCAAACTCTAGCCTCGAGAATCCTCTTAGCCCCCCTTCCTAGACAGCGTATCACCTTACTTTCCAAGCAAGAAAGCCACATAATTAAGTCACTCTTACGAATAGGCCTTGGGAATCACCCTTTATCCTCTCATTGACACATCCATTATTATGATTCCTCTTATAATGGGTCTCCTCCCATCGGTGAAAGTCTGTAAAGCGCAAGGAGCCTTAGCTGAGGTGGCAGTGAGTTATCGCTCCATTATTGCCCTTGACCTAGTAGTTTCCCTATAGGATCCCCTCCGAGGACCCTGCTAGTTTGAGTGGTAAAATGTCCAACAACTCAGTCATCAATGGCATATATCTGGTGTACCTCTGTGGCTGCTTGTTCTACCTGAACATTGAGCTAGGAGTCTCAACTCGCTCTTACGCCTCTTGAATCAACCTCTCCGCCCACTTGGCTCTTTGAGTCACTAGCTGAGTGGCTACCTCCACTCGTCCTGGTCCCTCCTCCTCGTCATGTAACGTCTCCAAGTCATCCTAATGTGTGGCCTGTTTACCACCAAGTCGAGACTCAAGTTGTGACCCTGGCTGAAGCCCATGCTTGGTAGTTGTTGTCACTCAGATTGTACAAGCATCGCGACAACCGCTCAGGGCGGGGACTGTCACTCTAATCCCTGACCACTCTGTTCTAGTTGTCTCCCAACAACGGGCTATGGGGGCTAGTCCCTATGGAAATGAGGTGAAGGAAAACAAGTTGGGAACCAACTTTTTCGGGAGACATAGATGAGTGGCCTAGCTACTTGGTTAAATTTAGCAAGATTAATGATTAAATTAGATTTTAAGAATGAGACCAGTGCATTATGAAGTCACAATTCTTGCTTAATGTAAATTAATGCCAAGTAACCAAATGAACACTCGTTGCTTGATATGATAAACTAACCTATATGGGATGCAAGTCCTAAGAGCTAGGTGTGATGCAAGAATGTTGGTAAATTTTGGATTAAATGTTTATTCTAAAATCTAAGTTGAAACTCTCCCTCAATTGTTTTGAAAAACGGTCTTCAGAGCAAGTTGTGGGATGGAAGCCAATGGAAAGCAGGCAAAGGCCTGATTAATGATACCTCCCCCTATGTTCCAACCACCCAATGCCTCCAACGTTGCAGGGATTGTGGCTCTGACCACTGCAAGGTCACAGTGTTAACCACTAAGAAGGGTTGAATCCCTCAAGCTAGATATGAGAGGATTGTCCTAGGAGCCTATCAACCAAGCTTAATCTTATCCATTTGTGAAAACATTGATAAGAGCTAGGATTTTCTCATCAAAATAATTAACAATATGAAAAAGATGGGTTATATGCCAAGCGATATCCATAACAATGATGCCAAACAAATGAAGATACGCACCATATGTGAAGATCCTCCATATAAGCTAGGGCACTCACACGAATGCTCCAATGATGCTAAACCATGTAAAATCACCCCAAAAAGAAGGTAAAAATAATTGAAAGACAAGGGAAGTGTCAAGCGCTCTATCCCATTATGATGCCAACCAAATGAAGATGTCTATGTAGTACCAAACTAACCCAAAAGTGTTAGGGTGTTCCATCAAGAGAATCATATATCCTTTTATCCAATCATCTAGCAAAAATGAAGGCTAGAATATTACATGATCAAGCGCAATGTTTTCATTATGATGAGCAAGTATAGAAAGCAAAACACCATCAAGACACCCATGGCTACATCATCTCATCAATTATTAACCAAGGCATCAAAATTATCAAGTGAGCTCATAAGCCCAAAGCTCCATAAACCTGTAAAGTGTAAACCTCACTTTGTGACAAAAATCATGAGTGAAGCAAATGTCAAATATTTTAGGGTATTTCGAAGCAAATGTTGCATTAAAAGAGAAGATCATAAAACAGTAAAGTTTGATTCTTGAGTAGACGAAGGTATTTTTTTTGGTTATTCACGCAAAAGAAAAGCTTATAAATGTTACAATCAAAGACTTAAACGAATGGTTGAAAGCATCAATGTAACATTTAATGAAGATTATGGCTCAAAGGTTAATGAGGAAAGCTCCTCTTCAAGAAAATCAAAGATACACGAGTCAAAACCAAAAACAGTCAAAGAAGAAGTCCCAAAGCAAGCACAATTGAATAAGGAAACAACTATCAACCAGGAAGAGATAAGAGACGAACAACCAATTGAACAAGAAGCACCCCAAACGCCCCCAAAGAATGGTATCAAAAGAATCATCCATCAAATCAGATCATTGGGTATCTCAATGGAGGAATAGGAGCTAGAAGAAATCAACAACTTCATGTACCACAACAAGCCCATCTTGCTCTCTTAGCTACAATTGAGCCAAACAATTTTGAAGAAGCCAGTCAAGATGAATATTGGGCAACGGCTATGAATGAAGAAATGGATCAAATTGAGAAGAATGACACTTGGGAATTGGTCTCACGCCCAAAAGATAAAAATGTCATTAGGACAAAATGGGTTTTCAGGGACAAGTTAAATGAGGATGGATAGGTTACCAGGAACACGGAAAGGTTGGTTTGCAAAGGATATGCACAAGTTGAAAAAATTGATTTTGAAGAAACATTTGCTCTCGTTGCTAGAACAGAAGTTATCAGGGATGTTCTTGGCTTATGCGTGTTCGAGAAAGATCAAAGTTTATCAGATGGACGTGAAATCAACATTTCTAAATGGAGAATTAGAAGAATTATATAGAGAACAACCTGAGGGATTTTTGCTCACTGACAAGAAAGATTATGTTTGCAGGTTAACGAAGGTGTTGTATGGTCTCAAACAAGCACCCAGAGCATGGTATGCCCGTTTTGACGGGAATTTGCAACAGCAAGGATTCAAGAAGGGAAGTGTGGATAGCAACCTTTATGTAAGGATTGAACATGATAATCTGACGATTATTGAAGTGTATGTGGATGATATAATCTTTCAGAGTGATGATGACAAGCTATGTCACGTGGTTCGGGTTCGAATTCAAGTTCAAAAACAATTAAGTTCGATTCGAATTTGAATTTTCCAATGAGTTTCGTATGAGGTTCCACATTAAGTTTGACTATCTATATATATAATATATCAATAAAACTATATGAGTAGCAGTGAGCACCCACGAGCCACAAATCACGACCACTATTAACTTCATGGTCTGGGCGGCGGAGACAAGCAACGTCTAGAAATTGAATTCAATTAATTGCAGAGAATACAACACGCAGCGGTAGCACTGAGTACAATAGAGCAAGCACACTCAGAGTGAAGTTGGCTTGTGAAAATCTATCGACAACAATGGTAAATAGAGCCAAACCAGTGTCCACCACGGGAAACTAATTGGTGGGAAGCAGAACACGAGAAAACCATGTGTTGCCCATGGTTTTTCTCATAAACCTTAAAGAAACTAACAAAAACAGCCCGAAATCTAACCTCGAACCCCAAAAAAAATTATAGAATTATAAAATTGGCATTCAAGTTCGCCTTCAGGTTCGAATTCGTTGAGATTTGAATTTGAGGTTCGACTATCAAGTTCTAATTCGTTGAGGTTCGACTATCAAGTTCGTCGAACTTGAACGAATTTCAATTTTTTTTTGGGTTCGCCGAATTTCGAACCTCAAGGTTCAAATTCGGCAAACCCTGTGACATAGATGACAAGTTAAGTAAAAAGTTTGCTACAAATATGCAGAGTGAGTTCGAGATGTCACTACTTGGTGCGTTGACATACTTTTTGGGACTTCATATATCTCAACAAAACAAGGGAATATTTATATGTCAAACCAAATATATTAAGGAAATGTTGATGAGATTTTAAATGGAAGATTGCAAGCCAGTTCTCACCCCAATGGTGGCAGGTTGCAAGTTGAGCATAGATGACTCATTCAAAGATGTGGATCAGAGAATGTATACATCTATGATTGGTAGTCTTCTATATGTAACAACTTCTAGGCAAGATGTGATGCAGGCAATTAGGCAAGTTGCAAGATTCCAAGCAGCATCAAAGGAATCACATGTCATTGCAGTAAAAAGGATTTTTCGATATCTTAAGGGGACAACAGAATATGGACTACAGTATCCTAAAGGAAATGAGTTAATCATCGAAGCTTATACTTATGCAAATTGGACAGGAACTGTTGATGATCGTGAGAGCACTAGTGGAGCAGCCTTCTATTTAGGTGGTTGTCTTGTTTCATGGTTGAGCAAGAAGCAATCTTCAATCTCATTATCCACAGTAAAGCAGAATAGATAGCAACAGCAGCTTGTTGTACCCAAGTCCTCTTGATGAAACAAACTTGCACAATCATCAAGTGATGTTTGATGAGCCCATTCCAATCTTCTAAGATAACACCAACGCAATCAATATCTCCAAGAATCATGTGATGCATTCAAAAACAAAACACATTCCGATCAAGTACCATTTTGTTACAGAACAAGTTGCCGAGAAAAACATCAAGGTTGAATACATTGGGACGAAAGAACAAATCGTTGACATCTTTACCAAACCTTTACCGCGTGAGGCATTTGAGTATCTTCGCCAAAAGCTTTAGATTCTCCTAAGTTCCCATTAGACTATTCTTTTATCTAGTCAAGAAGAAACGGGGAGTTAAGGTAAGTTACAGGTCCACATGAGAGGCAGGTTGTCAGGGGGAGTTACCCTTTTCCATTGATGTCAAAGGGGGAGAGAAAGTGTTAGGAAGGTTAGAAGCATGGTGTCAGGGGGAGTTACCCTTTTCCATTGATGTCAAAGGGGGAGAGAAAGTGTTAGGAAGGTTAGAAGCATGGTGTCAGGGGGAGTTAAGATCGCAGGGGAAGTACTTGTATTGCCATCAATGCCAAAGGGGGAGATTATTGATAGGTGGTTGTCATTGATGTCAACCCAAGCAACACCAGGAGCTACCTCGATCTTCAATGGCAAATTTGACATGGCAATTCATGGAATCTCATGTCAGGATAATTCTAGATAGATTCTCCTCGACGAGATGTTTCTGTTTATGTATGGTACGCCCTATAGTTCCTCCTGGTTTGAGAGAATTGAGTTTGAAATTGAAGACCCAGTTTTGTGGGCTAAAACCCAAGAGGTAGTGACATGACACCTGCTCCTACGGTTGTCAATATATGATATTGTTGATCACCATAATCTCACCACATCTAAGTTGCATAACTCGAAGAACCAAAGACAATAAATCAATCATTGACTTCACAATCTAGGTTGGATCATATGCACTAAGCCAATCATTGGTTTGTTTGTTATTAGCATCAAATTTAAGGCTTTTATTAGGAGTTATTTAGGCCATGTCACTAATAAGAAATAATTTAAGTCAATAAATATTAATATAAATGTTAGGAGGAATATTAAAGTTGTCCACTTACCTTAGAATCAAAAGATACATATTTTAAAATATCTAACATTCTAAATATATATTACAAATTACTATTAAAATTGGCAACTAGGGCCAAATTCCATGTGGGTCACCTTATTTATGACAGCTGATATTTTTCTTGGATTCCTCTCTCTGAGAGGTGTAGGATTGATCTAAAGATCATCCGATTTCGACATGTAAAAATGAAGATATGAATTTATTTGTATTATTGACAAATTGTCAAGGTCGGCCAGCGTTTTTACTTCCAGTTCATCCTCAACGTTGCATATAAAAGGAGGAGACCTCAAGTCATTATTCCATCACCTCATCTTCACTCATCTCTCTCCTCACTAGATTGGGTACACAAATCTAGCAGCTTTCTCTCACATGTGCGAAGGATGGGAGACTTTTCTATTTGACAGCGTTGACCAAGTTTGATCGAGCTACAAGGAGATTGTTTTGGGTTGCATTCACCAAGGTTGACCTCCCTTTGACTGCGCTTTGGGTGTGGCTGCTTCTCCTTGGCATATCATAGATTTTGGCACGAAAATCGAGGTGATCTAACCTCTAGTTTGACCAACGTTGATTGCCCTAGTTGTTGGCTGCAGTTTGACTTTCGTTGACCAGCATTTGACTGGACTTTTCAGGGTTGTTCTAGACTATTTGGGTTTGTTGTTGGAGGCTGAAGTTGACTAGGTTTGACCGAGCTGCTTGAAGGAAGAATTCTGCCTTGTTTGACCAGCATTGACTTTTCTAGTTAGGGCTTTACTGTTGCTATCATAAATTATCAGAGTTGTGAATTTGTACTATCTCTCTCTGCTGAACTATTGAAGAATTGATCAAGGATTTCCCCACATTGGGGTTTGTCCCTAGCTGGTGCCACATCTTGTGTCCTCTTGTCTTGGCTTGTCTTCTACTGTTTATGTTTATGATCTATCTGCATTTTACTATCATGCTGATGTGATTGCTAAATTGGATATTGATATTGGGCTAATAAAGAAATTGAAGTAAATTGCTCTTAAGTCTTAAGCATAGAACATACCAAAAATTAACATAGTATTAGAGTTGAGGTGAAGACAAAAGCCCAAGGAAGAGTGACAGAGCAATCACCGAAGACAGTTGGACAAGGACAAAGGCTCAATGGGTTCCTCATCCCACTTCTCGACTGAAGACAAGCTCCATGAAAATTCTGACTATCATGGATGGAAGATGTCTCTTGATCTAAAATTGGAAGAACAAGAAGTGTTGGATTATGTGGGGTAAAATCCCTAAGCCTCCTTCAAATGCATCGGCTGCTACAAAGAACAAGTACAATAAGGCTGAAGTCAAAGCAAAGAAGATTATCAGAGATTCCATTGACAAGTGTTTGGTAGCTTACATCTCCGATCTAAACACCTCCAAGGAGATCTATGACGGGTTGGTCAGCATGTTCAAGGTTAGTGATGCAAATCAAATTTTTTTTCTCAAAAATAAATTGAAGGATATTAAGAAGGGCAAGGGCAAGGACAAGGATATTCAATCCTACTTCTTAAGGATCACTGAGATCAAGAATGATCTTCTGTCAATTGGGAGACGTCATTCCTAATAGGGAACTTACTACCACTACCCTTGGAGGACTCCCACCCGAGTGGTATATATTTAGAACCATTATTCTCAATAATGATCAAATTCCAGGGTTTGAAGAATTGATGTTGAGATGCATTCAAGAAGAAACAAGAATGGTGGAGCAAGAAATGCCTTCTAATATAGGAAACCCCACTGCTTTCTCTGGTCATTCCAAAAGGAGAAATAATGCAGGGTCTAAAGGTCATTTAAATGGAAAGCCTAGATCTAAGGGTGGAAGGAAGGGAAGGTGCTTTGTTTGCAATAAGTTTGGCTACTATGCAAGGGAGTGTCCAAATAGAAGGGACCCATCACATCATGATGATCACAATCATTCTAGGGGCAACTTCAACAACAATCAAAGGAATGGCAGGTTCAATGGCAAAGGAAAAAGGAATTTGGGAAATCAAGGAAATGACCAACCCTCCAAGAAAGCATGGAACTCCAGGTATGAAGAATCAAATGTTGTTAACAATAAGCAAAAGGATTATTGTCTTATATCGGCCCTCTCCACTACCTCTCCTCCGACACTTTGAGGAATTGGCTAATTGATAGTGGTGTCTATAGGCACTTCATGGGGTACAAGGAAGCTCTCTCTAATCTGATAGAGAAAGAGACGAAATTAGAGATTATTCTTGGAGACTATGCCACCTATCCCGTGAAGAGAGTGGGGAATGTTACTCTTCATTTGAATCAAGGTAACACGATTCATTTACAAGAAGTTTTATATGTACCTGATCTCAAGAAGAACTTGGTGTCCATTTCGACAATGGAAGACAAAGGATACAAGATGGCATTCATCGATGGAAAGGAACGTGTTTGGAAAAGAAATTTTAAAGATGTTTTTAATCTTGGCTTTCGGGTTGACATTTTATATCAAGTTGGAGGAAGTCCATTGGGAGCCATGTCTTGTGACACATCTCTTCAATCTAAGCTATGGCACAGGTGGTTTTCCCATCTACATTATAAGGCTCTACCCAATGTGCGACAAATGGTGATTGGTATGCGACAAAGGAAAACTTACAAGGGGACCATTCCCCTCAAGTAATAGCAAGACCACAAATATATTGCAGGTAATCCACTCTGACATATCTGGTATGATGCCCGTAAACTCTTTGGGAGGATACTTATATTATCTCACCTTTACAGATGACTATTCTCGCAAGACTTGGATCTACTTCTTGAAAAAGAAGGATGAAGTGTTCCCCTGGTTCCGTCACTTCAAAGCCATGATCAAAAACCAATCCGAGAATAGAATCAAGATATTGAGGACTGATAATGGGACCAAGTACGAATTCCATGACTATTGCAAAGAAGTTGGCATTAAGAGGGAGGCCACAACACTATACACTCCCGAGCAGAATATTGTGGCTGAAAGGAAGAATCGGACTATTGTGGAAGTTATTTGTGCCATGCTTCATGATCAAGGGCTTCCGAAGTTTCTATGGGTTGATGCTGTGAATACCACCGTGTATGTTCAAAAATGATGCCCTCATCAAGCATTGGACTCCAAGACTCTCGAAAAAATGTTCACTTGTAAGAAACTCGATGTCTCTCATTTTAGAATTTTTGGAAGTTCCGTATATTTTCATATGCCAAAAGAGAAAAGAAGCAAATTGGGTGCATCTGGGAAGAAAGGAATCTTTGTGGGCTATGGCGAAAATTCTAAGGGCTATAGAATTTATGTGGCTGGTCAAAGGGAAGTTGAGATAAGTCATGATGTCACCTTTGACGAAGATATGGCCCTTAGCAAGATCAACAACCTTCTGATTCCAAGGAAGGGCAAAGAAGCTGACACCGGAAAACAAGGTGAAAAAGAGGACGAGACAATGCCAGATGTTGATGAACCTATGGATCTTATTGATCCTCCTCCTCCAGAGCCCTCCTCCGCTAAGAGGAGACCCTCATCGCTTAGGGAGACTCTCGATGATGCCGAGAGACATATTGCACCAAGGGGGATTTTCCGTGAAAGAAAGAATCCGAACAAGTATCAAGGATACTTGACCCTTATGAGCACTATCATTCAAAATGAGCCTTCATCATTTAAAGACGCTGTGAAGCAATAAGTATGGAAGGATGCTATGAATGAAGAATGCGAGTCTATTATGAAGAATGATGTCTAGGATGCGGTTACTAGACCCCAGGACAACTCGGTTGTCACCTCTAAGTGGCTCTACAAAATCAAGCATGGAGTTGATGGAAGTGCAAAAAAGTTCAAGGCTCGCTTTGTTGCTCGAGACTTCTCTCAAAAGGAAGGCATAGATTATGATGAGATATTTGAACTTGTTGCCCGATACACCACCATCCACTCGATCATAGCCCTTGTTGCCTCCCAAGGAGGGAACCTACATCAAATGGATGTCAAGACTGCTTTCTTGCATGGTTCGATTAAAGAGGAAGTCTATGTGGAACAACCCGAGGGGTTTGAGGTTCATGACCGGGAATCTCATATATGCAGGTTGAAGAAAGCTCTCTATGGCTTGAAGCAAGCACCCCGGGCTTGGTATGAGAGGATTGATAGCTATCTGATGAAGTTGAGATTCACTAGAAGTGAAGCTGATCTAAAACTTTACTTTAAGGTTGAAAATGATAAACCTCCCATACCGGTACTTTATGTGGATGACCTCTTTCTGACAGGTGCAGACCCTCTCATTCACAAATGTAAGAGGGAGTTGACTTTCGACTTTGAGATGAAAGGCCTAGGATTGATGCAATACTTCCTAGGGTTGGAGGTCTAGCAAAATCCAGGAGAAATTTTCCTATCTCAAGGAAAATATGCGGTGAAAATATTGGAAAGATTTGGGATGGTGGACTACAAGCCTGTGACTACCCCGATGGAACTTAACTTCAAGAAGTTATGTGGTAGTGTTGTCGGACCTATATTGGGAAATGCTTTTGAGTATCGTCAACTCATAGGAGCATTGATGTTCTTGGTGAACTCCTATCCGGATATATGTTTTGTAGTTAATACGTTGAACCAATATATGGTTGAGCCTCATCATATACATTGGATTGGTGCCAAGAATCTTTTGAGATATCTTCGAAGCACAATCGCTCATGGATTGAAATACGTTGTCGGAGATGTGAAGCTGCATGGTTATTCGAACATTGATTGGGTCGGCAGTGTGGTGGATCGCAAGAGCACTTTTGGGTGTTGTTTCTCTTTGGGTTCTGCTTCGATATCCTGGATGAGTAGGAAGCAAAAGTCGGTTGTCTTGAGCACTGCTAAGGCCAAATGCATAGCTGCAAGTATGGCCTCCTGTGAAGTTGTCTGCTTGAGAAAGCTCTTCAGTGAGCTGTTTGGACATGTGTTGGATACCACCGTGATCCTCTGCAACAACCAAAGTGGGATCTGATTATCAGAGAATCTTGTATTTCATGACCGCTCCAAGCACATAGATATCAGGTACCACTTTATCCGGGATATGGTACAACAAGGAGCAATAAGGCTTGATCACATTGGGACTAATGAGCAGGTCGCCAACATTTTGACAAAGCCCTTGGGAAAGGTCAAATTCTCGACTTTCCAAGAACAACTAGGAGTCGTGGAGAGACCCTCTTCTGAGGGACTTGTATGATATGGACATTGAGCTCTAAGAGCTCCGGGGGGCGTGGGGTACTTCATGGAGCGATGAGAAACCATAGGGTGAGTGGTTCAACCTTCCCCTAGTGGTTTGTTGTGTACAGGGAGAGTGGTTCAACCTTCCCCTATGATACCCCATGGCAACATGTAGGCAAGATGAGTGGTTCATCCTTCTCCTGCTGAGACATCCTACCCATGCAGTCTAGGACTCATGGGAAGTACCTCTCATCTGGCCAATGACTAGGGAAATGAGGATAGGGACCATAGTACTATCAATGGACTCATCGTATATTACTATACTCCCTATGCTAGGATGATATTGATCTGGAACTAAGTTGCACGAAACGGGGAAACAGGTACGAGTTTCCGAAACGGGAAGCGATACAAAACGCAACCTCCCCAAATTTTGGAAACGGGGAAACGCAAATATATATATATGTGTGTGTGTGTGTGTGTGTGCAATCATAAAGCATAAATGATACATTATAATTTATTACACTTAAACATTAAGATT
>APFE031688264.1:264227-307262 GCA_000404065.3 Pinus taeda | reverse complement strand
ATGAAAAATAAAGGAGAATATCACTTTTACTTTAAGAATTTAACATTACCATGAACAGCATATGCCTCAAACTTCCTGATGAACTGCATATCAACACTAGGGCAAAAATTCACTTTTATAACTTTAGACACACATCTAGAAGCAACTAGAAGTCACTAACATACGCTAAAAGTAAATTAAAGAACAAATTAAAAAAACGCAAGTTAATGAGGAAATGTGGGTCGTACGGCCCTGAAACGCGTTTCCAGCCGTACTGGCCACGTTTCCGTTTCGGGAAACATGGCAGTACGGCCGGAAACGCGTTTCACGGCCGTACCAAACGCGTTTCCGCGTTTCGTACCCGTTTCCGTACAGAAACGAACCTCTATGCCACGTTCCCTGCAACATAGATCTGGAATCAATTGGAACTGACTTCGGGTCAATAAGAGTGGTATGACACGCTCTTTATTGAAACTGACTTTGGGTCAGTAAGAGTGATATGACACGCTCTTTATTGTAACTGACTTCGGGTCAGTAAGAGTGGTATGTGACACTCTCTTTTATCTGGGACTGACTTCAGGTCAGTGGAGAATGGTATGATACATTCTCAATCACTTCTTCTTCTTCATAGCAGTGCAGAGCAGTGTAGAGTTGTGCATTGATGGCAAAGATAGTACCAACTGGCAGAGGGATTAACAGATGGAGTTCTCCCTAGTTGAGAGGAAGTGTTAAAATTGGCAACTTGGGCCAAACTCCATATGGGTCACCTTATTTATGGCAGCTGATATTTTTCTTGGATTCCTCTCTCCAAGAGGTGTAGGATTGATCTAAAGATCATCTGATTCCGACATGTAAAAATGAAGATATGAATTTATTTGTATTATCGACAAATTGTCCAAGGCAGCCAACAATCAAAACAGGGATTTTTACCCCCAGTTCATCCTCAACGTTGCGTATAAAAGGAGGAGACCTCAAGTCATTATTCCATGTTCTCATCTTCAGTCATCTCTCTCTCCTCACTTGATTGGGTACACAAATTTGGCAGCTTTCTCTCACACATGCGAAGGAAGATTTTCTGTTTGACTGCGTTGACCAGGTTTGACCAAGCTGTAGAGAGACTGTTTTGGGCTGCGTTGACCAGCGTTGACCTCCCTTTGAATGCGCTTTGGGTGTGGCTGCTTCTCCTTGGCAGGCTGCAGATTTTGGCATGGAAAACAAAGTGATCTGACCTCTAGTTTGACCAGCATTGACTGCCCTAGTTGCTGGCTGCAGTTTGACTTTTGTTGACCAGCATTTGACTGGACTTTTCAGGGCTGTTTTGGACTGTTTGGCTTTGCTGTTGGAGGCTGAAGTTGACTGGCTTTGACTGAGCTGCTTGAAGGAAGAATTCTGCCATGTTTGACCAGTGTTGGCTTTTCTGGTTAGGGCTTTACTGCTGCTGTCATAAATTATCAGATTTGTAAATTTGTAATATCTCCCTTTGCTGAACTATTGAAGAATATAAGAAAAATTGATCAAGGGTTTCCCACATTGGGGTTTGTCCCTGGTTGGTGCCACATTTCTACTGTTTATGTTTATGTTCTATCTGCATTTTACTATCATGCTGATGTGATTGCTAAATTGGATATTGATATTGGGCTAATAAAGAATTGAAGTAAATTGCTCTTAAGCATAGAACATACCAAAATTAACAATTACTCCTACAACGTACATTAAGAAGCCCCTCCTTAACACCCAACGATCAACTTTTGAAGCCCTACTCGTCTTATCCTAAACGATCACCCATCACTATAAAAACTACTCTTTATCTCATAAATGAATGGAAGTGCTTAACGTCTGATAAAAGGAGGTCTCCTCTGAAATTCAGGCTTCATTGAAGATTTTAATTACAGAGATTAGTAGCAGTGCAAGGAAGGTTTTTATCGTTGTTTGGATAATGTTTTTCACTGAAATGAACTATTATATGCCTTGACTGAGACCTGTAGAATCTCCTTTTAAGGCACTGTATGCTACAGAAGTCCTGGAGTAGGAGCAGCAAAGTTGTTTAGAGGTGAGCAAAGGCCTAAACTGTGTTGACTTTACCTAATGATCATGGACCGAGCTCTTATCTTGATGAACCAAGACCTCTATGGCTTTTAAAAGACTTATGTAGGCAGTGAAGTGTTTGGAAGGCTACTCAAACTCTCAATCAATAGATGAAGACCTAACCGTAGGCTGTAACATTCATTCTAGGGCAGCGAATGACATTTTAAGGAAACCTTTGTGACGTTTGAATGATGTTTGGTGCATAAAGTTTGAAAAGAATCAATCAACCAGTGAGGAACTAGCACCAGTTGGAAGGCCATCCAAGCTCTTAAAGGTATCATCCACAAGCCTGATTCAAGTGCGAGGGGTGTCGAAGGTTTAATCAAGACATAAAATTGTGAGTATTCTTGAGGTCTGAGGTGTAAACAAGTGTATTGTTTAGTTTTCTTTAAGGTCTAGTTCAACAAGGCTAGGGCATTGTATTCTAAGTCTGTTGTATAGGTCTTGTTGTAATTAGGATTGTAGTATAAATTCTTGTGCCATATTCCTGGTGCGTGTGTATTAAATCTTGTGAGGATAGGCATTAGGACTATTGTGTACGTAAGCATATGTTTCTAAGGCTCTTAGGGCATTCCACTACAGTCAGTAGTTTATGTTGTCTAGTTGTGTGTGCGTGTCATACATTTATGATAAGTTTGTCACACACCTTGCATTAAAATCTGTCATACACCTTGCATTAAAATTTGTCACACACCTTGCATTAAAATCTGTCACATTGATTAGGGTCTGCATAAAATGTGTAATTAAAGGTTATTAGAATTCTTGTATAGTTTTCACAATTTGTGGTAAGGTCTAGGTAGAATTGAAAACATTCATTAGGTCTGTCCTGGTCAACAGTTTTGTCCAATATTAGATTGTTGATAGTAATTGAACAAGCCAAGAACAAAACAACAATAAGCAAGTCTCAAGCACAATTCAGGTACGTTTTGAAGCATTCAATTTTGTATATTCATTATTTTATACTCACACTTGTTGTTGAAATTTGGTACCGGAAGACAGGTGGTTCCCTAGGGCTTTGATCTTTGGCCTAGGGAAAAGTGTCCAAAAGAATTTAATTTTTCTCCTAAAGTGACTTTATAATTTTTATAAAGTTAAATCTAATTTAAAAGTGACTTTAAGTGATAAAATTACTAAAGTTTAATTTTAAAGTGACTTTAATACAATCAATGTAAAATTAGAAAGGAAAAGTGACTTTGGAAATAAATGACTAAGTGGGTCTTTATTAAAGTGGGGTGAATTAAAAAATAGAAAGTGAGATTTAAATGTGCATTTAATCTCAGCCATAGATCTAAATCTATTTCAGCCATTGGATTAAGGGAGGAAAGTCACTTAGGGTTGGATTAAGGGAGGAAAAGGAGGAAAAAATCATTCATTCTTTCATGAGCAGATTGAGAGAGAGAGAGCAAGAGAGCAAAGGAAATTTCTGGACAAGGAGGAGAAGGAGGCAGCAGCTTGGCACACATACCAAGGCAGCATTTAAGCAAATCCTTACAGCTGAATGAGCAAGCAGTAAAAGGCAGATTTTTGCTGAGCAAACAGTAAAACGCAGATTTGTTTTTGCACAGAAATCGAGGCAGCGAATTTTTTGCACAAAAATCGATGTCCGTACAGTCTGTATGTATCGTCCGTACAGTCTGTCAGTACAGTCCGTACAGCCGTCCGCACCATCCATATAGCCATCTGTACCGTCCGTACAGTAGCCGTACAGCATTGTGTTGCTGTTTGGAAATTTCCAGTGGGCTGTGAGGCTCAGAAATCGAGATGAGTTGTAAATTTTCTTGCTGATTTTCGCTGATTTTTGCTGAAATTTCTCACTGTAAAAAAAGGCATTTTCCAGAAATAAAGAAGAACTCTCAAACTGGTTTTCCACAAGAGTTGTAGGGGGTTTTTCCAGGGTCACATTGACCAAAAATCTCTGTGTTTAAATGTGTTTCAATGGCTGTTTGTTACTGCTGATTTTTATTTCTGCAATTTCAGCATCTGTAAAATTTCCAGAATTGTGTTTTTCAGAAACCAAAATATATATACAATATATATATATATATATATATCTATATATATATAACTATATATATATATAATATAATATAAATATATATAATATCAGTTGTAAATGTAAGGTATGGGAAAGGGCATTTAACTATATGGGAGAAATAAGGAGAAACTGAAAACCGGGGTGGGAAAACAAAAATTTCTACACTTGTTTTGCAGGCAAAGGTAAGTGAAGGGTGCTTTGTTTTGCTTTGGGATTGGGTTTCGTTTGGGCAATTTGCATGCAGGTAAAAAAAGATTCAAGGACAACACCAGGCAAGCATTCAAGAGTCTAAAGTGTCAAATCAATATCTCTTAAAGGAAGCATTGCAACGAGACATTCTTTGAAGACATAACAGCCATCATCAACTGTTGTCTATATATTGTGAAGCATTGTCAAAGTCATACGTCAAATCATTGTAAAAAGAGTCAAATTGCCTAGAGTTGTGAAGGCATTATTGGGGAGAGTCTATTCTATTGTCAAGTGTGGCGGGATAAGGGTAGGTCCTAGTATTGTCTATCATTTATTGAAAATAATTGTAACGTGGATCATTGTCCCCGGTACAGGAGTCCACATTTTTTATCCATTCTTTATAGGGTGGTAGGGTGGTGTTAGGCTGGTGAATGAAGTCATCTTCAGGTTGGGGCATGTAAACCTTCTGGGTGGTAGGGTGGTGCTAGGGTGAGTTGTGGCTCACTTGAGTGTTGGGGCATCCTTTCAGCTGACCGCTGATAAAACCAGGGCGTTGGGGCGTCCTTCTAGTGGGAGCTGAAGAAGAATGTTTTTCTAGAGTTCTAGGAAGTTGTAGCTTTCTTTCCAGTGGGGGTCGAAGATTAAAGAACTTATTAGAAAAACGTTCGGTGGTTTTGGAACCGGAGAGGGTTTTCCACCTAAAAATCTTGTGCCTATTGTCTCTAGTTTGCATTGTTGTTTACTACTCTTACTGAAAAATAATAAAAATAACTGAAGATTAACTAATGCTCTGAAAAAGATTAATAAATTGCTAATTGCTAAGAAAAACTGATTCACCCCTCCCCCCCTCAGTATGTCCAACATTTCCTTTCCACCTTAACTGAGTAAATGGCATCAAGTAATACAAGATAGCTCTTCAAAACAGCTCAAACTTCAGTAGCATGAAAATTTCAAAAGAAAATTACAATTGAACCACTCCTTTAAGAAAGTGTAAGGCAAACACAAAAAAAGTTGATATATGATGAATGCAACTGCTGAAAACTAGACTTGTGAGCATAACCATTAAATTTTAGGAATGCACAAAATATTAACTAGGTTATGAATAAAAGAGAAAAGATGTAAAGTGAACAATGAAAAAATTTAGATTAGTTCATATGTAAATACAGACCTTGATTCATCTGGTGTGAAGCTGCTACAATCAGAGAACAGCACTTTAACAACGGGGTTCAAGCTTTTGCAATTATATTGTTCCGTTGCACCAGCTTCAGTGACTACTAAAGGTCTTGAGTTTGTCCCATCTAGGCCTTTAGAGACATCATCACAAAACACTTCTGACCTATCAATTGATATTTCTGTATAGTATGTAGCTTTTTCACCTGGAATGATCCTTTCCCAGCAATTGCCACTGCAAAACCATGCATTTACATTTAGAAGGACCACTTGCAACATCGGAATTTTTGTGTTTAGGTTCCGTATCACCGTCCTGTATGACGACTCATCCTCTGCACTAGCCTGAAGTTGGTTTACCAAGATTCTCTGAAGGGTGTGTTTCCTATTATTAACAGAAAGTGGTGGTTAGTAAAACATTTTTATTTTAGATAAATGAAATGAAAAAAGATCCATAACCAAAACAGTTGAATACAATAAATATCCTACATTCCTACATTCCCCTTCCAAAAGGCAGACATCAAAATACCATATTGGTTAATGCCCATGTTCATAAAGTAGAAAATAAGCAGTTAACAGAAAGAATACTAACACAATAAACTGAAGATCCTTGGACAGTGTGATACCCGTCAAAGTGCACACCTTACTTACCCTTTATGCTTTTCAGCTGGTAGCACAGTAAGTTGCAGACAATGAATAGCAGAATTGCACGTTGGATATAGGATGTCATCCTTTGGCTTGTTTTATGAACTTTGGAGTTCTTTTGTCTGATAATTGGAATTGACAAAGACGGTTAACATGTAACATTCCAAGGCATAACAGATGTGGAGTAGCATATTCGCCAACCAATAAAATCCATTTTGGTAATTGGATAGTGAGGGTAAACTGGTCTTAGTATCAGTAGCCTCATTGTGCACAGTTTAAACCGGAATATGCTTCAGCACTAGTTGGTTCCTAGATACCATCTATTTCAAATAACAACACAGACTAGATCTAATGGGTGCACATATGTATTACATTGATGTTGGAACATGTTCAGGCGTTATTGGCAGCAGTGAAGGCACTGTATTTATAACAGTAGCTTAAGAGACATCTCCCAGAAATTACAGCATTTCCACCCAGCACACAAGTTTCCAGATCTTGCTATTATGTCTGGACTCTGGAGAAGGTTGCTATTTGGTGAAAAAAAACATCATGCTTAAACTCAGAAAAAGAAAGCTTGGGAAGTAGCATCCTCATCATCAAGAAGGACCTTTGTAAATCACAGGACAGCTCTAGTTCCAGATATCAGGCCACAGCTCCAATATGGATATGAAATACATTCCGATGAAATTAAAAAGGGGAAGTTCAAGCTGGATAAATGATCAAAAGAAAAAGATTACAGTAAACCACCCCATGCAGATGCCCCATATGTTTTCTTCACCATAGTTGAAGAAAGACTCACTACAAATCTCCAAGCCAAGAAATTTGCAACCCATAAGTGATAGAACAGCTGCTTAAGAAGGACACAGTCAGATGTGATATCTTAAGTAGCAAATCAATAAATCATATCCCTTTCCTTTTCTCCCATCTATATCACGGAATCAAGTTCAATTCACAGGAAATAAACAGAAGCAATTGTGCTTCCGCTGTTTAGGGCTGAATTTGTTGACTAACGAAGCTGTGAGTGAAACCTCTTAGCCAGTAGCCAAATTTGCTCCAATAATTATGCTGTGCCAGAACAGAGTAAAATCTTCGATTTTTAAGTCAAGCCCAACTGCTCCAAGGACCTGTACCAGAACAAGGAGGGTGACTCAGTAGGGTGGGATCACCTCCGGCAAAGCTGCTCATAGAAGAGAAAGGGATCTTAAAACCCTCAAAGTCTCAGGCTCAAAGAAAAACAGAGACAAATCAATCCAATTCAACGATAATCAAAATGATTCTAACTCCTTTGTATTTATAAATTTTCTAGTGGTTGTTTCTCCTCCTTAATTAATTGTGTTGATTGGAGGAGAAAAGAAGTGTTCTGATTGTCTACATGCTAAGACTAGCAGAAGAACACAGAAGACAGCCACTTTAGCAAAATATTAATTTACTTAACTATTTCCTAAAGTTAGACTTAAGAAAAAGTAAAAGCTCCTAAGTTAACTTATGATTTAATTTCATCCATTGATCAAGATTTAATCTCAGCCGTTGAGAAGGAGATTCGGGTTGAGATCAAAATTATAAGAGGAAATAGAACAAGTTGGTGGCAAATTAGTTGAGCACAAGGAAGGTGTGAAAGAGCAGCTAAGGAAAAGTGAGTGTTTCAGCCGATCGTAGATCTCAGCATCCAAGCAAAAGAAATTGACAGAGGGTCAAGCCTTTACAGCCCAGCGCAGAGGGTCTATTCGCACGTATGAATCACATTGTTGGTCTATGCAGGAATTTCGCACATCCAATGTGCATGAAGGGAATCGATTTAGCTGGAGATTGGACAAGTATTTTTCTTGCAATAAATTGGGAAGTTTCTCCCTTGTAATTCTCGGAAGAAAATCTTTTGCTGCAAAAGAATAATAAAATACACACATCACTCAGAATTTCCCTAGAGTTGGGATTTCCTAGGTATATCATGTGTTCTTTGGTTGATGTGTTTGTCTTCTGGGTTATTTTACGTTGTGCATATTAAGTTAGAAAACTAAATGTGTTTGTGATTTAAGTTTCCAATATATCAATTGTTTATATTTTTGGGTTTTTACACTTAGAAATTGCAAATCAGTTTTACTGGGTTTTAAGGAAATCTAACATGGTATCAAAGCTCATTTTGTGATTGAAGAACAAGCACAGATTTTATCTTCATGAGCAGTTTTTGTGATTCCAAGGGAACAAGTTCTCAGATCGATTTGGCTGCTAGGGTTCTAAGCAGTGCACATTGATTCTAACAGTGTGAACTGTATTCAGTAGTTCGATTTCGCAGTATGGCATATCAAGGTCTCAGATTTGAAGACAAACTAGACGGCATGTCCAACTTCTGTTCATGGCAGGAAAGGATAGCAGTGTCTTGGAGGAACAAGGGGTTTGGGAATTTGTTGATAATGTCCCAGTCGCACTGTCAGATCCTCAGCAGTTGGCTTAGCATAATAAGATGGATGCCAAGGCAAAAAGGATTATCTTGGAAGGAGTAAAAGACCACATTATCCCTCACCTGACTAGGAAGAAAAAAGCAAAAGAAATGTGGACTGCCATCATTGGTCTCTATCAGGGTTTGAGCGAGGCCAGAAAGTTGGCGTTGAAGGACAAGCTTAGAAGCATTAAAATGTCCAAGTCAGATTTAGATGTTTCTTACCTTGCCTGTTAATTTGGCAGCTCAGTGACAAATTCCAACCTTTGCATTAAATTCCTCCTTCCGAGAGGACCAAAATTGACTTTTGGAGCAATCAATTTGGACAAGGAAAAATATAGTTTTGATGAAAAACCCACATTGGCATATTTGTTCAGGTCATCCTAAGAGGCTAATTAGCCCTCCTCCAACGCCTATAAATCAAGGTCACCTCATGCTCATTTGGACACACTTCATCCCACAATCTTCTCTCTCTTCTTGGGTTCGATCTATCGAAAAATTGCAGAGCTTCTCTTACACATGCGAAGGAGAAAGAGGACAAAATTACAGGTGGCCGAATTCTGAAGCAGATTGTAACTTTGACCAGCATTGACTTTGACTTTCTCACAGAATTTTGGTTTGATCTTTTGAGGGTATCTTTGATTGTGCAGGCCGCATTTTTGGCACAAAAACCAAGGAAGTCTGGGCACTCTGACCATAGACCTATTGCAAACTATAACCGCATGCTACATCACTATTTTGACAGAAGTTTGACCACTCAGATTTGGACTGTTTTGACTCCTAGTTGACTAGCGAAGAAGGCCGAATTTATTGACCTTTGACCGAGCTCTTGGAGGACTATTTTGTTAACTATTTAAGGCACATATTGTTGCTATTGACTGTTGTTGGCTTGGACAGATTTGCACAAAAGATGACTTATGTTGACTCTCTCTCTCTTGTCTCTATTTTTGGATAAATTGCATGGCACATTGGCTTGGTTGCATATTGGATATTGGTTTTGGATATTGGCTAGTCAAATCTTGACTTTTATTCTTGGATAATATAGTCTCTTTGTTAAACATTTGAGGACAATCTAATAGAAGAAGAATTTCAAAGGGTTTTCCCCGTTGTAGCGTTTTTCCCTGGTCATTGACCAAATATTGTGTCTCTTGTCTCTTGGTTGTCTTTCATTGCGCATATTGTATAATTGTTCTATCTACTATTGCTCTAGTGTTACCGATCAATTGAAGAAGTGGATATTGTAGACTGGATGCTATTGGAAATTGTTGAAGTGATAGTTGCAGCATAGAACAATTCTTGATGAAAAATTAACATGGTATCAGAGTTGAGGTGAAGATAAGCCCAAGAGACATAGAGCAAGAGCATCCATCTTCTAGTAGTTGATTTTTTGGTCTGGTAAAAAATGTCTACCTCATATTTCAAGGATAATGAAAAGCTAGTTGATGCATCTACCTTTGCAGCTTGGAAGACCAAGATCAATGTTACCTAAGATGAGTATGATGTCTTGGAATATGGAAAGATTTCACCGCCACCAAAAAATGCTCCCCAAGCTGTCAAATCCAAGTACAAGAAAGGTGAGATTAAAGCTAAGAAGATCATTATTGATTCTTTAAAAGATCATCTAATTGTTTATATTTCATCTTTGAAGACTTCCAAAGAGATGTACGATAAGATCGGTGGCATGTATGAAGTGAACAATTTGAGCCACATTATGGATTTGAATAATCAACTCAAGGGGTCTAAGATGCGTAAAGGAGAGACTATACAATCATTCTTCATGAGAATCACTGAAATTACAGATCAACTATGGACTGCTCAAGAAATTGTATCTGATAGGGAATTGGTGATGATTGCCCTTAGTGGTCTTCCTTCATCATGGGACATGTTCATTACTTCTATCAACAACAAATAAAGGATCCCTACTTTTGATGAGCTACTTGCTCTATGCAATCAAGCGGAAAGATTGAAGATATCTACGGGACAAATTTAAAGGCCAAATGAAGGAGAGCCTACTTCCTTCGTTGCTCAAGGGAAGAGGAAGAACAAGAAGAAACGAAAGGCAAAGCCATCTAATGCAAGATGACCTCCTCAAGCCAACCAAGATACCAAACTCAAGAAGACGAGATAGAGATGTTGAATGCTACAATTGTCAACAAATATGTCACTATGCTCAAGATTGCCCTAAGAAGAGAGATGCTCCAAGAAGAAACACTTCAAGGTCCTACAACACTAACCGTGGCTATAACAACAATAGGTCATATCATAGAAGAGATGATACAAGAGATGGAAGAAGCAATGCTTGACAAAGGCATCTTTCTCCTTCGCTAGGGTTTCCTCCCTCTTCCTTGAATTTCGCACCCTTTTCTGCCTCCAGCAACTGTAGATTGAACTTGTGATTGATGTGCTCCAAATGAGGTTGAGTTGTTGCCTTTATATAGTGGTTTTTGCCTCTTAATTAGGCCAACTTGTCCAGGTTGAGGCAAACTTGGTGGAGGAGTCCTAAATGACCTATTTCACATAAAAATAAATTTTTTCCTTGATTGATAATGCCCAAGAAGGGTCTATTACATTATGACATGGACAATAATACTTGACATAAACCCTAGAAGCCTACAATGGAAGCTTTGACCTAAAAAATCATTGACCCAAGCATGAAACCCATGCTTTAATAAGTCAATTTCTTTCATAATGAAATTTCCTTTTCTTTCTTTTGACAAATACATTACAACATGACTCAAATACAATTATGAAGACCGACACTGGTTACATTTTTCAACACCAACCAATGTCTAGAGAAGAAGAAAGGGAAAATCGAGCAACAAGAACACATCGCAAGGAGCGCAAACACTATTATTGAAGTGGAAGAGTTAGCATCCAAGCTTGAAACTACCTTACCCATGGTCTCTTATTGATCTACCAACATTGCTTCTAATGTGAGAAGCTGGCGGAAGCCCTCATGGTTTCAAGTTTCAATGCACTTAGAATGTGTACAACAAGCAATCTATTGTTTTGTCAATAAGGGATTAACATGCAAACTTGACAATTTATGGCACTCACTCTGTTATGAATATATGTTGTGGATATAATTTATATAAAAATAATAGATTAATGTAAACAAATATAATAATAATAAGGTTAACTAAATAGTCATTAGTAATGAAAAGGCATGTCTTAAAGACATGACCATTCATGAAGAGGCACCTACCTAGGTATATGAGCAGTTCTCATTTGTAACATTCATCATCATCTTATTTGTATTTAAATATTCTTATATACAATTACTTGTCCTACAATGGATGCTTTTGTCTTTGAAGTGTTCTGAAGATTATTGCAGTATACAAACTTTGTTCATAACATTGGTATCAGAGCATTCCTTTGAGTATATGAACATTGTTCATTACATTGGTATCAAAGTTGTTCAATCCTCTGGCCGCTCAACCACTGCAAAGAGCTAGTCTAATCCAGCCTTTGGCCATCAACTTTCCACCAATTTTGCTGTTTTTTTTATCGAAGCGTTTCGCTATATCGTTTATGGAGATTCTCCATTTTCACCGTCAGACATGTGGCCATTTAATATAATATATATATATATATATATTAAAAAATCCAAATTAAATAAATAAGTCAAGAAAATATTATATAAATAAAAAAACTATCTTTAAAAAAAATATTCAAAAAAAAAACATAGAAAAAAAATCAAAATAAAACTCGAAATAAAAATAATAAATAAATAATATATATATATATATAAGAAAAAAGAGTTCTATATATTAAAATAAAAACTTACCTGGGTCGTTGCTCAATTGCCCCCTTGATTCATTCCAACCAACCTTAACGCCTCCGCGTGAGTACCATTGTCGTCGGCTAAACTGCCAACCAGCAATCCAACAACCTCATTCGGACACCCTTTGTGCATTGTCATCAATTTGTTGTTGTAACATTCCAGTAGTCATTCCAAACGGCATTGCACGCTCCAGTCGCCATTCCATCTGTTGGCAATATGATACAAGTATTGTCCTTGATGGCAACTCTACAGGTCAACTCAGTTTTGATAAGAGGCTAACAGGAATATTCAGAGGCAATAGGGCAATGGTACAGAGGATCAGGAAGATGGAACTAAGGTCTATTGATCAGAATAAAGAATTTGAAGGAAGAAGATGATGTAAGAGCAGTTTAAGAGATACACGCAAGTTCACTTAGTCCAAGCAACGTATACATGCAGGTACTCAAAACAGAAATAGTGTATAACGTACACACGCACTCCCACAAAAAGCAAAGCGCATACATGTTGAAAACCATGGTTTTGGTCCGAGGTATTTGGTCCAAGGTATCTTTGGACCATGATATTGACCCTAGGTATTTTGTTATGAATATAATTCATAACAATTAAATAAATAAAATAAATATAAATATAAATAATTAATATTATTTAGGTTAAATAGTCATTAAATTAAGTGAAAAGGCATGTCTAAAAGACATGCCCTTTCACGAAAGGAAACCTGCTCAGGTATAAAAGCAAGGCCTCATTGTAATCTTATATCATCTTATACATTATATATTAATAAATTATTATTTATAAATACCTGTGTATTTTTAACATATTAAATCTACAAGCTATCAGTTTTCATGCTTCAGCCTAAGTTTTTATGCTACAGTGGTATCAGAGCCATGGCACACGATATAATCATGCGGGCCTTTGAACGTAGTTCGCCGCACAATATGCCATTACATTCACGTCTTGAATCCATGGAGAATCTTAATAAAATTCAAGAAGTATTTCAACATTTAGAAAAATCATGTGTCGAAGCTGCAACATGTTCTAAAGAGAGTTATGCAAAAATCGATAATAAGGAAAATGATCTAGATAATTATTCTAGTGACGCTGATATAGGTCAAGATGACAATCCAGATAATGGTGATTTAAAGAATTGTAATCATGATGCGGAGGAAAGTGTATTACCACAGCTTAATCTGGCAATTAATAGTTACAACACCAAGTTTAAGCTAGAAGTTGTTGGTACAGGTGATCTTGATATGGCTATGGAAGCAGAGTCAAAAAGGAATGACGAGTCCTTTGAAGCCATGGGCTATGTAAGTGGAGAAGAGTTACGCAAGGATCATTTTGTTTTTCCAACAAATGCTTCTCAACCATGTGATCCCCATCTTGATCACCATCTTTTGACAAGGGTTCAAAAGCAGTTGAAATCAACAGATATTGTAAAGCCCATAGAACAAGGAAGGAATGCTCCAGGAATACCACCACCTTCAGTTGAAACTATATGCACCGGCACTCCCTTGAATTCAATTAGCCAAACAAGTTCAATTAGCCCGGCATCATCTTTGAAATCTATGTCTTCAACAAAGCAGGAGTCCATTTCAAGACCAAATCCTCTTCAAGGGCCGATTAATATTTCTCTCCATCTCATCGACGTATTTCGACCCCATGTTCTGTCAAATGACCATACTAGAATTCTACAGGTCGTGGCCATGGCGATTGCAGAGGGCCACAATGTTACCTATTCATTCGCTATTTATGACTACAGCGTATCAGCTTGTATATACGAGTCCGGTGACAGGGACAAGATGTTGAGACACAAGCTGACGGGCACCGTCTTTTGGATGGTGTCGGAAGTCATATTATGTGGAAAGGCAGGACTAGGAGGATATTACTGTAAAGCTGACATTTAGTCGTTGGGCATTGTCGCCATTGAGCTCGCTCAGGGCCGACCTCCTTACTCTGGGATTCAGCGGCTGCGAGTCATTACAAACCTGGCGAAAAGCATCGTTTCAAAGCTTACTAGTGCAAAATTCTCGAAGTCGCTCCGGGAGATGTTTTCGTCGTGCTTGCAATACGATCCAACGAAGAGGTCGTCTGTTGAGGAATTGTTGAGACATCACTTCATCACAAACAATGCCCATTCGGCTCGGTGTCTTGTTAAGCATTTATTGAAAGGACTGCCAGAGCTACCACAACATTTGAAAATTTTGTGGGAAGAGGAGCGTCTTCTTTTCGGTGAGAAGATGCAGTCCCTGTCTTGTTGGAGAGAATTGTTATTTAAATTGGGCCACCGCTCGACATATACAACCAAGTTATGTCTCACGCATTGGAAAAACCCTAATTACGACATTACCTTTTTGCTCGACAATAACACCAAGCAGTTCTTTGCCCACCATATCATTCATAATGAGCACACTTAATTCAGGGGTCAACCGCCATATTTCCCAAGTCGCAACCATTGGCTACACATATTAACCGATGAATTAATTATTAGTTTATAACTATATAAATTATATAATAATTATAATTATATCATATATAATTTATAGTTATAATTATTTATAGAGAAAAATAAACAAATAAATAAATAAAATAAAATAAAAAATTAGACTTACAAAAAAAAAATATATATAAATAATATAATATATTATTATTATACAAGTTGAGCAGTGACATCAAGTAACTTGTGCCAGGGTGATAAAATTAAGTGAAGAAAATTCTTCTGGATTAAGGTTAAGGAAACTGCCAGCAATATAGCTTTGAGGACAACGCTTCCGAAGGAAGACGCTATGTTATGAATATAATTCATAACAATTAAATAAATAAAATATATATATAATATTAAATAATTAATTTTATTTAGCTTAAATAGTCATTAAATTAAGTGAAAAGGCATGTCTAAAAGACATGCCCTTTCACGAAAGTTCACCTGCTGAGGTATAAAAGCAGAGCCTCATTGTAATCTTATAATATATATATATATATATATATATATATATATATATATATATATAATTATCAATTATTATTTATAAATACCTATGTGTATTTTTAACATATTAAATCTACAAGCTATCAGTTTTCGTGCTTCAGCCTAAGTTTTTATGCTACATATCTAGTCCAAGGTATTCGGTCCGTGGTATTTGATCCAAGGTATTGGTCCTAAGTGGATTCGGTCCATGGTATTGAGAAAGGCCAAAAACTATATAAAGAAGAGAGGATCATAAGGCTAGATGTACAAGTGAATAAGATTATAAAGAATACTTCTATCTAAAGTATATTTTATGTTGCAGGGTTATGTTTGGGACTAGATCTGAAATATTTATGTGCACCTTGAGTTCAATATTGGATCGGGATCATGAGACCTTAAATGACTTATTCTTGAATGATCTGATATTGGTAAGGCTAGATCTGATGTTTTGCATTTGTTTTATTCGTTATCTATCATGATCTAGGTTTGTCTGAAGTCTGGAATTGCAGCGAAGTTCTGAGTCAATATTTGCAGATATGTACGCAGGTTCGTCTCGGCAAAAGAGCGTATACACATAGATTCTGTTCTTTCAAGTAGCGTATACAAAAGAAAGGCTTGGTGTTTAGAGATGACTAATCTATCAGATCAGTATTGCTGATTTATTGCTGCTGCTATTTTACTGTTGTCTGTCAATGAAGTCTTCTTAGATCTGAATGTAAATCTGAATGCATAAGGAGGTTGATATTTGATTGATTGTATAAGTGACAAGAAGTGTTTTCTGTTGCCTGTCTGTGTAAAGTTTTGTAAGTTGACAGTAGATGTTCAGTACACTGCTAGTTGGTACAGTTTGTGATTCAGAGATTTTATGATTCAAAATCTTTAGAGGTATACGCAGGTTGCGCTGAAGGAAGTAACGTATACACGCAATTTTTCTTCATTGAAGTATCGTATACAGTCTGACACATGAATTTTTGAGGTTTTAGTTGGTTCTAAATGTTGATACAAGTTTCTGGGTTCAGCACAATGATCTGATTGTTTCAGATTAACTGCATGTTGGTTGATGAAGTTTGAGTTTCTAAATTTATGATAGGTTATTGATGAGTCAAGGTCTTTATATGTCTTGATATGTGCCAGGAGCATCCAGTCTGAAAATTCATGAAATGTGGTCTCTAGCAAAAGAGTGGAGTTTCCTGTAGGTTGGCACCTACGTACTAGTAAACATATTGGCTAGTACATGAGCTAGGGGGTTGTAGCTCCCTTCCAGTAGAAGTTGGAGAACAAGACAAGGTTGTACCCTTCTGCAGGTAGAAGCTTGCATACTAGTATGAGTCTGCACTAGTACAAGATTGTAAACAGATTTTCTTATTATTAAAAGAAGACAGAGACGACAACAGCAGGTTGTTTTCACCCACATTGGGTTCCCACCTTAAATCTTGGTGTTCATATGTGTTGCTTATGTGTAATGGTTTATTACGTTTATACTGCACATGGTTATTGTTTAATGATTGATGAAGTATTGATGCACTGATTAAAGATCAACATATGATGAATTAATTGAATCATACGTTTACTAATTCACCATCCCCCAGTATTATTTCCAACACAATCCTCTCATGCTACAACTACAGCCCGACCCGCCTGATAATCGGCCATTCCATCACTCTACCAACTGAGACATTTTTGCAGCCACGACACAAATTAACATTGCCAACCGCCGACGCAGTATGCCTGTCCCTCTCCTATTTCCTTACACCATTGCTTGTTTTGTCTTCTTTACAGCCGCAAAATTAAAAGAAAATAATAAAACAGTGTATCATACAACCGTACCATCGTACGTCTATGTATCATTGCCATTTCTTACCCATCTTTCCCTTCTCAGTGTGCATAGTTCTATGGTCACTTTCTGAAGTGAAAAACCGGGCCTCATACACGTACAAGGCATAACCCCTAATCAAACCATAATTTCATATAATTGGAGGGTTAAGATCCAAACTTAATTATATAATATTAAATGATATAATTATATTATATTATATAATTGAAGAGTTAAGTTACATTATATACAAATATTAAAAAAAAACAAAGTGTTAAGAGTTAAGTTACATTTTATATATATATATAAAAAAGACAAAGGGGTATATTTAAAAAAAAAAAAAAGAGTAAGTTTTTAAAAATTAAAGTCAAGGTATTTAAAAAAACAAAGAGGAGGATTATATATAAATAAATAAATAAAAGAGTTATAAAAAAAATGGATTCTAATTTGGAAATAAAGCAAGGAAGATTCTCCTATAAATGTATTCCAATTGTAGATTTTCGATTATTTACATTAAAGGGGTGTATCCACAGGAAAGAACTTAGTATACCTATTAATACAAGAGCTAAGAATAATTACATCAATATTAATTTAGCAAATCAACTATTAGTTCCAAAGCCAAATATAGGTGAGAGAAAAGGTATTTTTAGCGAAAAACAGTATGAAATTAATGATTTACAAGTGACAATTGATCATTATGAGTACATATCTCAATTTTGTGTCATAACTATGCTTGACAAAGAGGTTGACATAATTCTCGGTCGACCTTGGTTCAAGGAATTAGGTACATTCATGTTAAACACATAAAAAAATAAAAAACAAAAAATCTTTATGTTCCCTTACAAGAAAAAGATGGTCACATTCCAAGACATGACAATGAAATCAGAACTGCTAATGCCTTCATCAAAAGACCTTCAGGATATTTCGAAACTAATGTTTCAAGAGAATCTAGAAACAATATCAAAAATGCAAAAAGAGCTTGAATAAGTCATATCCGACAAAAACAAAAAAACTTCATGCTTGAAGGAGCATAATTAGAAACTACTTACACAAGTCAAAAAATGTAAAGTTAAGAAACACCAATTAGAACAAGAAAATAAACTCAACGAAAGTCTATTAGAAAACGAGTAGGAAAATTTATGCTTAAATAACCTTAACCAAAGGTTATTAAAACAAATCAAAAGTTTAAAAGATGAGGAGGATACTAAGAATAAAGTCAACAATCCAGAAAGCAAAGAGATTTTACGTCTAAGGAATCATAATCAAAACCTTCTTATGCAAATAAAGAAGCTTAAAAGTGACAAGAAGTCACTAAATGACAAGTTAGAACAACTTACTCAAGAAGAAGTATTGAAGTCTCTAATCGTAATAGTCCAAGTCGAAGATAAAGGAACAAATATCAATCCAATCAATATCACAACTCAAGAAGATGAGAAACCAATAGAAGTTAAAACATATTTAGATGTTGCAGTTCAAACAATGGAAATTCCATGTGATGATTCAGTAACCAACTCAACAACAATAGTATCTAAAATAAAATAGGAAATTGCCCACACACATGATAAAGGAAAGTCCAACCAAAAGAACTCCTTATCGACATTCGAATCACAAAAGCAGACAACTAAGTCACTCTACATATTTGAACCATTCAAAACCGAAACAACATATTTATGTTCCAAGGAATACTGAAGTTTGCAAAATCCAGTCCTATGATAACAACTCATTACGAATTTCCAATGATCAGAAGATTCCACAGAAGATTAATCTAGGATGGTGAAATCCATTTTAGTGCAACAATTTTGTTTCTCACTCTGAGGATCATATCGTCTTGTATCAACAAAGATGAAAGTTCTAAGATGAGAAGATATTTGAAACAAGAAAAGAGATCAAGCCCTTTCATCCGTAAGCTTTGAGGACAAATATTTTTGAAGAGGAAGACAATGTTATGAATATAATTTATATAAAAATAATAAATTAATTTAAACAAATATAATCATAATAAGGTTAACTAAATAGTCATTAGTAATGAAGAGGCATGTCTTAAGGACATGACCATTCATGAAGAGGCACCTGCCTAGGTATATAAGCAGGCATTATTTGTAACATTCATCATCATCTCACTTGTATTCAAATATTCTTACATACAATTACTTGTCCTACAATGGATGATTTTGTCTTTAAAGTGTTTTGAAGATTATTGCAGTATACGCCCTTTGTTCGTAACATTGGTATCAGAGCATTCCTCTGAGTATACGAACTTTGTTCATTACACACTCCAAGATCTTTAGAAGTGGGTTTTGTGTTTTTGGAAAGCTCTTTAGACAAAAGTTGGCATTACCCACCCCTAGGCAAGGATGTTTTCCATCTTAATATACATTGATCCCTTAAATAGAGCCCATGTCATTAACGAAAGGGGTTTGGGGTAGTGCAGCTCTGTTTGTGAGACCTTGGCAGCTAGGGTTTGATCCACATTCAAAATTTCAATCACCTGAGCCCATATGGGTACAGCTTCCTGGCCTAAATTTGGAGTATAGGCATGTCAAATCTCTAGAAGTGATAAGGAGTTCTATAGGGAGATCTATCTAACTCACACTTGAAATGTCCAAAATTCACAAGCTCTCTCGTGCAAGAATTTGTGAATAGGTTAAAATGCAGTTTGGTCTTCCTGCAAATATCATTTTAGAATGCAAAGGTAGATGATGGACTCAGAAAACAGAATTTGGGCAGTTAGCTTTTCAATGTCAGACATGCTTCGAGCATGGTCATGCCATGGATGCTTGCCCAGATTTCACTAACAGGCCCTCAAAACCTTGAAAGTACTCATGGTGGAAGGATCCAAAAGGGCGCCACCTATCAGAGGGCATTCCCACCAAGATTGATCAGACTAAGAAACCAGCTGGCTTAGATCTGATAGGAATCCCAGATCCTACACCTAGATCTAACAGAAGACATCCCAGAGCCCATCCCAAAGGGAATAATCAATAAAAGCAATTGATCATGTGGCCACATCACTTAACTCTCCAACACCAGATGAGAAAAGTTGGAAGGCGTTTGCAACAATCAATAATGAAAATCAAGCACCTGCAGTGCATATATCCAGAACTGATCATAATTTCATAAATCCGATATCAAGAATGGACCGCAATAGAAAAAGGGGGAAAAGCACTATTCAAACTGAGCATATGCCTTTCCAATCAAGAAAAAAGAAAGGGTGATTTTCTGGTATTCTTGGTTTCTTTACAGTTTGTTGTGGCACACAAACTTCAAGTTGAATGTAATGCTATATCTGTGTTGGTATTTTTTGTAATAACAATATCTTTTTTCTACCATAAAAATACACACACACACATATATTCATGATGACAAGTACAGACATGGTACTGACATGTATCCCTCTTCCATCACATTTTCCTTAGTCTCTGGTAGTAATATCATTTATCACTAATTTATATTTACATCAAAAATGAGAACTTTCACTTTGTTAACCCATATGTGTATTTCAAGCTGTCACACAGTCCGGGTTAGAATTCGAGTTCGGCAATGGTTAAGTTCGATTTGAATTCGAATTTTCTAATGAGGTTCGGCATTAAGTTCAACTATACATATTTTTCAATATATATATATATATATGGCATAAAATAATAAAAAAGCTAAATCAAACAATAAGGTTATAAACACATATGAGTAAGAATTATTATTAGTAAATATACATGAATAACTTAATCATAGTAACATCTAATTATCGATGGCATTAGTTAAATATACACATACACTATAGTAATTTGCAAATGCAAAAAGAAATGGCATAATTTTTAATCTTCAAAATTTAAAAGAATGTATATAATGTCAAATACTTGTAATCTTTGAAAAAATCACAAAATTTAAACATACAAATTACAATACAACTATATTGCAAAATCATGGAGAACATATTCAAATTTCAAAATTTAAGAAGGGAAGTCAATAATGTCAAGTAGTTATAATCCATAAGCCCAACCCTCAATTTTTTTTATCAAAATCAGCTTTAGGTTTTGTTACCGCTCAAACTAGCAGGGGACCTAAACGGGAATCCTAAAGGGGCCACTAATAGGTAAATGGCAATAACGAAGTCTTAGCCCATTGTCACTTAGCTAAGGCTCCCCGCTCTTTATGGATTTTCACTAATGGGAGGAGACCCGATATAACAAGGACCACGAGATGAATAGATCAATGAAAGGGTGAGGGTTGATCCTAAGGAGCCTATTCACAGGGAAGGCTCAAATGTATGGCTTGCTTGCTTTGGAAGGCAAGGTTCTCCTAGAAGACATTGTGCCTTGCTTAGAAAGCAAGCAAGCTCTATTCTTCAACCTCTTCTTATGGGTCACTACACATCCACTTATCGATTTATCCTTCATTGGTGACTCCATAATATACCGAGTCTCCTCCCATCGGTGAAAGTCCGTAAATAGTAGGGAGCCTTAGCTGAGGTGACAGTGAGCTAAGTCTCCATTTGTTGCCTTGGTCTAGCATTTGCCCCTTTAGGTCCCCTGTTAATTTGAGCGGTAACAAGTTCGACTTGAGGTTCGAATTCGATCAGGTTCGACTTGAGCTTCAAATTCAATCAGGTTCGACCTTCAGGTTTGGATTTCAGGTTTGAGTATTATCATGCCCACCCAGGCTTTAACCCTGTAAGTGACATGCTGAACTCATAATTAGTACCCTGTTGCAATGGCTTTCAATCCTGTTGTTGACCTGGCCTGGTGCCCTGAAGAATCTAGGGTTTATCATGGATACCACCCTTGAAATGAGAGGAAGTGCATGTGGATTTTCAACAGGACACGTTACCTGGAAACAGAAAAGCTACAGAAACCGAAACAAGCATTTAAATAAAGAATTTCAATTAGAGCCATGCATATATTGCTGACCTGAAAACATCATTGGGTCCACCAACAGCTTCACTTGTTGATATATGGTATTTGAATAACTGGATGCTTTCACTAGCTGAGCAAGGTTTGCCTTTAACATCAGGATATAAACCAATCAAGGATAAACATGAAGAACACCGTACCGCAACCCATTCTATAGTATCTGAAACATCAGGAGGTCCCATCATAAATCCATTTCCAAGATAAAAGCTTCCTGTAGTTGTCCCATCTTTCTGAGGTTCTGAAGTGACTCGAAGCTGCTGAAGAGATACATTCTCTGAATTGTTATTGCCACAACAATGTAGAGCATTCTTGATTCCATATGAACTAAAGGTGTCATGAGAACTTGGCCGCAAGTCAGAATCAGCGGCAAGATAATCCTTCCTGTCATTCTGTATGGGATTTCCCAGTGTTGGAATTCTATGAAATTGCTTCTCTAAAGGTTGAAAAGTTGCCTCAGCAACACTTTCCGACAAACTTGTCTCAATAGGACAGAGACCAGAAGAATCAGATGCCATAGTTTCCAATTCCTGATCACAGATGGCATTAGCATTTTCTGTCTTAGTTAGCCCAAGCAAAGAGCCTGAAACATGGACATGGTTATTCTTATAATCTTCTTTCTTCTCTAATTTAGCTACGCCATTACCCCCAACATCATGCAAATTGCCAACATTTCTTATAACATTGTGACTTGAAAGACATTCCCACTTTTCCCTACTCACATGCTCTTTGCTCTGGACCAAAATACCATCCTTCGTATTGCATTTAGTTGGAAAATCATGATTTGATGTGTTCATCTGAAGAAGTTTATTCCGTTTTACAATAATTCCAATGGCTTCACCATTATCTGGTATAAGGGTTTTGCCACTTTCAATTACAGCATTGCTTGCAAGCTCATCTACATGGACTAAAATAGAAGTTGACCCTATAAAGCATGTTCCTTTGGAAACACTTGAAAACTTCTCAAAATTAGACACTAGAGACTGACTCACTCCTCCAAATGTGCAGCAACATGTTCCAAACCAATTATCAGCACTGTCACGCCAGTTGACAGATGGTAATTCCTTAAAGGATCTGCAAAAGAACAAAACCTCCATAGAGTCAATAAAATCAGATACCATTCAAACTTCCAAACATTCACATATTTTCATATATAAAGTTGCTTAAAAGCTGTAATCCCAAATAAACTTTTGATGTGAATTGTTTCCATCAACTATTCCGAAAAATAAAATAAACAAATAAAACAACAACAACAACAAAAAATATCATGAGTTTTAAAAGGTGCAACATTATCAGGGACAGCAGCACTGCAACAGAGTATCCATCATAAGTCAAATACAAATTACCAGTACAACATAGCCCTACACTGCTAGAACTAAGTGATGGAAAATTTAGTTCTAAAATTAGGTGAGTTGAGAACTGAGGTGAAACAACCATAGGAATTTTGCAAAAGCATACCCTGTGGTCTAGTAGTGTAGGATTTTTGGGAAGATGTGCCTTGCTGTCATTATATCAATATCTGTGTCTAATGCCTCTAATCCTGAATGTCTTGTGAAAATCTGTAAGACAAGACCCAATCAAGCATGACCTCTATTAATAAGAAACAAAATTCAGAAATCATAATGTGCAAACTGCTGACTTTCAACGATTTATGTTTCCATCTAGCTATCGCCCTGAAACAAAGTGGATAAACATTTGACCCAATGGATATCAAGCGGGAACTTTAGACAGGAATCCTGCATGAATTGCATTTAATAGAGATGCATCGTCCAGGATATTTCCTGATGGGAATCACATATCTCCTTTATCACTTCCACTTTTCACTTGAAAATGAGTCATGATGAATCAATGAAACAAGATCATGTGGCATTTCCTAATGGGGATCACATATCTCCTTACTTTATCACTTTCACTTTGCCTTAAAATGAGTGATGATGAACATGATGAGGTTGAGCCATGAATCGATGAACCAGAAATGTGTGTTTTTCTGCCACATGAAGAATTGCAATGGATATCAAATAGTATTAAATCTTAACCATTTATGTTTTGGCCACATAGAAGATCTGTTGTTGAGCATGCTTCATCCCTTCATTCAAGGCTTCTGGTATAAAGAATGGCCATCAATACCCCTAGAATCCAAGTTGGCTGTGTTACCCCTCATATAGCATGAGGATTGTCCCAAGTCAAAGACCGTGCCCAAGCAGGCTGCATTTTGAAGAGTTTATTACTTTAGCGACAAGGTATTAGTGCTTTGGAATGTATATGTGCTTATGAATTAGCATTTTTTGTACAAATCTTGCATCATACACAAGTTTTGTTTGGAGCCTTCAAGGGGTTTTGTTTAGAATAGTGCACTCTTGATTACCCCTAGCACATTGACGAAAGGAATACCATCAACCAAACATTGTTCCCAAGTAATATTGGTTATTTGCTGTACCTCGATATTGTGCATTGGTGGCTCAGTGTGCTTACATTGTTTCTATAGGTTTCATGGCATACTATTTCTTATTGCTTGATTTGATATTCCTTGAGATACTACACCCTTGTTGAGCAACGAGAACACAGTTTTAAAAACCAACCGGTGTAAACAGGAAACTGATCAAACCAGCTGGTCAGATAGGCCCAGGTAACAATCTGGTAAAGAAATCCAGTTGGAGGGCTGGTTTGTACCAGTTAGGTAGGTTAGGTACCAAACCAGCGAGTTTGGTACCTAAACAGTACAAACTAGTCAGTTAGGTACCAAACCGGTACAAACTGGCCAGTTTAGTCCCTAACCAGCACAAATCATCCCTAACCAGCCAGTTCCAACCCTAACCTCCCCAGTTAGATCTCACATATGTGGGGGAGTCTATGACCCCCAGTGGCAGATTTTTAGGTGGTTTTCGAGGAAACCAGGGGTTGTTTTCCTCCCAAGACAGCCGCCCTTGGCCATAAAACTAACCCTTCCCGTCCTAAACCCAAAACCCAAACAAAAGGACCTAACTCAACCCTCGCAATGTTGGTAATCAATGGTAATGTTAAATAAGTAAAGTAAAAATGGCATTTCCTTTATCTTTCATCCATTTTCACCCTTTAACTTAGATTTTTAACATTACCATTAATTGTTTCAGGATGTTTGAGAGTAGTTCCAACTGTTGAAATTCTAAAGCATGTGTTGTAGAATACAATTTTCTGATCTCATAATTACTTTCTAATGATTTTTCAAATAGCATTTCTTATGCCACTGATATCATTGAATAATTATAAAAAAATATCAACAGTAAATGCAGCAGAAACGTAGAAGACCATAGAAAGACAGTCATGCATAGCGGACAATATTTCTCCCCTAGGAAACCCAATCCAGGAGAAAACCCAGCAATCTTTTCTTGAGGAGAAATTGTCTTTTCAGCAAGGTTTGCAAATCACAAATTTGTCTAGAAATATGAGCCAACATTACAAGTCAAATCACTAATCAAACCTAGTCAAACAGTTGTTGGTAAATGCTGGTCAAACCAGTGAAAATCAAAACTGTCAACGTTGGTCAAACTGCGGTCTGCAGTCAAACACTTGCATGTGTCGCCTGGTCAAACTCGATTAAACCGTGGTTAATGATCACATGTGCATCCTGTTGTCGCCCAGATTGTACAAGCACCGCGACAACCGCTCAAGGCGGGGACTATCACTTTGATCCCCGCCCACTCCGTTCTAGCTTGTCTTCTACCAGCAGGCTATGGGGAGTAGTCCCTATGAAATGAGATGAAGGAAAACGAGTTGGGAACCAACTTGCTCGGCAGACATAGATGAGTGGCCTAGTTACTTGGTTGAATTTAGCAAGATTAATTATTAGATTAGATTTTAAATATGAAACCAATGTTTTAATGGAGTCACAATTCTTGCTTATGATAAATTAAAAAAAAAAAGTGACCGGATGGACACCCACTGCTTGAATGATTAACTAATCTATATGATATGCAAGTCCTAGGACCTATGTGAGGTGCAGTGATCTTGGTTGATTTTAATTATATGCCTAATCTAAGTATGGTCTTCCCTTAACTATTTTGAAGTTGGGCTCCAAGGTAGGTTGTGGGAAGGAGGCCAACAGGAAGCAAGCTAGGCCCTAATTAATGATACCTTCAGTTGTGCTCCTATCATCTGATGTCTCGGGCACTGCAAAGACTGTGACTCTAACGATTGCAAGATCACCGTGTTAACCACCAAAGAGTTGTCAAGCCCTTCAAGCTAGGTGATAAGGGTTGCACTAGATTTCTATCAACCTAGCTTACGCTAGGAGGTAATTTTTAATGCAAGCTAGATCTAGGATGCTTATGCAACGATGACGAGTGAAATTATCTTGATTTAGGATTGTTAAGATACTTAAGTACTTAGTGTGAATTGTCTTAGAGCAAAGAGTACTTAACAATTATTGCGATAACAAGATAAATAATTCAATAATTATTCCAGAGGGTTTGAACATTGCGGAGCTCACGGAAGGCAAAAATGGTGGTCTTAGGGTTTAGTGCAGGCTTAGTTTTCGGATGACAGGCATGGTGGGACAGGGTTTTCTTCCGTCCCTTCTTTTCTTTTCACGAGCGCACTGGGGTTGGCCTTCACCCAGCTCTGTAACCCTTGGTTATTTAGTCGTTTTGTTCCAGTTGATGTTAGCGGTCAGGGCTCATCGGTAAGACGTGTGGATGTTGAAAGTTGCTCCGGTTTCAAACCTCTCCGTTGCCAATACTTTGGACATGCATGGTGGGACAGGGTCTCTTTCGTCCCTTTACATTTCACGGACGCACTGGGGTTAGCCTTCACCCAGCTCTATAACCCTGGGGTTTTTTTTAGTCGTCTTGTTCCAGTTGTTGTTAGCGGTCAGGGTTATTTGGAACCGGCATACAGTTTTTTGCTCACCACGGAGTATTTTTCTCCTCACCATCGTGGTTTCCGGCCCCTTCGCAGCTTTTTCAAGTTACCCCTTCTCTGCAAGCAGTTTTGGACCCAAGTTAAATTAATCTTTGCTTACCCCTAGATGGTTTTTGGACCACCACCGACTTTCCCTCTGGCAGCTGTTAGCTTGGTTACTTGACAGTTATGGAGGCAAACGCTTTCTCCGCGGTTTCTTCAGAACAGCTGCCATTATGGCCTCAGACTAGAACCACTGTGGTCGATTTTCTAACCTTTGAGCAAGATCTGGCTTCTGAAGTTGAAGCCCTTCCCCCGCTCTCTCAGTTGAACATACCCTCTATTTCAGTTGCTCCAGAAGCTGCGGTGATTCGTGACTAAGCGGGCCCTCATTCACTTAAGGAACCCTTTTCACAGGCTGGATGCGACGGTGTGACTGACACAGATTCTTGGGCCGGGCCCTAGTCTTCCTACCATGGGGAATGCGTTGAATAAACCCTCGGTTGGGTTCCTTCTAGCATCAAGCAGCAGATCACAAGTTCTTTCAGTGCCACAAGACACTGAAAATCCCCCTCAGGGCAACTTCATGGACATTGGCATCATCTCTTGGTACTTTGACAATCTAAAGGATAAAGGACCTCTGACAGTGAAAGATAAGGCTACTCTTGAGGACGACCCAGAGGATAGGACGGCGGCAGCTCGGAACAAGGCACAAACAGGGCCATCTAAATGGAAGAAGCGCCTCCCCTTGCGAAGCAACGAGCTCTTCTTGAAGCTTGCTGAAGACACACCCTTAAGTGAGGTTATGGACTCGGCTAGAAAGGTACTGGTTGGACGGGTTAGGGGCCGACACTACAGTGTTGAGCGGTTACAAAAGTGGATGATGGAGGTCTGGGGTCATCGCTTGTCGAAACCCCCTCGTGTCCAAACCTTTGTGAGGGGTTGGTTTGCTCTCCGCTTCAAGAGCATTGCCCAAACCAATTGGGTCCTCACTACTATTTGGCACATTGACCATGCTCCTATCCTCCTCCGAAGATGGACTCCAATGTTTGACCCAAAGACTGAAAAGGCGGGGACTGGTCCGGTATGGGTACGTCTCCCGGGTCTTCCTGTACATTTATGGACGGAGCAGATTTTCAGACAGATTGGGGACGCCATGGGCATGTACCTTACTCATGATGATTCATATCTCACCACAGGAAGAATGGCTTATGCCAAAATCTTAGTCCATTTGGACCTCTCGGGAGGACTACCGGAATACATCAATATTCAATGGAGGGATTCGACTTGGAGACAAATGTTGGACTATGAAGGGGTTCCCTTCAGATGTAGGCACTGCCACAAGGTGGGGCACCTTTTCAAAGATTGCCCACTGAACAAATGGAATAGGAGGCAATCAGTAAGGCATTTTCTCCAGATTTCGCCGGTGTTGGATGCTCTGTCACATGGAGACCCTGCTAGCGATGAACCGCCTCGATCCACTGAGGAATTTCATCGAAATTCTACTCCTCACTCTGGGGGGACAAGCACAATTTCGAGCCCTGGTCAGCGTTCAACGCAGCAGGCCCAGAACACTCCGAGGAAGCGTGGTCGACCACCACTCCGCCCTCCTCCACCTGTTCCTGGTTCGGCAGCAACGGCCTCGAGAGACTCCTTTTCTTCGGGCATGCTTTCCTTTCACTTACCCTCCTCACAATGCTTTTCTAATATTCACAATACAATATCTGAACAATTATTGAGTCTGGGTACTGATGTCCCTCTGGAGTCCCCTGTTACAAGCTTTTGTGCCATCACCCCTCCCCTCACCACATTTGCCCCCACTCCCCCCGTTCTGCTTTGTACCCCCCCTCCGCAAACCTCGACCACATTGTTGGAAACCTCAGCCCCTTGATACAATACTCGGTCTCGTTCGAGGGCTTTCGACTATGGACCAGGTTGGACTGGACATTCTCCACCCCCCCCCCCCGCTACCAAATCCTCCCGAGGCCGTCCTTCTGACCTCAAAATTGCACAAGCTCAAGCAGAAGTTGACATTGCTTTGGGAAAGCAATCCACTATCACTGGGGTTCTTAGAGCAAGAACTGCCCTACCCGAACCCCCTCCATGAAGATCCTATCCTACAATTGCAGAGGGCTTGCTAGACCCGACAAAAAACTAGCTCTTTGTGGACTACTCTCTGCCGACTCTTTGGATATCATTTTCCTTCAGGAGATTTTGGGACAATCCTGTGATACCGCAAGAACCATGGAACATTGTCGACCGTGTTGGAGTTTTACAGGATTGGATGCTCACAGCCAATTTGGAGGACTTGCTTTGGGCATAAATACTAGATCTATAAAAGAGATCAGCTGCTGGGGTGGGAGAGGTTTTATTGGGGCTGATGTACACTCTGCTGAGTTGGGGACCCCTTTCAGGATTGTCAATGTTTATGGCCCCTGCCTGAATCGCCCTGCTTTCTGGGACTACCTTCTTGATTTAGAACAATTCTCTGTTGGAAACCTGATTGTTGGTGGGGACCTAAATTTTTCAATAGGTTTCGCCGAATCTTGGGGTCAGCGTGCTCAATCGGACTCTCTCTTAGACTAATTCTCGTCTAAACTGGAACTTCACCGCTTGATTGACATCCCTGTTGCAAAATTACAGGCTACTTGGAGGAACAATAGAGTGGGTAAAAGTGGCCTTGCTAGGATGTTGGATCGATTTCTTGTCAAGGAACAGGTCATGGATATGGGCCACAATATTAGACAATGGGTAGGTACTGGCGGGCTATCGGATCACTTGCCAATTTATATGGAAATAGGATGAGGAAGAGACAGACCGAAGGGTCCTTTTAAATTCAGTTCTATCTCGCTTAAGGATGCTTCCTATATCAGCATGGTCACTGAATTTTGGAAAACTAACCCTCCATGGATTAGAAGCTCGGCGTCGACGGGTTTTATTAGTAACTTAATGGAGCTGAAGAAGTTGTCTAAAAATTGAGCCCATCATAAAAGATTGTAGGATGATCTTTCGTTGAAACAGATTGAGAATGAACTGGAGATCTTTGAAAAAGAGCAAGGAGGTCTATACAGATCTGAGGAGCACAAGAATCACATCACATCCCTCTACTCAGCTCGAGGTAAGTACCTAAAAGAGAAAGAAGACAAATGGAGATTGAGGAGCAAGGCCATCTGGATTCATGAAGGTGATGCAAACACTAAATTCTTTCATAATTTTGCAAATGGGCGGAAAGTTGTCAACACTATTTGGCAAATGCAAGACGAACAGGTAAGGACAGCACATACATTCCCCCAGCTTGCCTCTCTAGCAAACTCACATTTTAAACAGTCCTACAGTGACCCTGGGGCGATTAACTTAGCAGAAATTATCAAGGTTGCACAACTCTTCCCAAGATTTGTGGATCAAGACGAAGAGGAGGAATTGATTCAGGAGGTCACTTTGGGGGAGCTGGAGGAAACATTAAAGTGTTTCAGCAAGGACAAAAGCCCTGGACCTAATGGTTGGTCCATCGAATTTTATTTAGCTTTTTTTGAATTGATTGGTCCGGATCTACTCAAAGTGGTGGAGGAGTCTAGGGTTTCAGACCGGATGGAAGTTGCCATCTCATCCACATTCATTGCTCTGATCCCGAAGGTTGACAATCCGTCCACCTTTGCAGATTTTCGCCCTATATCACTTTGTAACTGTTTGTATAAGATTATAGCCAAAATTATTGCAAACAGATTGAAGCCCATTTTATCTAAGCACATCCTGCCTGAACAATTTGTGTTCCTGAAGGATAGAGAAATTCATGAAGCAATTGGAACAGCATAGGAGGTTTTACACATGCTTCACAGCAGGAAGGGCAAAGGTATGATAATGAAGGTGGATTTATCAAAAGTTTTCGACCGGGTGAACTGGTTATATCTGAGAATTCTTCTTACCCACCTGGGCTTCCCTTTCATCTTCATTAAATGGACCATGGGCTATATTACTAACATACCTTTCAATGTTTTGGTCAACGGGAGTGCATCCCCTTTCTTCTCGTCAACTCAGGGCCTTAGACAGGGGTGTCCTCTCCCCGTTGCTTTTCCTCTTCATTATGGCCTCGGACGGTTAATTACGAAAGAGCATCGGAGAGGCAGACTATCTAGCATTAAGATTATAGATGACTGCACGCTCACTCACCTACTTTTTGTGGATGACGTGCTGATTTTTCTCAACGGAAGTGTGGGGGATATTACTTCGATCAGAGATATATTTTCCTTATTTCAAAAGGCTACTGGTATGATCATCAACAAAGGAAAATCTACTTTGACGGTTGCGAACAGCACTCAGCACAAAATTCATTACGTGCTCCACAGATTTAACTTTACTTTGATTGCTCTGGAGGAGGGGCTGAAATATTTGGGATATAAGCTAAAGCCGATTGGATATAAGATTGCAGACTGGACTTGGCTCATAGCTAAGTTGGAAAAGCAACTAAGTACTTGGTACTTAAGATTTTTATCCCGTGCAGGTCATTTGACACTTATCAAGAGTGTTCTGCAAGCGACCCCAGTCTATTGGATGTCACTTGCCTGGATTCCCAGGGGTATACTGGCGAGAATCCAAAATCTTTGCTGCAGATTCTTATGGAGGGGTAATCAGCCGGGAAGAATTTTTGCTTGGGCTAAATGGCATGCCCTCACTCTTCCAAAAAAATGGGGGGGTTGGGGACTCAAAAAGCTAGATGCTTTTTCCTCTGCCCTGGCTGCTAAACTTGGTTGGTAGTTGGTTGCTTTGGACAACCTTTGGACAAGAGTAGCCTACTCGAAATATATCGCCCCTTCTCATGTACTTGAATAGATTAGAAGGCCGGCTAGGCTCTACACGGGAATTTCGATTATCTGAAAGGCTATCCTAAAAGCTCTAGATCCCATTCGCACGGGCCTCACTTGGAGAATTAAATCCGGGAACAAGGTTTGTATTGGTATTGACCCGTGGATCGGTTGCGGCAATATGCACAGATTACAGATTACCTACTAATCTCTTATCATACCTAAGAGAGCATGAGATCACACACTTGGAACACATTGTTGATGAGTACAATACCACTTTTCTTCAACAGGCTTGGAAAACCGACATTCAACTCAACATTCCTCCACCTTGGCAGCAGCACTGGAGGAACTTTATTCAAGCTCTCCTGGAGGCTCATATCAGATTGACTGGGGGTGATGATGAGACCATATGGGCGCTGGCGAAATCAGGGAGATATACTCCAAAGGAGTGATACACTGTGTTGGTGGAATCTCGCAAACCCCCCATTCTACAAAAGTGGTGGAAACACCTCTGGAAACTCAAGGCGCCTCCTAGATCCAAACTTTTAATGTGGTGCATCCTTCGGAATAGAATTCCAACAGGGGACAACCTGATGAAGAGATCCTTCTTTGGCCCTCACTGATGTCATTTCTGCAACATGGAGGGTGAATCTACTTCCCACATTTTCCTGAACTGCCCGAACATTCGCCATTTATGGAACCTTGTATCATCTGCCATCCCATCCTCTTATACTTGGCTTCCGGGTACCCTGGACGAGACCTAGAACAATTGGTTTTCCTCTGTTACCCCCCCCCCCAAATTAAGAAATATCCCCTTATTGTTCTGTTGGACTATCTGGATTGCCCATAATCAACTCATTTTTCAAAATTCCCCTCCCAGATGGCCTATCATTGCAGCCTTGATCAAAGCAGATTTTGACCTCATCCCTGATGACCCGCCCTTAACTCGCACCCGCATCATCACTCCTGAACTGATTGACCCTTTTGTCCCTGCGCTTTTTTTGACGGGGCCGCTCAAGCTGATGGTTGTGGGGGGGGGGGGGGGGCCGCTATCCTTCACCTATCTGAGAGGCACTCCTTCAAGCTATCCATGGGACTGCGAAGGGGCACAAATAACTTTGTTGAACTTTCAGCAGCCTATTTCATCATCCTATTTGCAATAGAGAAGAACTACCATGCTCTACAACTGTTTGGTGACTCTAAGATTGTCTGCGACTTGTTAAATAAGCGTTCCTATTGCTGGTCTTTTTCATTAAGACACATACTTGACGAAGCATTAAGATTGATCTCCAATTTTGATTTCTTTTCATGTAATCACATCTACAGGGAGCGGAACTCAGAGGTTGACCGTCTTTCCAAAGAAGGCGTGGACCGAGAGCAAGGCCTCTGGCTGATCATTGAGCAGATAGATGGAGCTAGCTACCAGTACTATCATAGACCATTTATGGACATAATGGTCTAATTTTTGGACAGTTATTGTACATATTTTATTTTGCTGCTTATGAAAAATTATGTGGCCATTATGATTGGCTCTGTTCTTATTTTTTGGTATTATCTCCCTGCGTGGACTTAGATAATATCTACATGACTGTATATGGTCTTTTTTTTGGGACTACTACCCAGATGATTTCGGTAGTGGTTTTTTTTTATATTTCATCGTTTATGATTTCGGTAGTGGTTTTTTTTTTTATATTTCATCGTTTATCTGCTTTAGGTAGATGGAAATATCGGGATATGCATATGCATCTACAAAATGTAATTTCTTTCATTAATGAAATTACGAATTTTTCCATGGGAAAAAAAAAATTATTCCACAGGGTTTAAACCCTTTTCAGGAGGTTGAGGCCCAAAAAGTCCACGGCTAACCTTGAAAAAAGTTTAAACCCTCTACGCAGGGGAGAAGGGAGGACGCCCAAGCCTCTAAGCCTCACGGCTAGCCTCAGAGAGGCCTAAAGTTTGGAAACAGGGGGTCAGAGGGCTGACGCAAGGAAGAGAGAGGTTGACGATGGCCTTGAAGGGGCCAGATCTAGTCCCGAGAGGGCCGAAAAGCAAAATCCTTGTCTCAAAAAAAAAAAAAATCTCCTCTAGATCTGAATTCTGCTGCAAAACCTTTAGTGAATAGCCCTGCAAAAATTTTCAAGAGACTAGATCTTACCCTCGAGAACCTAGATCTAACTCTTCTTGAGCTTGATCCCTTGATCCAACCTGCAAAAATGAAAATACAACACCTTAACCCCAAATATATACAAAAATACTTAAAACCCCAAAAACCAAGTTAGAAAAAGTAATTTACAAATTATATTTACAAAATTATTCATAAGATCTACAAATATACAAAGGTTTTGAAAAAATTTAAATTTTTGAGAAAAAATATTATTATGGAGTTTTTTCCTTTGAAGAATGGCTAAAAATGCTTTAGAAACCCCAATGTATATTATAGCCTTAGCGAATATTTAATCCACCATATAAATATTTGGAATCCAAGCAACAATGGTTCTTGCCCCAAGTTTGTGAACTTGGAGGCCAAGAACTGAAGTACCTGCAAGCACTATGAATTTATCTCAAAAATTATTTATTAGATCACATGGGGAATCAAACCACCTAAGATTAGCCCAAAACTATCAACAATATGGTTTTATCTCCATCTAATGAAAAAACAAATCTTACCAATATTCGACACAACATAGAGACGCCCGTAGTTAGCACACACCACAAATCAATAAGCCAGAACACCTTGAATTGAAGCCCAAAGTCTTCATTATGATTAAAAAAATAGTTCCCAGAGGGACAATAGTTACAAAGTTGCCTCAGCAGCAATTTTCTAGCCAGAGATCAAGATGCTAGAGACTCAAATCATAAATGACTCTAATTTATAGATTTATCCTCCAAGTGGAAAAATAACAGCTAGTTTCTTTGATCCTTGTCAAAATAATCTTTGTCGTTGATAAACACTTTAAGATCTTTAATCTTGGCCCTTGATTTTTTATTTTTGAGAAATTTTCGAAGTTATCATTTAATTCCATTTTTATTAGTTCAAAATTAATTATTTTGAGCTAATTTCCTCAAAATTTTGACTTTGACTTAACCACCAAGCTCCAAGGATCCAAATTTTCTTGAAATATACAATATTCCCTTGGTGAAGTAGTTTTAAAAATAGATTCCTTTGGGACCCACAAATTGTTCCACTAGGAAAATTATTTTTCCTAAGACAATTTAGTTTTGACTATTAATTAATTTTTTGGCTTAGGATAATTAATTTACACATGAGGGGATTTAATTATTTTTCCACCCTCTAATACATAAGATTTTACATTTACAACCCTCAAAGGGGGAATACACATTTGGCTTATACCCTCAAGACACAATATGATCTAGTAGACCAAATGATTTGTAATAAAATAATTAAGCCAAGTAGCTTAAATTATTCCCAAATCACTTTTACATTAGACTCAACTAAAAACACTAAGACTCACCTAAGATTCTAACAATGAAGTTCACCCTAGCTTTGGGGTTTAAGCTGAAGGGAGAAACTCTTCTAATTAGCCGTGTCTAGAAACACAGATAATCATCAAAGTTAAAAAACCTCCTAAGATGAAATTTGTCATCAAAATTATAGGCTCGCCTAGGTTGTTACATATATTCAATGTCTTACTAAGATCATTTACATTATATAACTTGCAGAATGGTTTTACAATGACATGTAAACTGTTGATAGATGACCCGATCATGTTGAAGAAATTGGGCACTTTCGCTTCCTTGGAACTTTGACAAAAATGAGTGCAACACAGCCTGGTGAAACTAAGTCAACCTGTGGTCAATCCTCACGCATGCAACCTAGTCAAACTTCCTCAATCTTAGTCAAATTCTTCACATGTGGGACCTCCAAGAGAGAGATAAAATGATGAAGAAAAGATAAAAGATGAATAAATTTCTCCTCCAGTAGAAAAGATGAAAAGAGCTTGCTATGTTGATGAGTGTCTCCTTGTGAAAAATTCTGAATCTACATATCAAAAATCCTAGTGCAATCACTGGTTTATCATCTCCTACTTGTTATTACATTCAACAAGTTATTAGATTTATAAACAGTGATGAAAAACACTACTGCAGACTACACTGACATAGAGATCATAAACTGAAAATATATGAGATAAACACACAGGGAACATTGTTATTTTTGGACAACACATCCCTGGAAAAACCCAATGCGAGAAAACTGATGCAGCAGATGGAGGGTCTGTATTATTAAGCATTGAAGCAAGAAAAATATGAGTACAACAGGTTGCCTCTCACATCAGCTAACCTTTCAGAGAAATCACGGAAACAAGAAATACATACGAGGGTTTACCTCATTCTCCAAGTCACAAGGAATCCACTGAGTGGCCTAACTCCGACAAACACTGCGAAATCCCAGCACAATCACTGCTTGGGCCAGCGTCTTGCTTCTAGGAGACTGTGTCACCCCTTCCGCTGGATCGATTTGCTGGAGGAAGACTAATGTTCAACCCTCACGGCTCAGAACCTTTCTTCTCCAGCAAAATCTCGAGCTTCTGACAAATATCCTGCACTGCCACTGCAAGGGACCCTCTTGGCCGTGTCAGCATTGTGTGAGCCCCTTCCTAGGCTGTGTAGGCCTCTGCATTGCATCTTTGATGCTACTGCTGCCTCTCTGCGTGGTACTCTTCGATTTTCTCAACAAACCTCGCCCCAGAAAAATCAAACTGACTGATCACTTGGTGTATCTCCAACTGACCCTCAAGCCTCCTATTATACTTTTCTTGTTGATGAATCAACGACCGAGATTAAGTCCCTAATCAACAGCTAAGATTAAAACAGACTTGATCCTCGTCTCTTAAAAGCTTCTCACCCATATTTTTATTAATACTCATTAATATTTTTATTTTCCCAAGTTTAGACTTAGGAACCCCATTAGAAATATTAATTATTTTAATAACTCACAATTCGGATGGAATTTCTCCAAACGATTTTTGGGTCTGGGAGATCTTATGTATTCTAGCCCCTCCACAAAATTTTGGAGCTAGAGCACATCCAATGTTACCCAAAATCTATACTCCTCACCTGCATGTCTATTTATATAGAGCTTTAATATTGAGTGAGGACCCATTAAGAAGCCCCTCATCAAAAAGGAACCCCTTCACTTAATGAGCCTACATTACAACCCAACAATAGATTAGATATGTTTATTCCACTAGTCGGTGAAAAACCTCATTAAATAAACAAATCAAACCCGCTCTATAAAAATACTTCACTCCATCCTGAAGAAAGCAAAGTGAGCATCGTGGGCAAATCTTCCCGAGCCAGACACCAACGCTAATGGGAGAAAGATTGTCTCGAGCCATTCACCCCTAGTTGAATCAACATGGCCCCATGGGTCAATGTATCATTCCCCCCTAGTCAAATAGCATGACCTCGTGTGAGAATGTCTACCCGATGTTGCAAACTGCAGAAACATCAACAATCCCAACCAGCAAGGGAGACATTCAACATCATGCAAAGCTTGTTTCTGAAGTATACAAACTCCCCCCTAGACAGAGGCTTGGTGAGAATGTTCGTAGTCTACTCATTTGTGGATATGTACTAGAGCTTCATTGCTCCCTTCCACACCATATCTCGAATGAAGTGATATTAATCTCAATGTTCTTCGACGTGTCATGAAATATTCAATTCTCTTAAAGCTTGACACAACTTTGACTATCACAATGTATCAAGTGTTAGAAAATCAGAAAGGCGGAAAGATTTTCTTATACTTGATAATTACTTGTGATGTTCTTGACTTCTTATTAGCTTTTCTTTATATCTTCTTTCTTTTAGTTTATCAAGCAAGTACCAAAGCAAAAGCACATAAGACAATGGACACCATATATAGGCACTATGCCAGGGAAAAACCCATCTCGAGGGGAAAACCCAGTGAAAATTTTCTTCCTTTCAATAGTATTCTTTGAGACTCTTCACCCTAGACAAAGACCAAACCTTCCCTCCACACCAAGTCAGTTTCCCAGATCTTCGACCTCTCTTCCAGCGACTTCGACTATTTAGCAACTTCCAGCATCAACAAAACTTGTTATACTTCGATCTCCCAAATTAAGGAACGCAACAAAGAGAGAGAGACGCCAAAATTTTGTTTTCCTTCTTCTCCTTAGACTCCATCCAACTCGCATTTCCTTTGGCTTCCTTACAGTTTCCCAGATCTTCGACCTCTCTTCCAGCAACTTCGACTATTTAGCAGCTTCCAGCATCAACAAAACTTGCTATACTTCGATCTCCCAAATTAGGGAACGAAACAAAGAGAGAGAGACACCAAAATTTTGTTTTTCTTCTTCTCCTTAGACTCCACCTGTTGACCCTGCCGCCCGCACCTACCTACCAGTTAGCGAGAAAAGCCTTCAACCCCACAAGGTGTGGTTGGTGGCAGGGAACTCAGAGAAGGGGCTGTCACACTGATCCCGACTCTCTCCGTTTTAGCTATCTCTTAGGTTAGCTAAGGGGGGTGGTCCCTAAATGGAAAGTTAAGCTAAAAGCTAAGATGTGAAGTTCTAGGAGAATTATTTGAGTTAAATAAGATTGTCAATCTGAGATCTAAAATCAAAACGTAATATAAACAATAGCCATTAACCGTACGATAAACAGGAAACACATAAATGACCAGTGCCTTAAAAAACGTTGTTATTTCAGAAATGAAAAAATTTTTGTTTGTATTTCCTTTTACGCTCAGAATGGAAACGAATGCTTTTAAATGAAAAGAGAAAATTTGTTTTGACTTTTCAAAATAGAAACTAAGTTAAGGGATCAAGATACTTCCCTCTTGAGTAAATCTCTTTTTGATGTCTTAAGAGCTTGATGGCTTGAACACCATGTGGGACCCTTGGTATCCTGGGAGGTGACTATTCCCGCCGAAGAAGTCCTCGCCCTCAAACAGAGCTGGCAAACCTGTCGCTTGAAGACACAGAAAACACTTGCAAACAAATTGTTAGTGCAAAAAGAGACTTGGCATATAGAGACCAAGTTGAGCTTGTCATTCAACCGAGAATGGACAAGCTACAACAAGTGTACAAGATATACCAAGCCCATAAGAGATTTGAGATAGCTGCAAATCTCTCCTCCCTAGACAATAGTGCCTTCAGGCAAAATGAAAAACAACTAGATAGCAAATGAAAATCACATGAATATTAAACGACACAAGTTATAACCTCATGCTACCAAGCATGCACCACAAGAGAAGCTGGTAACCCCAAAGACTTTTATTTATTAATGTGAATGCTGAGTACAAAATCCGGCAGAGTCTCCGCCAGCCCAATAGCTCGTTCTATCATATTACAATAAGAGCCCAAGGCTCATATAAATAGGAAAATGGGAGGAGATCCCAAAGCAAAAAGACCATGAAAAGTGGCAATCAGGTGAAGATCCCAATGAAGAAATGAAATGACAAGTGGCTTGATGACAATCCCAATGTGAAGATAACTGCTGTAGGATGCCAATGTATGCCTTTGAACTGCTAATTGACTGAAGATAACTGTTGTAGGCTGCCCATGCAACTGCTGATTAACTTGCTGAATAATATGCTGATCTAACTGCCTGTAGCTGCCTCTTGAACTGCTGTTTGTGGCTACGCTAGCTGGCTGTAGACTGCTGATGTAATATACGCATACGGCTGCCTGCATTAACTGTGCTGGCCACATTAATTCTGCTCTATAAAATCTGCCTTGGGACTGCTGAGTTATAAGTTTTAACTGCCCACATATTTATTGCTAACTTTAAACTGCTTTCTGCTCATTGGCCCACGTTGACTGCTGTGCGTATTTTCTGACTGCCGTACGGCCTGCGTACGGAATTTTTTATTATTTGCTGAGTAATGTGCTGAGGTGGTACGTTGACCGGCTGAGTAATAAACGTTGAACTGTGCCACATAAACTATGCTGAGTAAATCTGCTGAGTAAGCTAAGTTTGACTTGCGTTGAAATTTATTTGCCATCGTACGGACCTTTGTACGGCTATTTTATTTGGATATCAATGGTGGGCTGAGGTGGGGTGGGTCCCCTATGCCACTTAATTCTTTTTTAAACATTTACATTATGATATTTGTTTCAAATAATAATTTTTCAACCTGATAAATAAATCAAAATTTCATTGCCTCATGACTTCAACTTGCTTTGACTTTGACTTTGAGTTGACTTTCTTTGACTTTGACTGGCTGCTGAAACTTTGACTTGAGGTGGGCCCCACATTGCTTGCCACATCATCCTTGATCATCTGCTTGACTTCCATGTCAAAATTTGACTTATTTTGACTTTGGAAATTTTTTTAAATTTTTCCAATTATTCATTTTTTTGAATTTTTTCTTCATTTTTGCCACTGTCACTGGAAAAATCGCCTTTTGAGGGATTCTGAGTCATTTTTTGACCCCCAAAGTAGGCTCTAGGAGAATGCTGGGCCTCTGAGGATGAATTTTGACTGGTCATACGCCCCAGACATCTCCTAAGGCCACTTATTTATGCCATTACATAAAAAATAATTAAAAAATCCCGTTTTGTGGGAAATTTTTAACTATTAAAAAATCCTACTTAGGCCTAGCCAAATTCCACGAAACTTTACGTGTGATCTAGTATGGTAATATACATCGACCCTAGACACTAAGATGTGTCAGGGGCTCAATCTTCAAACCGTCACCTCGGCTTTGGGGTGTGCACGAGTGAAAAAATCCAGAGAATTATCCCCCTCTGAAAAAGAAAGGAAACGAAAGGGATAATTCACCGGATAAAAAAAACACTCCAAGGTGTACTCGTTTGCTGATCGAGTCCCACATCCTAGGCCTGTTACAAATTCAAGAACATCATACTAGCATCACTTATTACAATTCCCCGTAGGGTGTGGAATCTGGGTACAAAAAAGAAATATGATGAGAAGATAGAAGGAGAGTTAAAAAACTCTGTTGACTGATGACATCTGATGGTACAAGTGTCCTCTGAATCATCCTTGGGCATGGAGTCTTCACCAAATCATCAGGTGCTACTCTAGTAGTCAACACCACCCAACTCGCATTTCCTTTGGCTTCCTTAGACCCACTTCGCACTTCTCTGACTTCCTTAGAGATATCGAACTTGCTTGAGATGATCTCCTCCAAATGAATTCGACTTGCTTCTATTTATAGGCTTCAAGGGATGTTGAATTGATGTCCTTAGACCAACTTGACCTCTTCTATGCTGACTTGGTGTGGAGGATACATAAATTACATTTGACTCAATACTAAACCTTTTTACATGATTCAAAAGCCCAAGAAGGGTCACTTTAAAAGTACAATGACTCTATTGACTCAGAATAAATCCTAGAAGTCCTCAATGGGGACTTTGACATAAAACATGAAACCCATGCTTTAATAAGTCACAATAATAATAATAATAATTCTTTTCTTTATTCTTTTGACAAGTACATTACAAGATGACCCAAATACATTTAATGAAGACCGAACCTAGTTACATTTTCCAACACTCCCTCTTAACTAGGGAGGTATTCCTCATATACAAGTATAAGGAAGATTTCAACTATATGAACCATGAAGAACTTTAGGCACCGTAATGCAATGGACTAGATTCTTGACCAGGGCAATCTATCCATTGGTCTCTCAACAATTTAGGCACCGCAATGCCACGGACTAGATTCCTGACCAGGGTAATCTATCCGAGTGGGACTAAGATGGCCTCGAGCTTTCAGCCTCTCTACATACCATCAGGCTTACTTGCTAAACACCAACCCAAAAATCCAGGTGTGTATCCAAAATCAGAGCTCTATAACCAACACCACCTTTCCAACTTCGAGACCTAGTCATCAACACAAAGTGTCAAACAGATGTCCTCTTAGGCAATGCTTCCCTCACAAAGCGTCAACACTCCTTGAACTAGCAAATCAAGGATAACCAATCTCTCCCAATCAAATTGATTGATAACCAGCATGCTATCAAAACCTTCGAGAGATTCACCTGTACAAACACAACCCCAATCAATAATATACTTTCATATGTACATAATCAATACAAACCTTCGGGGTCTTCTAGACAACTTGATGTTGCTTCTCAACCTTTCATAGTGGGACTATCAACAGAATCTCTGACAGAGGATTCCTCGATCATACACATTCCTTTCCTACCTCTCATGCAGCAACATATCTTCCGAAATTCATTCTTCAATCAAAACCAAGCTATGTGCTCCCTCTCAACCAGGGAGCATCGCTTGATCCAAACCCCGTCTTAATCTAAGGGAGATATCTTCTATTTTTGTCATCGGAGAATCTTTCATGGCTTCCACCCTTTCATTATAGTTATCATCATCCCCATCATGCTTATCACATCAACGAACATCTTCACCATATTGAAGATTGTGTATTTGCACATCTTAGATAGAAAATACAACCAAAACTATAGAAGCATGAAGTTAGCCATATCAGAATTGCAGAAGCATTTCAATCAGATACCCAAACTTAAAGAAGAAACATGTTCTTCAACATCTTGCTAGGGACTTTGTCATAAACCCTAGACTGCTTCATAACAACTTTCATTCCATCTAGGGTTTCAATGTTTCTTTCAAAGGTGTGACATACCCTACTACAACATCTAGCAAACCATAGAAACAATTCAAACAAATATAGATCTACAAGGCATCTAACAATTGTCAATATTCATATGTTAGATTTTCCACTAGGGTTTCATACAAATCCTAGATTTCATACAAGAGAATCAATCAAAACCAATCACAGCTTAGTCATTAACATGACCAACTTCCACTAGGGTTAGTTGCAAACCCTAGATTTTCAATCAAACATCAATCCCAACTAAAACTCAGATTTCAACAATCTTACACAAATTTCAAATTATCGTATTGTTATCATTCATCAGAGATTTTCACTTCTACTAAGGTTTAACTTCAAATCCCTAGAATTTCACAAATACTATCATCCTAGAAAGACAAAATTTGACTAGAGCTTGTTTCCAAACTCTAGCATTCATGACCACTGACAAATAGTTCAGCTCATACATCTAGGATTTCATCATCATGCATAGGCATTTCATATCATGTGTTAGTCAAACCCAACTTCACAAATATCAACAAACTAGGGTTTGATCAGACAAACACACATTCCAAGGAAATCATTTCTAAGACATTATAACGATCTTGCTTACACATTCCACCAAACCCTAATGAGTTAGGGTTTCAATATAAGAACATAGCAAACCCAAAATTACCAAAACTTCAAAAGTTTAGGATTTTAGACTAAGTTGCACGAAACGGGGAAACGGAAACGAGTTTCTGAAACGGGAAGCCATACGAAACGCGACCTCCCCAAATTTTGGAAACG
>APFE031688264.1:236753-259210 GCA_000404065.3 Pinus taeda | reverse complement strand
AATCCCGTGACTACTCCTATGATCACCAATCTCAAGAAGTTGAGGAGCTCTAACTCAAGTCTCGTTGATCCTACCTCCAATCGTAACTTGGTGGGTTCTCTGATGTATCTAGTAAATACTAGGCCGGATATATGTTTTGTTGTGAACATTCTTAATCAGTTTCAGTTAGACCCTCGTCATTATCATTGGATAGTTGTCAAGCATATATTGAGATATCTTCGTGGCAGTTTGAGAAGTGTTGGAAGGATCAAACTCGAAGGTTTTGGACTATCTCTTTCTCTCACTTATGCAAAGCTATTGAGCCAATTGATGGATCGAAGTTTTACCACTGGAAGGGTCGAAATCCTGAAAGTGTTGGGTCAAAGAACCTACTGTTGGAAAGTCGAAATTCTAGATTTACTAGGTCAAAGTGTTGTTGCTACAAGGTCGAAGTTGTTGGAAGGAGAGGCTGACTTGGTGGTTGGAGGATGTCTGTGTCTAGGTTGAAGAGTCTTGGATTATCTCAAGAAAACTATTAAAGGAAGAGATTTTGACTGGGTTTTCCCCTAGATAGGGGTTTTGCCCTGGCAAAGTGCCTACATCTTGTGTTTCGTGTTTTTGTGATCTTCATAAACACATAATTTGGTAATTGCTTGATGAAAGATAATATAACAAAGAAGTAAAAGAAGCCACTTAATTCACAAGTAATTATCAAGAAAGAGAAATCTAACCATAACTCTACTAGCATTGATTTCTCAATAGGCCTTCCAACTTAGAAGGTATGACTTTTCATTGTGTAGTTGGGTGTTTATGCTTGCTTTTCTTAGGCACATTTGGACATGGATTAGTAGGGAGATTCAACGGAAAAAATGGGCTTGGATTGTACCCTTGTTCCCTTGCCTCAACTTGCGGGTTAATCTTGTATCCTAGTCATGTGGGATCTCCTCTATTGGCTACTAGCTTTAGGTGTGGCATTGCATGGGAAACCTTAATTTTGGTTGTGTGATCCCCTAAGTTGCACGAAGTGAGGAAACGGAAACGAGTTTCCAAAACGGGAAGCGATACGAAACGCGACCTTCCCAAATTTGAGGAAACGGGGAAATGCAAATATATATATATAAAAAAAATATATAATATAATATATATATATATACATGTATAATATAATTGAAAATATTTAAAATAATTATTATATATATGTGGCAAATCATAAAGCATTAATGATACATTATAATTTATTACATTTAAACATTAAGATTAAATTTATATCACATTTACTCATGCGTCATGAATGATCACATAATGAAAATAAAAATATAGGAAAATCCAAAAGCAACCTTTATTATATATCCAAGGGCAAAATCTCAAAATCAGCCTTTATTTATATTAACATATGAGGCTGCAAGTACAATAAAAACTATAAGGCTGCAAGAACTATAGAGACAAAAGACTAATCCTCATCATAACAATCCTCATCAACATTAGAAGCAACACAATGCTCAACAGTGGATGGTGGTGCTGAAGAAGATGATGCACCAATTCCACTTCCAGACTCGGCCTCAATATTCAGGGCAGCAAGAGAGAGCTCCAAATCAGGATTTTCTGCATCCACATCCCATTCTTTAGAAGGACCACTGTTGTATTCTGGACCCCTACGAGATGCAAGGCGAAGGTTGGAGTGCACATAAACAAGATCCTCTGCCTTTCGTGAGCCCAACCTATTGCGCTTCACAGAATGAATAAAACCATAAGTGCTCCAATTCCTTTCTGGTGATTAAGAGCTTGCCACTGTGAAAGGAATACGAATGCAAGGTTTGCAAATTGCACCATTTGCTCCATACAATCCACCACCTAACTGGATTCATGGTGCTTCTCTCCTCCAAAGGCTATGTATGCATAATATCTATTTTTTTTTTTTTTTTTTTTCTTTTTTTCCTGCAGCAAACTGGCAAATTCTCCTTTACCTCCCTGTGTGATGAGAAGGAAACATTCTCATAGGGTATTTTTTCACCCATTAGCCACCTCTCTATTCTTATGGGTTCCTTCTCTTCCCATTGCTTTTTCATAAGCTCCTCATCATTAAATTGGGGTTCAAAGCATGTGCTAAAGGTGCAATGGAGTATTGAAATTGTTCCACCTATCAACAATGATTTTCTTGATCCAAACCAGCAAAATGATCATCAACAAACAAAAGTTGTGGAGACTCTTGCGAAATGATTTCCATAGTTTTCTCAACCATGGAATCCATGCCATCATATACCTCTCCCAAGAAAGGTTGGTTAGTGTCAGCACTTCAGAGAAGCTCAAATGCACGGGCTGTGAACTTTAGCAAGAAATCTACCTTGCTCCACCAATCCTCATCAAGGCACAATCTACGCACCATAGATCCCCGCTCTGAATCTGCTTGTCTCCACTCAATCCAAAGTTGACTCACCACCATAGAAACTAATGCATGCTTAACGTCAACAAGGCGGCCCAACATCACGAAGTTTGAGGCATATCTTGTCTCAACAACTTTTAACAACTCCAATTTGGAGTACTCTCGAAATATGGCCTGAGTCTAGTGGTGGTTGGTGATGAATTTGATAATCTCCCTTGCTTCCCCTGTGACTTCCTTTATCCAGGAAACTTTGTTGTCGATCTCCTCTAAGATCAGATTCAGATTATGGACAATGCATGGTGTCCAAAAGATGTGGCCATACCTCCCCTCAATAATTAAACCTGCAACTTTGCAAACTGATGCATTATCCGTGATAACTTGCACCACCTTGTTAGGCCCTATTTGTTCAATAGCTTTTGTATAACATCAGCAATGAACTGTGCATCTTTCACCTCTCTTGCGCAGTCTTCTGCCTTGATAAACATTGCTCCTTTGGGGGAAGTGGCAATGATATTTATCAATGGTTTGCGCCTTATATCTATCCAACCATCTGAGACTATGGTAACCCCAGAGCTACTCCAAGAACAACGAATTGGAGCTAAAATTTCCTCCACAAGGTCCTTCTCATTTTTGAGAAGCTGGGTTCTGACTTTCTCATAATTGGGCCCCTTGTACCCTTGAGGAGCTTTGTTAACTGCCCTTATCATATCTTGCCAGTAAGGAGAGCGAATAACATTGAATGGGATACCACATGGATAAATGCACCTAGCCACTCTGGAATCAGTTTCTTCTCTTGCTTGCACATTCACCAATCTAGCAATTCTGCTATCCTGAACTGAAGGGGATGCCCCTGGGCCTCTGGTATTTTTGGGTGCTGGTTGTTCATGTTGTTGAGTGTGATCGGCTCTCCTCTTTCTTGCTTCAGCTACAATCCTTGGCTCAATGCTAGATGGAGCTTGAGTAAGGTCATCATGCCTTCTCTTAGTACCATCCGCCTCATCTTGCTCTCTTTGATATGCCCTCCTTGCCAATGGATCTACTGTTTTTGTGCAACCTGAAATCCCCTGTCCTCCTCCATGCAATAGATGTGCCTTCACTCTTGGGTAAGAGCCCTCGTACGTATTATTGCAAAGATTGCATCGCCATTCCCATGAGCCACCACCTCCACATCTTTGAAGCTTCATCACATGCCTCTAAAGAGGATAATATTTAGCCTTTGGGTTGGCCCTAGGGCTTGAACTTGCAGCTGCACTTTCGCTGAAAGCCATTGCTGCAAAAATAAATTAAAAAAACAAATCTGTAAATAAAAAACGTTTTTCATATTTTTCGTTGCATAAACCCTAGAAAAATTGAAGAAATAGTAAGAAAAAACTAACAAAATGAATGTGGCTTACCCAAATTAATTTTCTGTAGCTGAAACTACCCTAAAATGCCAGAAAAGAGGAGAAATATGGTTGTAGTTGAGCCAAATCTGCTGCAAAAATAAATTTAAAAAACAAATCTATAAATAAAAAACGTTTTCCACATTTTTGGCAGCATAAACCCTAGAAAAATTGAAGAAATAGTAGGACAAAACTGAAAAAATGAATGTTGCTTACCCAAATTAATTTTTTGTAGCTGAAGCTACCCCAAAATGCCAGAAAAGAGAAGAGAAATATGGCTGTAGCTGAGCCAAATCTGTTGCTGAAATCTCTTTCTCTTGTTGCTGAAATCTCTTGCTCCTACTGCTAAAACAACTGCCAATCTCCAAGAGAAGCGACTTGCTGAATAGTGTGATGAGAGAATGAGACAAACTTCTCTTTTATAAGTTTAGACAGGCTTCTAGAACTCACTAGATAACCCTAAAAAAAAATTAAAAACAAATTTAAAAAAACACAAGTTATTTGGGAAACGTGGGCTATACGGCTGTGAAACGCGTTTCCGGTCGTATTGGCCACGTTTCCGTTTCGGGAAACGTGCCAGTACGGCCAGAAACACATTTCACGGCCGTAACAAACGCGTTTCCGTGTTTCGTCCCAGTTTCTGTATGGAAACGGACCTGCCCCCCACGTTTCCTGCAACATAGATTTTAGACTTTATCATTCAACCCTAAGTTAAGATTTCATGATTGTACTGAAATCCCAAACATGACATCATCAACAAGAACTTCAACTAGGATTTCACAATAACCCCAAATTAGCAGTTTAGGGTTTCAGACATTGACATTAGCGTATCCTTAGGTTAGGGTTTTCCATAGAACCTGTCTAGAGTTCTATAAAACCAATTAAGAATAGGGGTGGGGTAGATTTATCAAGTGATGAATCTCCCAAGATAAGAATCAATATGACTCATTGTGGCTAGTCACAAATGTTAGTAATAGATAGTGAAATGAAAAAACATTTATTATAAAGAAATCAATGTTTTAAAGCATACCTTTGTTCTTTGACAAACCTTGTCTTGAGAGGTCATCTTTCATACTCCTTGAGAATATAGCAGATGTTTCCCTAATCAAGACAATAGAGGGAGAATGATGATTAGTATTTAATATAATCACAACTAAATGAGTACATGAAACCAAAAATTGAAAGGAAATGAGATACTTATCTTTGGGAGTTGTTGAGGGCTCCCTCCAAAGCTTGAGGAATATCTATAAACTTACAAAAACAAAAAATGTCTTTTTCCAAAAACATGTTAAAAACTTATAGATTCTAAAACATCAAAAATATAAAATAAGATATCTAAGGCTACAAGCAAAGGACTTAGTAGTGTAAGTCTCTTATATCAAATTCTTCAGGTTTGGCTTTCTCTAGGTCTTCCTCTTCAGCAACATTGGCTTGATCTCTTTCTCTCTTCTCGTTTCTTGGATTGTCGGGACAGTGACTCCTATAGTGACCCTTCTTATGACATTCATAGCATTCTACCTTAGACTTGTCAACATTCTTCCTTGGTCCTTCCGATTTCTTTCCTTTATGTTGAGAAATGTAGGCATTTGAAACATCTTCAGAATTGGCAACTAATGAGATCCTCAATTCTTCTTCACTGCAAGTAGTCCATTGTTCTTCAAAAATGGGAGTTTCCTTCCAATTGTTAAGACTTGCAGTAAATGCACCCCAAGTAGGTGGCAATCCTAATAGAGCAGTGATCATGAGTTCTTTGTCTGGAACAATTTCATCAATGGCCAAAAGATCATCTATGATTCTTGCTATCTTCACAAAGAAGGAGGCCATTGTATCTTCCTTAGTCATCTTTGTGGTCCTTAGTTCATTCTTCAAGCTTACCACTTGACCAATGTTCTTAATAGTGAACAACTTTAACAAGGCTTCATACATTTCCTGAACATGATTGATGTTGGCTATAAATGGAACAAGATTGTCCTTTACTCCTACCATTAAAGTCATGGCCACCAATTCCAATTCTCTAAATTTTACTTTGTCAACATCACTAGAATATTTTGTAGGCTTCTTTACTTTTCCTTTGACCAACTCTAGAACCTTGTTCTTTTCAAGGATGTGGTCAATCCTCTTCTTCCAAGACCTGTAGTTTGAGCCTCCTTCAAGTTTGTTCTCTCCCTTGATTGTGTTAGACATCTTCCTTGAATATAGTGACTTCTTCCTTTAAATAACCGCTTTGATTTGTTCCTTGATTAAGTGCTTGAGACTGCATTTTTCTTCTTTCTTCACCAAAGCTCTGAAACCATGTTAGTAAATCAGAAAGGAAGAAAGATTTTTTTATACTTGATAATTACTTATGATGTTCTTGACTTCTTATTAGGTTTTCTTTATATCTTCTTTCTTTTAGTTCATCAAGCAATTACCAAAGCAAAATCACATAAAACAATGGACACTAGATATAAGTACTATGCAAGCGAAAAATGCCCCTCGAGGGGAAAACCCAGTTGAAATTCTCTTCCTTTCAATAGTATTATTTGAGACTCACCTTAGACAAAAACCAAACCTTCCCTCCACACCAAGTTAGCCTCCCAGATCTTTGACCTCCTTTCCAGCAACTTCGACTATGAAGCAGCGTTCTACATCAGGCAACTTTCGGCATCAACAAAACTTGGAAGACTTCGATCTCCCAAACTAGGGCACAAAACAAAGAGAGAGAGGCACCAAAATTTTGATTTTCTTCTTCTCCTTAGACTCCACCCAACTCGCACTTCCTTTGGCTTCCTTAAACTCACTTCGCACTTCTCTAGCTTCCTTAGAGATATCAAACTTGCTTGAGATGATCTCCTCCAAATGAATTCAACTTGCTTCTATTTATAGGCATCAAGGGAGGTTGAATTGATGTCCTTAGGCCGACTTGGTGTGGAGGACACATAAATTACATTTGACTCAAGACTAAACATTTTTACATGATTCAAAAGCCCAAGAAGGGTCTCTTTAAAAGTACAATGACTCTATTGACTCAAAATAAATCCTCGAAGTCCTCAATGGGGACTTTGACCTAAAACATGAATACCCAAACATGAAACCCATGCTTTAATAAGTCATAATAATAATAATAATTCTTTTCTTTATTCTTTTGACAAGTACATTACAAGATAACTCAAATATATTTAATGAAGACCCAACCTAATTACATTTTCCAACATCAAGTTCATCTCTAGTGCCTAATCAAATAGCCCTGCAAGAAGCTTCGCCTCTTGACATGCGACATTGGTTGCGATATACTTCACTTCAACTGTACTAAGTGCGACAAAAGTTTGTCTCCTGCTAAACCAAGATATCATAATTAAACCCCAAGTTGAAGTAGCAACATGAGGTGCTCTTTCTGTCCGCTACACTCTCGGCCCAATCAAAATCAGCATATCCCTGCAGCCACACTTCACACCTGAGACATATCTCAAACCATATCCAATAGTACCACGCAGATACATGAACACATGCTTCGTTGCAACCCAATGTACATGCCTCAACTCAACCATAAATTGGCTCAGATTGCTCACTACAAAGCAAATATCTGGCCTGGTGTTAACCAGGTACATCAAGGACCCAATCAATTGCCTATGCATGGTGGGATCCACCAAATTTGAGTTTGAAGTGGAATCAATTAGCTTTTTCAAATTTGTCACCATAGGTGTAACCACGCACTTACAGTTCATCATACCAAATATCATCAAGATTTGAAATATGTACTTCCCTTGTCCAAGGAAGATCTCGCATGGCCTCTATCACACATCCAATCCCAAGAAATAATGCATCAAGCCAAGATCCTTCATCACGAACTCCAAATCCAACTCCCTCTTACACCTTACAATGAGCCTCATTGCCCCAGTAAGGAACAAATCATCAACATACCGCACCAAGATCAAAGGATCACCATCAAAAACCTTGGAGTAAAGGTTGAGTCCGTACAAAACCTTCTTCAATCTACAAACATGGGACTCCTTCCCATGTATCACAAAGCCCTAAGGTTGCTCTATGTACACTTCCTCCTCAATCACACCATTGAGGAGCACGATCCTTACATCCATTTGATGTAACCTCCAACCCATAACTGAAACAAGAGAAATAATAGTCCTGATGGAAGTGTACCTGGCGACTGAGCAAAAGTCTCCTCATAGTCCTCTCCCTCTCCCTCTCCCTATAAGAACCCTCTCGCCACAAACCTCACCTTGTACTTCTCGATGTTGCCATTTGTCGCATGCTTGATCTTATAGTTCCACTTGGAAGTCATTATTGACTTCCTCTCTAGTCTCAGAACTATCTCCCACACATCATTCTTCATGATGGACTAATACTCCTCCATCATGGCATCCTTCCAAACCTATTAGCTTGTTGTCTCCTCATAATTGGAAGGTTTGGAATCAATGATGTGGCTCATCAATGCCTTATAACTCGAGAACCTTTGTGGTCGTCTATGTTGGAAATACTGAGAGGGGGGTGAATCAGTATTTCTTATCAACTAAAATTTAATTAATCTTTTCAGAGCATTAGTTATTCTTCAGCAATATTAAAAACAGTAAATAAACAATACACAATGAACACAAGAATTTTTAGGTGGAAAACCCTCTACAGGTCAAAAACTACCAAACATTTTTTTAATAAGTTCTTTTACAATTTTCAGCCCCAACTAAAAATAAAGGTACAACTCCATAGAACTCTAGAAAAGCATTTTTTTGCAGTACCCAATGGAAGGATGCCCCAACACCATAAGGTTTTATCAGCTATTCGCTGAATGGATGCACCAACTTGCCCTAGCACCACCCTACCACCCTAGAAAGACAAAAATTAAATACAAAAATTGTGGACTCTCGTACTAGGGAGAATGGTCCACTTACAATGATATACAATGATTTTTGCTTTGACTGACTAACAACTCTAGACTCCATTGCCCTGGACTCAACAAACCCTAGGACCAGAAACCTTGTCCCAACTGCAAACCAAACCCCTTATCCCAACTATACTTCTACAATTTTTGTACAATAGTACAAACCCTTTACAAAATTTACAAGACTTTGGACAACACAACAACTTGTACAATGAACTATTACACAATGTTTTGTTGTTGATGATGAGATTGATGTATCTTTTCTTCCTTCAATGTTGTGAAATGATAAAGATTTTTGTTGTTAAATTTAGGTATGTTCTATGCTAGAGCAATATATTTCAATTTTCACAGTTAGCTCAATATCTTTTCCACATTAGCAATCACATCAGCATTAAAGTAAACCACAGATAGAACATAAATATAAATCGCAGAAAACAAACCAAGACAAGAGGACACAAGATGTGGCGCTAGCCAAGGACAAACCCCAATGTGGGGAAACCCTTTGTCAATTCTTCTTATATGATGTTCAATAGTTCAACAGAGAGAGAGAGAGAGAGTACATTTACAGCAGAATTCAACACTTTGACTTATCTAGATAAGAGCATAGATCATCTCCTAGGATGATGATACATGAAATCAAATTGAAGAAACGTTGTTTGAACTGATCATCCAAGGTGACTCCTTCACCTATCATAGTGCTGCATCTCATCATCATGTTGCACCTCACCGTGTTGCACCATGCTGCACCTCACCATGTTGCACCATGTTGCACCCATCATCACAATGTTGGACCTCATGTTGCTGATGTCCCAGTGTTTAGCACTATTGTACATAGTACCACTACTGCACCATGCTTACTATTGTCCCAATGTACTTGTTGCACTGTACTTGTTGTTGTCCATGCTTTACCATGCTACTGTTGTCCATGATTCTTCATGCTTGCAGTTGTCCCATGTTGCAGCTGTCCCATGTGTCACCAAGCTTGCAGTTGTCCCAGTTGCAGCTGTCCTAGTGGCATTGCAGTTGTTCCATGTATAATTTTGTTGTATTTAACTACTGCATGAAGACATGTAGCATCCAACCATGTAGCTACATCATACATAGTGTTGTAGTATGCATCATACCATGTTGCACCTTTTTTACATTATGTTGCATTGCTACCCATCACTATATGTTGATAGCACTATGTTGTACAATGTATACAGTTGTCATATACTATGATGTCTATGTCACAGCGTTCATCACATCAAGCTCCACTCCTTTCGGGTATTCAACACTCCATGTTGACCCAACATGTGGCTCCCACAGGCTGTTCCAAGTCTGATCCAAATCTGGTCAATATCCTTGACCCAATACACCTCTGACACTACTTCAAATCTGCTTGACACTTTGTTGTTCCTGACTGTTCTATTTAGGGCACTTGGGCATACTGCTGTAGCCCTAAGTTCCTCTCAACAGTCCTCGAACAGCCCTTCAAAAACTGTGGAATAGGCAAGGAGAGATGCTCCTCTTCCACGCTAAGTTAAGGGCTCTAGACAACCCTCAAATTTGCCCACGCTAGGTTTGTTGTAGTGGTATGGCATGTGGCCTACCACACAACACTAGTGTTGCTCACGACACCCTCCAACAATGATACAAACCATTTGTTAGCCTTTAAACAAGATAGCGTTCAACTCCCAAGGCCTCAGCCCAGCACAACAAGCATCAGGGCTTCCTACAACAGACTTCGAACTTTGTTCAACTCATGAAACAGTCCTCCAACCCATGCTACCCTAGCCGCCCATGTTGTGGCCTCAAAACATAGATCTCCCTTAGACATGCAGCTAGGGCTAGGGCTTGAATGCATAGCAGTTTAGGGCATATAGTAAACCCTTATAGGACAGTGAGGGAGCCTACTTCAATCTCCTTCATGATAGCGGTGAGGGTCTACCTTTCACTACGTAGAGCCTTCTTTGATTAACTGCGTTAGGGCTTCTTCATTAGGGCAGCATAGAAGACAATCTTGGACTCAAACAGAGAGTTATTAGCGAATTATAGACGCTGAGCCAACTTCTCCCTTCCATATGCCGAGACGACAACCGCAAAGACAATTGCCACCAATATAGCTTTGAGGACAAAACTTCTTAAGGAAGGGGCTATGTTATGAATATAATTCATAACAATTAGATAAATAAAATAAATATATATATTAAATAATTAAATATTATTTAGATTAAATAGTCATTAAATTAAGTGAAAAGGCATGTCTAAATTTAATGACTATTTAATCTATATAATATTTAATTATTTAATATTTATATTTATTTTATTTATCTAATTGTTATGAATTATATTCATAACATAGCCCCTTCCTTAAGAAGCTTTGTCCCTCAAAGTTATATTGCTGGCAATTGTCTTTGCGGTTGTCGTCTCGGCATATGGAAGGCGGAAGTTGGCTTGCGTCTATAATTCGCTAATAACTCTCTGTTTGAGTCCAAGGTTTCTCCTTTTGTTTCTTTCTCTTTTTTTCCTTTTCCTTTTTTTATTTAAGAATTATTTTTTTTATAATAATATATATATATATTTTAATAATATATTTTTTTTATTTTTAATTTATTATTTTTTTGTTTATTATTATTATTATTTTTTAAATTAATTAACTTAATTTATATAATCCCAATAGGTAATTGCATATATGAATATATAACCACCATGAATTTCTCCACTCTTCACACACCGAAAAATTAACCGGATCCCCTTATACGATAATTGTGAAAAACATGTGATGGCGAGTCGTTTTTTTAAAACGGTGTGATAGTGAAAAGGCGGCTAATGGGGTTGTGCGAGGAGTTTGTAGTGGTAGACGGCAGTGGTCGAATGTGTTAGGTTGTTTGGGGAAGACGACCAATGAAGACAAGGAAGGCATCGAAAAGGGAAACACGGTCAGCAAGGACGTGGATGGGCTACGAATCGAGGGGCAGTGTGAGGTCACTACATTGAGGAATGATGGAGGCAAGGAAACGGAAAAGGGCAGTGGAGATCGCAGTTGGATGGAAGGCGTGATGGGTAGCAGCAACTGTGGAGTCTTGCAGCGATGGAAGAGTTTCCTGTCGAAAAACGGGTAGCGTGCAACTGTGATGGACGCAACAACATGTACAAGGATGGTGACCACAGAGTCCATCTCAAAAAATTTCATAATCGTCGCAATTGTCACACAAGTCGATTCAATGTGGCAATTATTTCTGATTTCTTCCAAGGAAGAAACTCCTAACACAAACGTTGTGCTCAACAACCCTACAATCCGTTCATCAACCATACGTGGGCAATTCTCCTCATTTTCAGAGAGGTGTTCTAGGGTTACCAATAATTTCTGATAACACCCACCTATGAAATTTTTGGGCACAGGCCACATATATGACACCAATACTTTTGTAATTTCTTCCAATTTTTTGGACATGGGAACAATACTAGGGTTGTTCATGTCCAGACTGTGCATCAGCTTTATGAACCCTATTTTGAATTCGTCCTTTAAATCAGATAAATCTGAGTCCATTGCTTTTATAATTGGATCCAAAAAAGAATACTCAAGCTCTATGCCAGCATTGGGGACTAATGATTCAATAGGTTGCTTTTGACAAATGAGAATTTTTACAACTTGCAGAACGGTCGTAAATAGACATTGAATTGCTTTCGAAAGAGCAACTTAGCATTTGGGAAGTTGAAAAAATCCTGAGGCTCTCACTTTTACCCAAGCGAGGATTTGACGCAAGCTTTGTTTTCTTACTATGACTTGAAGAGTGTCCAGAAATGACTGATGCAGGAGAGGCTTTGAACACATTAAATTTCTTCATTTCTTGTTGAATAGGGAAGGGATGTGAGATTGCTTGATTAGGTTTGCAGTGCCGTGCCGATAGGCCTCTAAAAAAGAAGAAAATATTCTTATGTTTTGAGAATTAGGCATCATGCAATCTGCAGGTTCTTTTTCCCTATGGAGAGGAAATAATGCAATTGTTTTTGAGGAGGCCAAATCCCTGAGGGAAGGCAAGGACTTCCGTCTCATACAGGGTCTATGCTTCTCTCCCTTGGGGTTTTCTTTGAGGGCGAGGGGACAAAATTTGGATTGGGAAACATTATTCCCTTGGTAAAATTACAACTAGACATCCATCCCTTCTGTGCAGGTCTGATTTGTTCTACCTTAACTCTATTATTGGTAGAACTTGTTTCTTCATTGATGGTATTAGTTGTGGGTGAGCAACATCCTAGAGATAAAATCAACCTATCCATCCATTCTTGCTCTTTGAATCGACTAGAAACTTGGAAGCTCCTTTTACCTTGAACTTTCATGCCTAAATCAGACAATTCTGGTCTTGCTTTTGCAGAATATTGTGGTTTTTCAGCATCTCTAATGCATTTTAAGGAGGAAGAAGCATCCTTAGCTATCACTCTGAACTTGTGTACCTTACTATCAGGGTTGTTAGACAAGAATTTCTGCAACCTATTCTTCCCTTCAACATTCAGATCTTGCATTTGAATTGCATGTGCGACAAGTTTAGAACCAGAAATTTGTTGTTGCGATATGATAGCCAACGTTTTTCCATTGGAGGTCCATGGGATTTCGGGGAACTCTATAAGCTCATTCTGATTTTGACTATCCTTCTCATCACAATCGTTGTTGAGATCATCTTCATTTTCATGTGGGTCTTCTTCATCATCTTCCTCATTGTTGATTTCCTTTAGACATCCTTTAGACATGCTTTAACTTCTACACATGATTTTTCTAATCGCTGAAATACTTCTTGAATACTACACTGCTCGACGTAATCAGTATATGAACGTAATGGCACATTGTGCGGCAAACTACGTTCAAAGGCCCGCATGATTATATCATGTGCCATGGCTCTATACCACTGTAACGTAAAAACTTATATTGAAGCACAAAGACTGATAGCTTGAAGATTTAATTGTTACAATACACGAGGTATTTAATAATAATAATTTATTAATATATAAAATTGTCTATGAATGATTTAAGATGATTTAAATGTTACAATGAGGCCCTGCTTTATATCTCGCAGTGATCTTCCGTGAATGGGCATGTCTTTAGACATGCCTTTCACTTAATTTAATGACTATTTATCTAAATAATATATAATTATTTTATATTTATATTTATTTTATTATCTAATTGTTATGAATTTATTCATAACATCTCCATTAGGGAAACATATCCCTTAGGACCTCTTCTCCTACTAAACCCAAAACAAGTAGAGAAAAAGAGATCCCAAGTGTGTGTAGAAATGAGTTGAAGGCCACCTCTATTTATACTAAAACGTTGAGCACAAGTGGGGTTTATTTGGTTGATGGCCGACCTTGACAAATTGTCCCATAACACTAATAAATTCATATCTCCATGAATACTTATCGGAATCAGATGATTTTTAAATCAATCCTACACCTCTCGATGAGAGGAATCCAAGATAAATATCAACTGCCATTAATAAGATGACCCACATGGAGTTTGGCCCTAGTTTCCAATTTTAACACTCCCTCTCAACTAGGGAAAACTCCATCCGCTGATCCATATGTCCAACTGTACTATCTCTGCCATCAATGCCCTGCACTGCTCTGCTCTGCTGGGTTTTGCTCTACTCTGCTGAGTTTTGCTCTGCTCTGCCGAGTTTTGCTCTGCTGAGCTCTGCTCTGTTGAACCATGAAGAAGAAGAATTGATCGAGAATGTCTCATAACATTCTCTACCGACCCGAAGTCAATTTCATTTGAATAGAGTGTCATATCACTCTCACTGACCCGAAGTTAGTTTTATTGACCCCAGATCAATATCACAAGAGAGTATCTCAAACCACTCATACTGATCCCAGATCAATGGAGGTCATCCTAGCATAGGGAGTACGGTAGATACAACGATGCGTCCATTGATATTACTACTATGGTCCCTAACCCCATTTCCCTGCTCATTGATCAGATGAGAGGCACTTCCCATGAGTCCCAGACTGCATAGGTAGGATGCCTCGACAGGAGAACTAATCATCCTGTCCCACAGGAGAACTAATCATCCTGTCCCAAAGTCGCCATGGGGTATCACAGGGGAAGGCTGAGCCATTTAACCTATACACAACGCACCATTAGGGGAGGGTGAGTCGCCCTATGGTCGTGTGTTGCTCCAGTAAGTACCCCAAACCCCCCAGAGCTCCCAGAGCTCAATGCATGCAACATGTAGGACCCTTTTACGAAGGTCTCTCAATGACTCCAAGCCATTCAGGAAAGTCACAGGTTTGACCTTTCCCCGGGGCTTTGACAAAATGTCTGCGACGTGTACATCAGTCTCAATGCGATGGAGCCTCCTCGCTCATCGACTTACCATATCCCAAATAAGGTAGTATCTGATGTCTATCTGCTAGAGCAATCATTGAATATAGGATTCCTCAATAATTCAATCTCCCCCTAGATGTCACAGAGGATCACAATGGTATTCATCATGTGTACAAACAGCTCACTAAAGAGCTTCCACAACCAGGGAGCTTCACACGAGATCATCCTCGTAGCTATGTATTTGGCCGTGGCGGTGCTTATAGCAACCGACTTCCGCTTCTTGCTCATCCATGATATCGCAGCAGAATCCAAAGAGAACCAACACTGAGAAGTGCTCTAGTGATCCTCCACACTGCCTACCCAATCAACATTCGAATAATCATGCAACTTCATATTTCTGGCGGTGTATCTCAATCCATGAGAGATTGTTCCCCGAAGATATCTCAAAATATTCTTGGTACCAATCCAGTGAGGCTCAACCAAATATGAGCTCACCATGCTAACTACAAAACATATATCCAAACAAAAGTTCACCAAGAACATCAACGCAAATGAGTTTATAAAACTCAAAGGCATTTCCCAAATCTGGTCCGGCATCATCACCATATAACTTCTGAAAGTTAGGATCCTCGAGTTAGTCATGGGCTTACAATTTACCATTCAACATCCGGAATCCAACTCCCTCTTACTTCTACAAGTGAGAGGGTCAGCACCTATCAAAAATAGATCGTTTTTAGAAGGTGTCGGTATGAGAGGTCTATCATCCACAACCTTCAAATAATGGTTTGAATCGGCTTCACTCTTAATGAATCTCAACTTCATCTGACAGCTATCAATCCTCTCATATCAAACCCAAGGTGATTTACTTCAAGCCATAGAGGGCTTTCTTCCACCTTTATACATGAGATTCCCAATCATGAATCTCAAACTCCTCAGGTTGTTCCTAACCTGTGGACCTGCTACATGAGGGGAATGGTCCCCTTGTAGGATTTTCCTTCAATACATCTCAGATATGTACCTTCATGCTCTTCTTGAATTCAGGCATCCCTATCACCATCTGACTCACATCGAGTAGGGCCTCAAAGTAGACCTCCGGTGTTATAGATGAGATATGTCAATTGACAGGATCCCCAATGGACCATCCTGCAACTTGATACAAATTGCCAACCCTGGACCCATGAGAAAAAACATCTTTCGAAAATTCTATTTTCAAACACGTACCTTTCCATCGATGAATGCTTCCCTGTAACCTATGACTTTCGTTGTCGAGTGGACACCAAGTTCTTCTTGTGATCAAGTACATATAAAAGAGATTTTGTAGATGAATCAAGTTACCCTCATTCAATTGAGAGGTAACATTTCCTACACCCTTTCCAGGATAGGTGGCATCAGCTCCAAGTATAATCCCACGATTGTTTCCATCTCTATCAAATTAGAGAAAGCACCCTTCTATCTAATGGAGCGCCTTGAAGCACTACAATCAATAAGCCAGATTCCCAAAGAATCTGAAGGAGAGGGCCAATACAAGATAACACTTCTTTATCTTATCATAAACAACATTTGATTCTTCATACCTGGGGTTCCTTGCTTTCTCTGAAGAGTCTGTCGTTTCCTTGATGACCTACATTACCTGTCATTCCTCTGATCATTGAAGATGTCCCTCGAATGATTGTTATCTTCATCAAGGGAAGTGTCCCAGCCATTTGGACACTCCTTCACATAATGGTCGAACTTATTGTAAGCAAGGTATCTACCTTTCCTTTCACCCTGAGATCCGGACTTCCCATTGAAGTGATCTGTAGGTAGGCCATCAGAAACTTCTGTTGCGCCATAATATACTCTGCTTCGACTTCACCCTTGGTGAATTTGAAGAGGGATAAGGAATCCATTGATCCTTTTATCCTTTCCCAACTGTTTTCGGTGATTTCTCTTTCACTCTTGCTTGGGCATTGTCTTCACCTCAGCTCTGATACCATGTTTAATTTAGGTATGTTCTATGCTAGAGAAACTTATTTCAATTTTCACAGTTAGCTTAATATATTTTCCAGATTAGCAATCACATCAACATTAAAGTAAACTACAGATATAACATAAATATAAATCGCAGAAGACAAGCCAAGACAAGAGGACACAAGATGTGGCACTAGCCAAGGACAAACCCCAATGTGGGGAAACCCTTTGTCAATTCTTCTTATATGATCTTCAATAGTTCAACAGAGACAGAGAGAGAGAGAGATAGTACATTTACAACAGAAGTTAACACGTTGACTTATCTAGATAAGAGCATAGATTCCTAGGATGATGATACATGAGATCAGTTGAAGACATGTTGCTTGAACTGATTCTCCAAGGTGACTCCTTCACCTATCATAGTGCTGCATCTCGTCATGATGTTGCACCTCACCGTGTTGCACCATGTTGCACCCATCATCACAATGTTGGACCTCATGTTGTTGTTGTCCCAGTGTTTAGCACTGTTGTACTGTGTACATAGTGCCACTGCTACACCATGCTTACTGTTGTGCCAATGTACTTGTTTTGTTGTCCCAGTGTTTAGCACTGTTGTACTGTGTACATAGTGCCACTGCTACACCATGCTTACTGTTGTGCCAATGTACTTGTTGCACTGTACTTGTTGTTGTCCATGCTTTACCATAATTTTGTTGTCCATGATTCTTTATGCTTGCAGTTGTCCCATGTATCACCAAGCTTGCAGTTGTCCTAGTGTCATTGCAGTTGTCCCATGTATAAGCTTGTTGTATTTAATTGTTGCATGAAGACATGTAGCATCCAACCATGTAGTTGCATCATACATAGTGTTGTACTATGCATCATACCATGATGCACCTTTTTTACATTATGTTGCATTGCTACCCATCACTATATGTTGATAGCACTATGTTGTACTATGTATACAACTGTCATATACTATGATGTCTATGTCACAGCATTCATCACATCAGGCTGCACTCCTTTGGGGTATTCAACACTCCATGTTGACCCAACATGTGGCTCCCACAGGTTGTTCCAACTCTAGTCCAAATCTGGTCAATATCCTTGACCTAATGCACCTCTAATCTGCTTGACACTTTGTTGTTCCTGATTGTTCTGTTTAGGGCACTTGGGCATACTGCTGCAACCCTAAGTTCCTCTCAATAGTCCTCAACAGCCCTTCAAAAACTGTGGACTAGGCAAGGAGAGATGCACCTCCTCCATGCTCTAGACAGCCCTCAAATCTGCCCACGCTAGGTTTGTTGTAGTGGTACAACATGTCGCCTACCACACAACACTAGTGCCTCTCACGACACACTCCAACAATGATACAAACCATCTGTTAGCCTTTAAACAAGCTAGCGTTCAGCTCCCAAGGCCTCGACCTGGCACAACAAGCATCGCGATTTCCTACAACAGACTTTGGACTCTGTTCAACCCATGAAACAGTCCTCCAACCCATGCTGCCCTAGCCTCCCATATTGTAGCCTCAAAACATAGATCTCCCTTTAGACATGTGGCTAGGGCTAGGGCTTGAACGCATAGCAATTTAGGGCATATAGTAAACCCTTATAGGACAACGAGGGAGCCTACTTCAATCTCCCTCGTGACAGTAGTGAGGATCTCCCTTTGACTGCGTAGAGCCTTCTTTGATTAACTGCGTTAGGGCTTCTTCATTAGGGCAACATAGAGCCTTTCTCTATTAGGGCAGTGTTATCCCTTAGGATTTCTTCTCCTACTAAAACCCAAAGACAAGAAGAGAGAAAGAGATCCCAAGTATGTGTAGAAATGACTTGAAGGCCACCTCTATTTATACTAAAACGTTGAGCACAACTGGGGTTTATTTGGTTGCTGGCCGACCTTGACGAATTGTCCCATAACACTAATAAATTCATCTCCATAAATACTTATCGGAATCGGATGACCTTTAGATCAATCCTACACCTCTCGATGAGAGGGATCCAAGAAAAATATCAGATGCCATTAATAAGATGACCCACATGGAGTTTGGTCGTAGTTGCCAATTTTAACATTTGTCCTCGCTGATGTATCACCCTGGCCTTGATAATATCTTATTTTGAATACTTGCCTTTATCTCGATATGCTTTGTCAAATGTAGTGTTGCTTTGATGAATCAACAATACTAGACAATGTATGACTTGATGACTAGATGCAATGTTCCACCAAGACTCCATTGCGGGAAGACGCACAGGGTGGACGTGTGGGAGTACCCTCAAATTTTAGGGAAGTTTCGAGGGTGTGGGGGGCATCAGGGTATATAATTTTTAATTATATATATATATATATATATATATATATATATATATATATATATATATATAATTCAAGTTCATATTCAATAATAAAAAAGCTTAAATAGACTAATAGTATTACACTGATCCACACATAAAATTTAAATTCATAATTGAATTAAATAATGACATACATTGATCTATCCTCATCATTCATTTTGATACTTACATCATTCATATGATATATTCATCATTCATCCATACCATGAGATTCAATAATGAAATATTCAAATACATTGATCCATATCATTCATCATTCATCATTCTATAATCTACATTGATTTAAAAATTAAATTCATCATTCTAGAAGAGCTCGACAATGGACAAGAGAGCAGAGCTCGACGGCGGCATGAGAGTATGGCGGAGAAGAGAGCAGAACTCAACGATGGAAAGAGAGCACTCAGCAAAGCTCGACGGCGGGCAAAAGAATTTGGGAAATGATTAGGTAACTTTTAACTTTTTTATTTATTTTTAGTTTTTAAGTTTTGTTTTATTTCTTTCTTTTTTTTAGGTTTTTTAATACATAAATTTTCAAAAAAAAATATTAGGTGTTATTAGACAAATTCGAGGGGGGGCGCCAAGAAGCACCCCTTTTATGGAGCCGTGTCCCCCACATTGGGAAATGCACACCCCCCCCCCCCGCATTTCCCCACGACTCCACAAAAGGGGTGTGTGGAGAAATGCACCCCTGGACTTCCCATCATCTCGGGTGCGTGGGTTGTGAGGGGTGCATGCACCTGACTCTGGGGGACGCATCCTCGTGGAATACTAATTGGAAGTAATCTTCACTTTGTTAAATGAACCCATTATTGTTGCTACACAATTTCTGAGTCATATTGCTTGGTGAATGAATGTTAGATCACCTGGAGGTACTACAACATCTTACTACTTCAACAAAACTAGAAATCAATCATTGGCTTTGTGCATATTTACTTAGAGATATCACAACAACTTATTGCTTCAACAAAACTTGAAACCAATCATTGGCTTTGTGCATATTTACTTGGAGACGATGAAATGCTCTACCTGCTCTGTTCTTGATGATAAAGCTTTAAGCATGCAAGGTTATCTTCCCAAGCTACTAGACTTTAATTTTGTTCAAGCAAATGTGTTGTAGGATACCATGTAAGGTCACCCTTAAACTGGATATAACATTTAAGACTTGTAATGCAATTAAAGTGAGACTCGAACCCCAAGAGAAAAGGTAAAATGAACCCAAAACCAAGTGTTTACCAGCTGCAAGAAAATATAAGACAGATCCCGACCAATAAAAGAAAAAATATGACAAAAACCTTTGAAATTGCAATGCCCTAGATGATAAAGCTTAAGCATGCAAGGTTATCTTCCCAAGCTATTAGACTTTAATTTTGTTCAAGCAAATGTGTTATAGGATACCATTTAAGGTCACCCTTGAACTGGATATGACATTTAAGGCTTGTACTGCAATTAAAGTGAGACTCAAACCCCAAGCGGAAAGGTAAAATGAACCCAGAACCAAGTGTTTACCAGCTGCAAGAAAATATAAGGCGGATCCCGACCAATAAAAAAAAATATGACAAAAACCTTTGCAATTGCAATGCCCTGGATGAGGATTGAAATCTACAAGAAAAGACCTAAATTAATACCCAACAAATCCTAAGTGAACCAAAAAAATTGCAAAAAGCCTTAGATAATACTCCTACGCAAGACTGAGACAATACAACAGGGCCGAACTTTATTTCAGCAGACTTACCATTTGTTGAAGATTGTAGACAAACTTTGATAACAAACTTTGATAACTAGCTAGTTATCCTTCCTTCGCCTTTTTTTCAAGATAACCTGTAATAAAGATCGAACCTCCAAGACACTCAAAAGGATGACAAACAAAATTTTGTACCTTAGCTATTGTAAAAATCGTGACCTAGATGAGGGTCGAAGTAATTAGACTTGCACCATGGCTGCTTGCAACATGCTGCCAAATGACTTTGCTTTCCTTTGCAAAGCACCCTGCAAGCAGAACGAATCACCAAGCTCAAAAGGAACTAAAACCTAACCCTCTATTATTCATGTGTTATCTGCCTCAGGGTGGTAGTAGAATTTCAAAGTTGTTCTTTTAAGATTAATCGTTGTAGTCCATACCTCATGGAAGAGGTAAGGCTCTCTTTTATATACAATGCTTAAATGGAAGGGACTTCTAAAATCGATGATCGTTGATTGTTAAGGAGGGGCTCCATAAGAGCTTAAGACATTCAAATTTACATAACACATGCCTTATGTTCTAAGTGAGGAAGGTCGGTAGCCCTAAGGAGGATAAATGTGGCTTTCTTTCATTATTAATTGGCGAAAGCAACTTCCTATGAGTATAAAACAAGATGAACCCATAAATAATAATAAATAACCCTTATTTAGATATTTAGTGATCATTAATCAATAAAAGTGTGCCACGACACCACCCTATGGAGTTTTAGCCCACTAATTGGGGTCCCTGACTTCAAACTTGAATAACTTTCAAACGATGAAGAACTACATGGCGTGCCATATACCACCAGAAACATCTCGTAGAGGAGAATCTATCTAGAAGGATCCTAACATGAGATTCCAAGAATTTCCACGTCATATTGAGTGACAAAGGGCGGGGCAACACTCAGTGTTGCTTGGTTTGACATCAACGACAACCACTTATCAACAGTATGCTCTCCCTAAAAGTACTTGTTGCCACACAATCTAACAGGGGTCCTAAGAGGGGTACCTATGGGACATCTACAAGACCAAATGACAAAAATGGGACAAAGACACATTATCACCTCAGTAAGTGCCCCCTACTCTTTACAAACTTCAATCAATGGGAGGAGTCCTGGCATGAAGGAAATCACTAATAAGGATGGGTTTAGTGGCCAAATTCAAGCTTTAATTCTAAAATTTCACCAGAAAAAATTTAATGAGCAAACCCAATTAAATTTCCAAATTCTACAGAATTTACCAGCTACAATTTAAACTGAATTTATCACTTCACAAATACATACCTGGCTTCCGAGTTTAAGGTTGATCTCGCGCTATTGTAGCTCCCAATCTGCTCCCGCTACCAAAAGACCAAAATCTCGCTGGTAATCTGGGCACAATCTTGATACTCAGCTCCAAAATACTTCCAATTTGAATTAATCTGGCCCCTGTGCCCAAAAGCCTCAAGAACAACTGCTCAAATTTCCTCTCTATCTATGATTTTCTTCCGATTTCCTTCTCTGTCCGTGTAAGA
>APFE031688264.1:200715-223078 GCA_000404065.3 Pinus taeda | reverse complement strand
GATGATCCAGAGGACACTTGTACCATCAGATGTCATCAGTCAACAGAGTTTTTTAACTCTCCTTCTATCTTCTCATCATCTTTCTTCTTTGTACCCAGATTCCACACCCTGCGGGAAATTGTAACAAGTGATGATAGTATGATGATTTTCTTGAATTTGTAACAGGCCTAGGATGTGGGACTCGATCAGCAAACGAGTACACCTTGGAGTGTTTTTTTTATCTGGTTAATTATCCCTTCTTTTCAGAGGCGGATAATTCTCTGGATTTTTTCACTCATTTTTACCCCAAAGCCAAGGTGACGGTTTGAAGATTGAGCCCCTGACACATTTTAATGTCTAGAGTCGATGTATATTACCATACTAGATCACACAAAAAGTTTCGTGGAATTTGGTTAGGTCTAAGTAGGATTTTTTAATAGTTAAAAATTTCCCGCAAAACGGGATTTTTTAATTATTTTCTATGTAATGGCATAAATAAGTGACCTTAGGAAATGTCTGGGGCGTATGACTACTCGAAATTCATCCTCAGAGGCCCAGCATTATCCTAGAGCGTACTTTGGGGGTCAAAAAATGACTTAGAGTCCCTCAAAAGCCAAATTTTCAAGTGACAGTAGCAAAAATGAAGAAAAAATTCAAAAAAATGAATAATTGGAAAAATTTATAAATTTTTCCAAAGTCAAAATAAGTCAAATTTTGACATGGAAATTATGTGGAGAGTCAAAGGTGATGTGGCAAGCATATGGGACCCACCTCATAAGGTATAACAGGCTCAAGTCAAAAGTTTCAACTCAAAGTCAAAGAAAGTCAAAGGGTGGTCTAAAAGCAGTCAACAAGCATCACGTTGAAGTTCATGCGGTACAACAAAATGTTTGAGGTTCCAAGGTTGATTTAATTTAAACATGGAAGATAATAAAGTGACTTGGCACATAAGATAAAAGAAATCAATATAAAAATATTTGAGTGGGGGACAAGCTGAGTGACATGGCAGCCACCTAGACAAGTCAAAGTTGCACTCAGTCAAACTAAGTCGAATTGCCTACCGTATCTTTTCCTCTCCACAGATCTAGTAATTAAATTTCAGTGGGGGACATGACTGCCACAAAGGACAAATCTTGTCCCCCCACTTAAATTTATGTTGATTAATGTAAGAAGCCAGTTTATAAGGAATGTACGCAGGCAGTTAAAGGAAGGATCACGCTGGCAGATTTCAACCAATACGCAAAACTGTGTATAATAGTTCGATGGCAATGGATTGACACGTGATCATAGGTGTCATACATGCAATTTTTGGTGAGAGATCAGTGCGAGTTGCCTCCGCATAACCGGTCTTCCTCATACGCAAATCAAGCAACAGCCAATACGCAGCATCTACACAGCTACCTGTCAGCTTCCACGTATGAGCAGATTTTGTGCACGCTGGCAGTCAACACAGCAGTTTACAGGCAGCCAACCTGCAGCAGTTTGGAAACACATGGCAGCCTCAATATATTCACGCAGTTTACCAAGGGATGAACACTGATTCTCAAGGGAGACAAACACAGCCAGTTAGGGATCAGTTTACAACAGTTATCTCCAGCAATTGGACAGTCAAGCAGCCACTTGGAAATTCGTTGAAGCATTGAGATCTCCACCTGATTGCCACTTGTCATTGGAATTTTCCTTGGGATCATCTCCCATTTTCTTATTTATATGAGTCTTGAGCTCTCATTTTGACATCATAGAACGAACTGTTGGGCTTGCGGAAACTCTGCTGGATTTTGTACTCGTCTTTCATATAAATAAATAAAAGTCTTTGGGGTTACTAGCTTCTCTTGTGGTGCACTCTTTGGTTGATGAGGTATACCTGTGTCGTTTGATGTTATTATTCATTTGATTTTAAATCTGCTATCTAGTTGTTTTTCTTTGTGCATTTGCCTGAAGGCATTATTGTCTAGGGAGGAGAGATTTGCAGCTATCTCAAATCTCCTTTGGGCTTGGTATATTTTGTGCTCTCGTTGTAGCTTGTCATTGTCGGTTCAATGACAAGCCCAACTTGGTCTCTATATGCCAAGTCTCTTTTGCACTAACAATTGGTTTGCAGGCATTTTTTATTTAAGGACAGGTTGCCAACTCTATTGGAGTGTGAGGACTTCTTCGGTTGGAATAGTCACCTCCAAGGATATCAAAGGTCCCACAAGTTGTTCAAGCCAACAATCTCATAAGACATCAAAAGACTTACTCAAGAGGGGGTTTCTTGAGCCCTTTGCTTATTTTCTATCTTGAAAAATTATCACATATTTTCTTCTTTCGTTTGTGTGCATATTGGTTTTATCTAGCATTTGAGGCCCTATTTCTTTTGCATGCTAACTCTTTTGCTTGCTGTCCTACAGGTGTTCCTGGAGGTAATTCAAGTTTGAAGAAGGAAGCTAAAGCATAAGCTAAGTAACTCCTTTCCATTTGGAAATCCAAGTCCAAGGTTATTTGGGTTTTAATTTGAAAACATTTGACTTCATTCTAAGCAAATAAAAAATAAAATAAAAAATTTTCATTTCTTAAAGAGCAACGCTTTGAAGGCACTGGTTGTTTGTGTGTTTCATGCTTATCTTATGTGTTAATGGCTATTGCTCATATCAGGTTTTGCTTATAAATCTTAGATAAATAATCTATTTAGCTCTAACAATTCTCCTAGAAACTCGCATCTTTGTTTTTAGCTTAACTTTTCATTAGGGACCACCCCCCTTAGCTAACCTAGGAGATAGCTCAAACGGAGAGAGTTGGGATTAGTGTGACAGCCCCTTCTCTGAATTCCCTGCCACCAACCACACCTTGTGGGGTTGAAGGCTTTTCTCACTGACTTGTAGGTAGGTGCAGGCGGCAGGGTCAACAGGGGTCACCCACTAGTGGTGGTTAACAGTACCCATGGGAACTGCATGTCTTTCTGCATCCTACAAAGTGTCACGAAGCCATGCCGACCTCTTCCTGATCTCTGCAACATCCCTAGGCTGGTCCACTGGGTCTGCTGGCTCTACTGACTCCTCATGATAGTCTGAACGATGAACAGCTAGACTAGAGGCATCTGTACCCATATCCTTTGAAGCCTTCTGCTCCTCACTATCAAAGTGACTGACCTTGAGAAATTTTGTAGCAGGAGACCGTACAACTCACACATGCGAGTTGCAGAGGTCATACAGCACGGGCAAGAAGCCGTAGAGCATTGTCAATGGCAAGAAAAGGCTCAGGCATGGCAGCAGTATGGCACAGGCAGGTCTGCAGCAGCAAAGACAGGATTGTATAGTCCACACGTGTGGGCAAGGGGAAAAAACCTCCCTGAATGGTCACACATGCCTGGGCAGCAGGCTGTGCGGCTGCAAAATTAGCTAATGAAAGAGTTTCTCAGCAGGAAAAATTCTAGAATTTGTTGTTCATAATTTTTCCTCAGTAGGCATCTATTTTCCCAGTTGGGAAAGCCCTTGTATGCTGAAGAATTTAATTAATGAAACAGCAGATTTGAAGGGCATAATTTATGTCTGTGCATGTACATAAAATTGGTTTTTTTTCCACTGTTTACTATTTATTTAACTGTTAAAAATCTCAGCAGTTCTATTATTCGGTAAAAATGCAGTTAATAAATTTACGGCAAGATATTTACCCGAGAATAAATTGCCAGTGGCTGGGGTCAGAAAATTAACATGAAGGATATCTTACCCTTACCTAGAAACTGGATGGCGGGATGCTTTGTTACATGGAAAAAAAAAGCATGCACCCAATAGCAAAAAGCCATAATTCTTTGGTGGATAGCATAAGAACTGGTGAGGCTCAAAACACATTTTCACTATGATATGATGGATGCTAAGGAATATCTAGTTTGTGCAAAATAATAGTGAACCTTGAAAATGTGATGAAAGAATGTTCCTGGTGAATGTTTCAAGTCTCAACCAACCACTAGGATCCTTACCTCTTCTGATCATGAGTATCTTCCAAAGGTTAGTTACCAGGGAAGCAAATTGTTTTTAGAATTTTGAACTCCAGAATACTAAAATACCAGTCTACATCCATCTTAACTCCAAATCTATCAAGTGCTGGGAGGGATCAGATCTCTCAACGAGCAAACCTCTTTTTTTAGTGCAAAACTTGAGGAAAGGTTTGCACCTCGAGAGATTTGATCCCTCTTGGAGCTTGATAGATCTGTAGATTCAGGAAAACATTTTAAACCATGAAGAGATACAATTATGAATAAGGCAATAAAACTTGGCTTTTCTCAAATATCAGGAAGCAGTGAAAGATAAAAAACAAAAAATGATCCTTGATCGCCAGAAATGACACAGACACAACCTAGAATCTGGTAAAAGCCATAAACATTATGCCAAACACCTTGTAGCATTCTGTTGTATTCCAGAAATTCATTTTCGTATTTCCCATTGTAGAAATGGATTTTGGCACTCTATCATTTTATTACAGACAAACCAAGCTTTTGAAGTTGGTTTGTACAAAACTGTCTTGTTGCATCCCTTCCTTTAAGGAAAGGCATGCTTGCTGGACTACCTTTTCCGCAGAACCAACAACTGGTCACCTTTGAATATTCCAGATATTTTGGTTTATAATAAATCCCACATTACGTTCCACAGCAAATAGCATTATACTGCGTTCCAAAAACACATTTTGGTAATTTCCCATTGTTGAAATGGATTTCAGCACTTCATTTTATTACTGGAGAATCCAAAATTTTGAAGTTCTTTTGTACAAAAGTGACTTCATACATCTCTTCCTGTACAGAAAATCATGATTCCAGGATCATTTTTATCTACATAACCACCAAGTGATCACCTCTGAAGATTCCACCTTGAGTCACTAATGACCCCAGGTGCCACTTGAAATGAAAGAAAAAGATTTTGTGAATTTTTCAAATCCTAGGTAAAAGAAAATAATCTGCACTCTGATCACAGCACATAAAAGGTAAGCAGGTACCTGAGAGGTTGCTTTGTAAGCCTTGCTGTACAATTCCTGCAGTAAAAGTGAACTTCTCCTTCCATTGCAAGAAATCGTGTATCTGGATCATGAACTCTCACTTAGATTGAGCATGAACCTGCCTGCCGCATTTTAGAAAAAACTTAAAATAGAGCTATATCACTCTGAAACATAATATTTCAATTTTCACAAGAAACAAATAACCGCGATATTTCAAAACCTGGAAAGCCAATTGACCAAATGCTTTGGATCTAAGTAAATAAGGCAATGTATTTTTACAGTGCTGACATAAGTTGGTTTGCCAACAGGACTTTTATCTAGTTCGCACAGTAGAGTAATTTAGAAAATGATCATTTAACACTCACTATTAAAAATTACAAATACAGATTCATGACTTAATATTTAGGACCTACAATAATGTATGCTGCAACTGATCTTTTTCTCTGAATCAGGACATGCCCTCCCAGCGCTGCATGTTGCATACCCAGTGTGTCAGACACTTTGACACTCACTGTCCCAATGTTAGACACATGTGGGGCACGTGTTCCACAATGTCCAACACTTTGTACAGCACAGACCCTGACATGTCCAACAAAGGACAGCACAGAATGTTTACAAATTATCAAAAAAGTGTTAAAATTTGTGTTCATGTGTATCCTGACATGTTTGATATAATCATATTTTGTTGATGGTGAAAAAATTACATATTCATGTCTATGTTTTATTTCCGTAATGTTTTTATATATTTATTTATTTATAGTAAAGCCCGACAGGTTAGCTCGATTGGCTCGACTGATAGATGCTTGTATGCAAAGTTAAGAGAGCTCTTGGGATCAAATCCCATTGAGACCTTTGGGGTTATCAGCTGGTATTTTTTCTGACAGTTTCTACCCTTCTCCATCTGGGAAAACTAGGGAAGGTGGGAATTCAACAGGGAACTAGCAAGATACCTGCATCCTCAATTGGAATGATTAATACATGGATGAGCAAGGGATTATATTTCTTTGAAAAAAGATATATATACATAAACCCCCACCCCACCCAATATAAATAGTAAATACATGTTCTGTGTCTGCATGTACCCGTCATGTAGCTCTCTCTCAAATGATGTTTCATTTTAACTTGGAACATAAATGGAGAGTTTACACAAACTGGTGAGGCTCAAACTTTATATGACCACAGCACTTAGAATACTTTAAAAAGCTTATTAGACATTGAACAAAATATTAGTAACAAACTTCTGAACTAGATCTCATTTTCAAACTGGTATGTTCTTGAAATCATTCATATTGGCTTATCCTCATTTCATTCCAAATGAGCTCGGTGATTAATTTTAAAGCCCTCCAAATATTGTTTGAAGAATGAGGCCAATAATTGAAGAAATAATATGTATTTCCTCTTTTTTAAGGCATAATTTTCACTAGCTACGTAGCTTTAAAAAAGATTCATCATACCATTCTATAAGAAGAAAAAAACTTATTTCTCCAATTAAAAGTTGACTTCTTCTGTTCAGACTCCACAAAATATCATGCTTAATAGAACGTTGCATCGTAATTATCTACCTTTTGCAGCCATCTTGTAAAGATCCAGTTTGTTTATTACAGAAAATTCAAGGCTTAGCCTTTAGTATAGTGGTTTATGAAACTTTTTAATCTTTTCCTCAGCATAAATCAATGCCACCAAATTAAATTTGGTCTATTTCAATATGATTTACTTTATATTCTTCTACCAATTCAACCAAATATTGCCAAAACCAGAAACAGGGCAAAAAACACTTCTGAGGAGCACACTGAAAAAGGATATCTGATCTAAGTTGCATGAAACTTTGAAACGAGTATGGGTTTCGGAAAAAAGAATGCCCGGAGATTGTGCTTCAAAAGCTGGGCACAAAGTCTATTTTTCAATATCTGTTTCCTCGAGAATTGTGCATTTGTGCATGGTTTCTACAGCAAATCTTCTATTTTGGGAATTATTTTCATATTTCATTATGTAGAATCTTTAGCTTGAGATGTGCACCCAGGTTTCATTGTGCAAGCTCCTCTACCTCAATATGTGTGCCCAACATTTGCCTTGGAATACATGCATACATTTTGTTGTGCCCAAAATCTGTTGTGGAAAGTGTGCATGTTAACTTCCTCAAACTTCAAGCTTTCACTTGAATTTCATCATAAACTCACCTTGAATTGTGTTGCACCTATCTTGAAATTAGTACCAGCACTTCCAATTCTCTCATAGATTCTCCAACTTGTGCTACCTTCCAGAGTTGACTCTGTGTTATGCAATCTCACAACACTTCAACTTCTTCATCGTGATTCCTAAAATCATCTTCTTGACCCTATGGCTCTAATACAATAACAGAAATTGCATACACAATAGCAAAATATGCAAAGCTAACAATAGAGAGAAAACCATTCAAATCAATGTGTATTTCAAGTTTCAACAGTCAGTCATTTCCATAGCCTCGATAAGAGGATTGGATCACACCAACATCAAATTATTAGCTATAACTTTATCAACAATAGGTCATGATACCTTTTTAACATGAATTTCTTATCAAATAAAGTTACTAACTTAAAAAACGTGAAAATGTCAGTAAAAAACAGCAAACATCAGCAAAGCCAGAAAATCACAAAATTGGGATAAAATCGGGATGTTGGCAACACTGGTGACTGGCCTCAGGTCCTGAATTATTTTTGCCACCACATCTCTTAAGTTCACGGTTTTGTTGAAATTTGATTACTAAAAAGTTTCCTGCAATCCCAACCCAGTTTTAGTTTCACCTTATAACTCCCTTTCAGTTAAATGCCCTTGCCCCATACATTCAACATATACAATTTTGGAGATGAAATTTTCAGTTTAAAACACATGGGACTGTCAACACATGCTAAAAATAAATATGGACATAAACAAACCAGCAACACACATAAAAATAAATGCAAATTTTTTGTCAACTTAGACCCAGGGAAAAACCCTTCAATCTTCTCCGGGGAAAATCTGTTAGAGAGCTCTTCAAATTTATTTATCTTTCAAGTTCAGGAAAAATACATTTGCAGACAAAACAAAACAGCAAAATACAACTTATCTCTTCGGCACAAAACTCTTTGAAAATCGTGCCCACTTTGCCTCAATTTTCATGCCCACTTGAAGTTGAAAATATGCAGTGTACGGATACGGATTTCCGTACTATTGTACAGATTATTTTTCAAAAAAAAATCTCAAAAAACTTCTCTCCAAAGGCGTGCAGCTCACAGCATTAAATGATGTTCCTACTGTACCTTTTGTTGTCTTCTATGGCTCAATTTACATGCCCAACTTTGCCCAGAAATCACTCCTTCAGCTTGCTGCAACAAATTTCTCCTTTAGAACTCTTCTACAGTTGTCAACCTCCTTTCTCCAATCTGCTCATGAAGAATGAATGCAGTCTCTCTTTTCTTTTCCCCCCTTTTGTTTCCCTAAATGACTTTTGGACAACCCTAAAATCTAATGGCTCAAATTCATTGAGATCAAGGGATGAGAATAAATGTGAATTTAATTCTCACTTTCTATTTTTTAACTCACCCATTAAATAAAGTACCCACATTGTACTTTATGTCTAAAGTCACTTTTCACTTTATAATTTAACATTGACTTTACCAATTATAAAGTCACTTTCACTTTACAAAGTCACACTTAAGAAAAGAATTATTTTGGACATTTTTCCCCTAACCCATGGGAAACCACTTGTCCAAAGTACATTAAAAATCAACACTCCCTCTTACCGAGGAAAGTGTTTCTCACCACACCCATCTTGTCCCTGAAATGGATATGCTTGCCTCTTGGCAAGGACTTCCTGAGAACATCGGCCACCTGCTCATCTGTTGATATATACTCTAGCTTCACTACCCCTTTCTAAACATAGTCCCTGATGAAATGATATCTGATGTCAATGTGTTTTGACCTATCATGAAACATTGGATTCTCCGTGAGTAATGCAACTCTAATTATCACAGTGAATAACAGTCGATCTCAACTCCTAATCAAATAGGCCATACAACAACTTGTGAAACCAAATGGCCTCACAACTAGCCTAGCTAGCAACCATATACTTAGCCTCAGAAGAGCTCAAAGCAATTGACTTTTGCTTTCGACTGAACCACGACACAATTGTCGAACCCAATCTGAAGCAACACCCTGAAGTGCTTTTCTTGTCAGAAGCACACCCTGCCCAATCTGAATCTTTGTAACCTGCCAACCTCACTCCATCTCCCCGCCTATCATCCAGACCATAATCAATAGTCCCCTGCAAGTAGAAAAGAATGTGCTTTGCAGCTACCCAGTGCACCCTCCTAGGCTCAACCATGAACTGGCTAAGTGTGTTCACTGCAAAGCATATATCTAGCCTAGTGTTGACCAGATACATCAAGGACCCGATACGCTGCCTATACAATGTGGGATCCACCAAACTAGAATCTAAAGCATGAAGCTTCTTCCAGTTGGTGATCATAGGTGTAGACATGGGTCTATAGTATGCCATGTGAAACATGCTTGACACATCCACAACATACTGCCCTTGCCCGAGAAAGTATGCCCCTCCTCCTACCACACCTCAATCCCCAAAAAGTAATGCATCAACCCAATGTCCTTCATCTCGAACTCCATAGCAAGATCCTCCTTGCAACCACTAATCAGTCTCTTTGTCCCAGTAATGAACAAGTCATCAACATACAACACAAGAATGAGTGAATCATCCCCTACAATAATGTAGTATAGGTTCGGTTTTGCATCACTCTTCGTGAAACCCATCTGCTGCAAGTATCAATCCTCGAATAGCAAGCTCTCGGAGCTTGCTTAAGTCCGTAGAGTGCTCGCCTCAACTAGCATACATGGGTCTCCCGCCCAAGTACCTCAAAGCTCTATGGTTGCTCAACATACACCTCCTCCTCTATAACTCTATTGCATAAATGGGGTCTTCACATCCATCTGATGGATCTGCCCCCCCCCCCCATTTTTGCAGCAATAGAAATAAGGGACTAGGTAGAAGTGTAACGAGCTACGGGAGCGAAGGTCTCATCATAGTCAACTCCCTCTATCTGTGAGAACCCTCTAGCCACAAATCTCGCCTTGAACTTCTCAATGTTGTCATCCGCGACATGTTTGATCTTGTAGAGCCTCCTGGAAGTCACAATTGACTTGCCCTCAGGCCTAGGCACCACTTCCCATAATGATAGAGGCATACTCCTCCACCATAACCTCTCTCCATACCTCCTGGCTGGCAGCCTCCTCATAGCTAGTAGGCTCAAAGTCAACAAGATTGGTAGCCTTGACTACATAACTGCAAAAACAGACTTTGCTTCCTTCAAGGTGTCTTGAAGCCACTTAGGCTTCCTCTTCCCTCAAGAAGCTTCCCCATAGGGAACCTCATCCTCTACTCCCCAATCTGGTGAACCTGAAGGTCTGCCAACTGACCCTGGTGTGCCTGTACCAGCACCTGTCCTCGAAGAACCTGTATTGGCACCTATGCATGTGTCAGCTGAAGTGCCATGTGAACTTTGTACCAGTGGACTCCCTAAAGAAGTGCTCAGTGAACTCGCCACTGGTGCCCCAGATGTCACTGACACTGAAGTACCTCCTATACCAGTCAATCCAAAACCCTAGGTCCTGCTCCCTGTACCTGACCTACCTGCTGAGAAGTTTGTGACTCTCTCTCATCATACTCCCGTGATCTCCGATAGACCCTTTCCTCCTCGAACTTCACATCCCTCCTAATCACCACTCTACGTTTAGAAGGAATGAAGATTTGATAGGCCTTCGAAGTCTCACTGTAACCCATAAAGATACCCTACTCTGCCATGGGTTCCAGCGTCGTCCTCTACTCCTTGGGGATTTAAGAATATGTGAAACATCCAAAGATATGAAGATGTCCCACATGAGACTTGTCCAATGAAAGCCTCCTCCGGAGTCATATTCCCCAATACTCTCAGAGGACTCTTGTTCAAAAGATAAGCAGCAGTATTGCAGGCCTCAGCCCACAAAAACAAAGGCAACCCCTAATCATGAATCATTGCTCTAGCAACCCCAGCAATAGTGTTGGGAACAAGTCCCCTAGGGTCATTTTTGGGGTTAAAAGCCCAAGTTTTGGGGCAGAAAGTCTCTGCATTTTGTGGCCGCCAAGCATGAAGATGTAAAGAGTCAACCAGGGCTTCCACCCTCCTTCTATGTAACTTGTGTCAGTTTTAAGAGATCCACCCATGGTCCACGGACTGTGGGATTGTATAAAAATGGAAGTCTTAGAAGAGTCTAAGGTAGTTCAGTCTTGATATGTTTTGAGTCATTGATGAATGTAATGGGTCTGTGAGAGCTAAGAGCCAAGAGTCTTAGCGTAGGAATGAGGCTCAGCAGCTGTGTGCGCAGAGGCCTAGGGTAGAACTCTGCAGCGGAGTGGGCGGACCCCTGCAGCTATGTCTACAAGGCGGCTAGAGTCTGTAAGGAAGATCTGAAACATAAATAAAGAGAATTATTTTGGAATCATCTGTGTATAATCTATTTTACTTCAGTTATAAATGCATATGATTATGTTATGATGAATATTGGGTTTATGTTTTAATGTTGTGTTGATGCGCGAATCCATATGCTTTGCTTTGTTATATGAACGCAAGTAAGAACATCTGTTTACGCGAAGATCCTCTTAATGCATGTTGAAGTTATCAGATACTTAAGCTAATCCAGGTAAATACAGAAGTAAGAATAATTATAAAGGCGCATAAGTGTCTGATCCACCTATCTAGGGTACGCGAGGGACAGTCGTAGACCTTCGCGGAGGTCTAGAGGACGACTAAGAGGAGCATATCATAAGCCTTAAAAGGCTTATCGACCTGCGCGAAGGAAGGTTTAGGGTATAAAATGACATCACTACCATCTCTGGGTGCGGAAACTTGGTTCCTGCATCCCCCCATACTACTTCGGGTGAGACTTCAATCCGCGCTCCGTGGATTGATGCCGAAAGGGCTGATAGTGTAGGGATTTGCTTGGCTAATTAATGTTGAACCTAGGTCAAGGCCCATCAAGCCCACAAATGGTTCTGTCCAAAAGGCATTAAGGTATACTGAAAGCACCCCCACTTCGTGGCAAAGGTCGTCTTAGTTCTATCCTCCGGCGCGATCTTGATCTGATGGTACCCCGAGAACCCATCCGTGAACGAATATGCTTCCTGTCATCCTACATTATCCAACACTTCATCGATGAAAAAAGTCGGAAAAGGATCATGTATTGCGCTTGGGGCAGTACTAACACAGGCTGGTGAGGGAGAGTTGGATCACCCTATAGCGTTTGCGAGTAGGAAGTTGTCTAAAGCTGAGAAGAGTTATTCAACGATAGAGCGCGAAGGTTTGGCTATGGTGTACGCGCTCCAGAAGTTCAAACACTACTTGCTAGGCGAACACTTTAAGATGTGTACAGACCATTCTGCATTGAAGTACTTGGTTAACAAGCCCGTGTTGGGGGGGAAGATATGCAGATGGTTGTTGTTGTTTCAAGAATATGATTTCAAAGTTATTGTGAAGCAAGGATGATTGAATGTCGGACCGGATCATCTGTCGCGCATTGAAACAGGAGAGGAGCCTACTAATTTGGAGGAAGGACTGCCTGACACACAACTCTTTGCAGCGCATGTTGTGGACAATCACTTTGCAGATATCATACACTTCTTGACGATGGGGACGGCTCCAGAAGGGTATACCAGTCAATAAAAGGAGGAGCTGGTGGTGCGCGCAGCAAACTTTTCTGTCATTGCAGGGCATTTATATAAAATGTGCTCGGACGAAATACTGCGACGTTATGTCCTGAGTTTGAACGAAGAAGCATCCTCACTGAGGCTCATGCAGGAGCTGTGGGAGGACATTTTGCAAGAAAATCAACAGCGCAGAAGATTTTACGCATTGGGTTGTGGTGGCCAACGCTTCATAAGGATTCCAAGGCTTATTGTAAGGCATGTGATGCATGTTAGAGGATGGACAGGTCATTGCGAAGGGATGCGCTGCCTCTGAATCCGCAGCTGTCATTATAGCCATTTGAGAAGTGGGCGATTGATTTTGTAGGACCAATTCAGCCTCCAGGAAAGAAGACAGGTGCGCGGTACATCATCACCGCGACTAAGTATTTGACCAGATTGGCAGAGGTGCAGCGTGTGAAGGACTGTACCGGGGCAACAACAGCAAAATTCATTTTTGAGTACATATTGATTAGGTTTGGTTGCCCGAAGATTTTGATAAGCGATCGCAGTATGCATTTCCTTAACGAGACGATCAGCGCGTTGACGAAGGAATTCCAAGTTTATCACCAAAAGAGTACGTCGTATCACTCGCATGCTAATGGAACGGTTGAAGCATTTAATAAGATATTGGAGAACGCGCTAACGAAGGTTTGCAATGCACAAAGAAATGACTGGGATGTGCAAGTACTCACAGTGCTATGGGCTTACAAGACAACTTGCAAAAAGCTAATTGGACAAACGCCTTTCAGGCTAGTTTCTGGCGTACAAGTTGTGATGCCAATGGAGTACATTGTACCTAGTCTGTGCATAGCAGCATTTACAAGAATGGAAAATCGCGAAGCCCGGGAAGAAAGGCTCGCACAGCTGACAAAGCTGGAAGAGGATAGTTTTTGGCTGGTTTCCATCAGCAAGTTCAAAAGGAGCGTGAAAAGGCATGTCACGATCGACACATCAAACTGCGCACCTTCAAGGTAAATGATTTAGTGTTATTATATGACAGCAAGTTTGACAAATTTCCAGGAAAATTTCGGATGCATTAGCTGGGGCCCTATGTCATCAAGGAGATTACCGATGGTGGAGCAGTTCAGCTGGTGAAGTTGAATGGATAACCATTTCCAAGGAAGGTAAATGGCAGCTGATTGAAGCCATACACCGGGGATCCGGCCAGATGACTATATGGTGCAAGCACAGTCTTAGCGCTCCAGGCAGTTGAAAGGAGGTGCGGGACTATCAACTAGACTGCGCGGGTTGTAGAGCTGCGCGACTGGGGGACTGCGCGAAAAGAAGGAACATCACAGTATCAGCAGAAGCGCAAAGGGAGCTGCGCTATAGGAGGAGAGACCGCACAGGGCAACCAGAAAGTGATCGTTATGGTCACTGTTCATGAGTTCACAGTGAGAACACGGCTAAATGGAGCAGGGAGCAGCATTTAAGTCGGAATTTAAGAGTGAGATCTTTGAAATTCTGCCACCAATCTAACATTGATGAGTAGATTTTGGGGGGAACAGTCAAATTCAAATTCGAATTTTCCTATAAATTACACATGGCCACCCAACGAAAAACACTTTGCATTCTAAGAATTGAGGTGTTCAGTTATCAAGCGCGCATGAACCTTGAGAATTTCAAGAATTTGGTGGCCAGTTCAGTATTTGACGAGTTGCCTAGAGAAACCTAGGAGCTTCTTACTAGCCTCATGTCGGTGCCTGTGGAAACCGTAAGTGTTGGAGGATTGATGGCCTCTGAGGAACCTGCCCCTGAGGTTCCAAGTGTAGAGGTGCCTGCAAAAGTGCCAAAATCGCCGAGGTCGCCCAGCCCGAGACCAAAGAGGGTCCTAAGACAAAGAAGGACAAGCAGAAAGTGGCACAGCCAGTGCGCGAGTCGCCGAGAAAGCACCATGCCTACCGCGTAGGAGAAAGGCAAGGTAGTAGACCTAGAATCCGATGAGGGTATGGAAGACACGGGTATGGGCACAGAGCATATCGATATTGAGGGGGTAGAACTTATTTCCAAGTTACCAGAATACATTCCTCCACGCCAAGGCAAGGTGAAGGTCCCAAAGGACCCAGATGAGGGCAAATTCTTATTTAACACACCGTTGCTGCCAGACAAGATCACATTCGAAGGTCCGAGCGTGCCACATCTGAGGTTAGAGGATTGGGACTTGGTGGATACTGAGCGGTTCCCCCACTTCACGACAGATACATTTATGACACGTGTCTTCTATAAAGATTCTGGTGTAACCGTGCTGGAGCCAAGGCAGTGGATTAAAGGGGTGGACAAGGCAAGATTGTTGAACCTGCTACGGGTGCCGCATTACAACCGCGCACATCACTTTGATAGTGATCAAACAATTGTTGTGCTTGGTGCACGACGAGTGCCTGTGGGTAGGAGAACTGATACCGATCACCAATATGCTGATCCATAAGATCACATTGCTACTGCACTCAGGGCTGAATCCGGTCAAGGCATTTGGCAGAAAGACGGGCGAGCGCAACCTCACCGAGAGAATGAAGGACAAGTTTAAGCTTGTCAAGAAACCGCGCGGCTACTCAATTTCTAGCATAACAGACCCCGCGGTTAACGTAGCCACCCAGATCCTGGCTAAGAAAATAATGAGGAATTGTCGCGCAAACGAAGTGCCGACACCATTTGTGTCATTAGTAGCCTAGTGCGCGGAGGGCATACAATTCAATTGGGTGCGCTACCTCTGCAGCGAGTTCCTCGCAAACTACAAAGAAGTACAAGACCAGAGTAAGACCTTCCATTATGCATGGCTTCTGCTATCAATCGTACTGGTAGCATGGGAATTACTGAAGGACAGTCAGTCTTCTCCGATCGCATCAGATCTGCCAAAAGCAGCGAAGTTCGCTTTGCTCTGGGCCACAAAGGACCCCAAAAGGGTCAAGGACAGTAAGATCTTTTGGGTGTTGATGGAAGCCAACGTCTACGCCGCAATAAACCGCAAGTCACGGCTATCACCAACTACCTTCGAGCAGTTGTCGAGCTATGTAGAGTTTAAAGCGGACTTCCATTGTGTCTCCATGCGGGCACGAAAGGACCCTGAGCAAAAGTGGTATGATCTCCCATACCTTGCGACAAACGATGCAATCGCAGTGGTCCTTGAGTGTTGGCCAACAGAGTGGCGCACGGCCTTAGATTTGTTAGCTAGGTCCACTAAGTCCAAAGGAAAACAGAAGAAAGAAGAGGCCCAGTTGAAGATGCAGCAGTTGGCTGACAAGAGGAAAAAAGGAGGCTGAGGAAAAATCCAGAGAAGAGCGCAGGAGCGGGCAGAAGAGAAGGAAGAGCGCAACTCTGACGGAAATTAAAAGTCTCCTTCGTCACAGACGGAGGAAGAAGAGCAGCAATCATGATAGGGTGGTGCATACCCTGAGACTACTCCATTCCAAGTTAAGCGCACTAGGGAGGAGGAAAAAGAAGGGTCGCGAAAGAAGTCCAAGGCCAGCAAATCATCGCTCAACCCGCTGATCTGAATGACATCAAGGACACAATAAGGGACATAACCACAGAACTGTTGCAGCAGTTTGAAAATCAACAGAAACAAGCCTTGGTCGCCATTCAAACAGGTCTGCGCGAGCAATAGATCCAAGCTACTCAACTGCTGACTGGTGTAGGGAAGGGCAACGCGGCGTCGACTAGTTTGGCGCTTGGAACCTCAAAAGCAACGAAGATGGTTCGCTCTATGGATCCCCGAGCCGTCGTGCTGCCGGATGGAGCTTTGACTGCAGAAGCGGAAGCTGACAGGGCCACCGTCAGCGCTCTCAAGAAGGTTGGGTTGAATTTGGTCACGCTTCCAGGTGAAGCCCTTCACACCCTGCAAGACGGTGTGATCGCGGAACTTCGGGCCCGAGAGCAGCATGCGCTGAATGTGATCAGCAAACTAAAAGTTAACAATGCCCAGATGTTTGTAGAGAAGACTTTCGCAATTGATCTCCTTAAGAAGATTCAAGAGAAGAATGAGCGCACCACAGTCGTGGTAGCTTAAGCATGCAGAACTGTTCCAGAGTTGCATATCCCAGAAGATGCGCCAGTCGACGCCAGAATTCGGAAGCTCGTTGTAGGTGTGCGCAATGCAAAGACAGAACTGGCTAAGGTTCAGTTCGAGCTGAACCTTAAAATTACAGATCTTGAGTTGAAGGCCCAGCCTTTGACTCCACCAAAGGTCAAAGAGCAACGTGAGGCCGCTATCAAGGATGCAGTTGCAACTGTAGATGCCGCAGTGAAGGATTGCATTGCGCTCTTCAAGCAATCGCTCGAAGTAGTTACCCATCTGCAGGAAGATCCCAACCTGCAGAGATTAGAGACCGAGGCAAGGAATTGCAGCAGAGGTACGACAAGGTCAGAGCGACGGCGCGCACCATCGCCATCACACAGAGGTTGGTAAAGCTGCAGGAAGCAAAGGCACTGAAGGAACAGGTCGACGCAGCACAGCGCAGGGAAGCAATACTAAAGGCCAGATTGGGGCCTTGGCTAGATGAAGCCTTTGTGCTCACGGCCACCATTGAAGGAAAGTTGGCGAACCTGCAGACAACACAGCAGCAAATCACGGCAGATAGCACAGGACCAACAACTGAGCAGCTGGTGGAACAGGTTAAGCAGGCGACGACACAGTGTGTTGCCGAAGTTGCAGTGGTACAAGTGGAGCTGGGAGGTCTTCGTGACAAGATCTCTGCGCCAGCAGAGTAACTCAAGGGTGAGTCACCATATTTGTGTTGTGGGTTGGGAACAGGTCCCCTAGGGTCATTTTTGGGGTTAAAAGCCCAAGTTTTTGTATAACAAGTGTAAAGTCTCCGCATTTTGTGGCCGCGGAGCACGAAGATGTAAAGAGTCAACAAGGGCTTCCGCCCTTCTTTTATGTAACTTGTGTCGACTTTAAGAGATCCAACCATGGTCCGCAGACCATGGGACTGTATAAAAAGGAAAGTCTTAAAAGAGTCTAAGGTAGTTCAGTCTTAATATTTTTTGAGTCATTTATGAATGTAATGGGTCTGTGAGAGCTAAGAGTCTTAGCATAGGAAAGAGGCTCTGCAGCTATGTGCGCAGAGGCCTAGGGTAGAAGCCCGCAGTTGAGTGTACAGACCCCTGCAACTGTGTGCGCAGGGTGGTTAGAGTCTGTAAGCAAGATCTTAAGCATAAATAAAGAGAATTGTTCTGGAATTATCTGTGTATGATCTATTTTACTTCTGTTATCACTGCATATGGTTATGTTTTAATGTTGTATTGATGTGCGAATCCATATGCTTTGCTTTGTTATATGAACGCAAGTAAGAACATTTGTTTATGCGAAGGTCCTCTTAATGCATGTTGAAGTTATCAGATACTTACGCTAATTCGGGTGAATACAGAAGTAAGAGTAATTATAGAGGCGCATAAGTGTCTGATCCACCTATCTAGGGTAAGCGAGGGACAGTCGTAGACCTTCGCGGAGGTCTAGAGGACGACTAAGAGGAGTATGTCAATAAGCCTTAAAAGGCTTATCAACCTGCACGAAGGAAGGTTTAGGGTATAAAACGACATCACTACCATCTCTAGGTGCGGAAACTTGGTCCCTGCATCCCCCCATACTGCTTCAGGTGAGACTTCAGTTCGCGCTCCGTAGATTGATGCCGAAAGGACCGATAGTGTAGGGATTTGCTTGGCTAATTAATGTTGAACCTGGGTCAGGGCCCATCAAGCCAACAAATAGTTCTATTCTTCCTTTCAAACAGCCCATTTTGCTGGGCATTGTAAGGAACCGTGAACTCTCTCCTAATGCCCTCCTGTGCACAAAAGTCAGACAACCCACCATCGTTGTACTCGCAAAAGTCTCTACTGCTAGTGGTACTAGTGTGAGTGCTACCAGATGTGCTACTCAACAATTCTCCTACCGACTGAAAACTGAACCTGTATAGTTTCCCCGGACTCCAATCACTTTTCCCAAAGTGATGGAAGCTCCCCTAGGATGCATCAATACCTGCCCTCCTGAGAAAGTGACATCAAACACCTTCTCCTCCATGCCAAACACTGAAATCAAGTTCTTCTTCATCCCCGGAACATACAAAACATCCATGACCTTCAAAGGAGGCAAAGACTCCCTCTCAAAGGTCACAGTCCCCACACCAACAACTCTCACAATGCGACCATCTCCTAGTACAATCTCAATATCAAGTGTCCTCTTTGCAAGCTCTGAAAAGAACTCCCGTGCACCTGTCATTTGGCAGGAATCACCGCTATCTATGTACCACACATCGGCTGATGTACTCCTACTAGATGTAGGAGTAATAAATGCAAAGTCCTAGTCAAACTGTGAAGCAAATTGACCCACCTCTGTTGAAGCTGCAGTGCCCTTCTTCCCCTTGTTCTTCCTCTCAAGACAAGTAGCAGCATAGTGTCCCATCTTCTGACATGCCCAACATTTGACTTTAGACATATTCGTATCTTTCTTCTCCTTCTTCTCTTTTCCCTTAGCCCCATCTAATGAGGCCCCTTGCTAATCAAGGTTGTCATTGATGTCAATATGGCATTGATTGAGATGTCAATATTCTTGAGATGCCCAGTTCCAGACGATGATGCCATGTCTTTTGGTGGTTGGTTGACTAGGATAACATCAATGAAGATGTCAAGTCACGAAGAAGTCAAACCATGAATTAAGGAAGCCCTAAGAACTTAAGAAGTATTTGATCTAATGTTGCATGCACTTGATGATCTAGACTTTAACCCTTGATGACATATGGAGGACTACACGTGATAATGCCATACCCTTGAATGATCACAGGATTGGAAGATTAGATGGATGATCTCACTTGATGATTGGAATGAAAAATTAATCGAGGCTGCACTATAACATATCACTGCACCATTATGTGATGACATGGATGATACACTCATTGTTGGACATTATCATGATGACGTGGATGTCCTACATGATTCTATGATGATGATGAAGCCAAATAATGGAGAAGGTAAACAATAGAGAAACCAAACAAAGAAGACATACTGTCCTAATCATTTTCTGCACTAAATAATTTAAGGACAGTCGCATTAAAAATGATTTTTCACCTCCTTAGACGCAAAATTCTTCCATGAGACCTACACCATCTTAAAGAGCATAATTTTGCCTTTCCAACGAGCTAATTACTCAGCCTGAAACTCCAAGCGGTTTAGGAGATATGAATTTTACAAGTTGAGGAAATTAATTATGGTCACTGAGCCAACCTAAACATGTCAAAACATGTCGGCTTGCATTTTAGACATGGTTGTTCGTTTAAGGATGGAAAAAGGTATATAAATAAGAGTTTAGGCGTCTGTTTTTGAGCAGCAATTTGGTGAGCATTTTAGAGATAAGACACAGAAAAGGACAGAACAGCAAGAAGGTCGAGGAGATTAAAGAGATCATTGTTTTGGGCTAACATTATTTTTTTGAATTTCTGTGATTGGTCTCTATGGCAAGAAGGACTATAGAACAGTGTCCTATTGCAGCTCAGTTACACTATAGCTCAGACCTACTTCTGTTGAATGCTCAAAATGATATATATATATAATATATAATATATATATATATATATATATATATATATCAGTGTTGTTAAAAGCGCGATTCAATCGTGCTTTTTTGAAAAAATCGCGAGTTTTTACCCAACGCGATTTAATCGCGATTTCTATTCCAAAAAATCATGGAAATTTTTTTTTAACGATTTTTTTCTGGAAAAGAACAACAAAAAAAAGGCGCGATTTTTTCGAAAAAAGCGCAAGTTTTTCCAAAAAAAAATCGCAGGCTGGCGAGGCAGCGCAATTTATAATGAAATATTGGTTCTTTTTTTGGTCATTTGGACAGTGGGCGCGCGCGGGAGGAGGAGGAAGTGTTGGAGAGAGCAGGTGAAGAGGGTTTGTGTCATTGTGACCGAATCTAAGTGCTTGGAGGACAAATTCAAGAGGAGACCACCGATTTCTCCGTAGAAACGGTATGTAGATTATTTTTTTTTGTTTTCATTGTTTAAAAGCTTTGTTTTTCTATGTTTTTCATTGTTATTGGTTGGGAAACTTCATATGGGCACCATTTTTCTTTTGTTTTCATTGTTTTAAAAAAAAAATTGTATTTCTTCATTGATTTGGGATGGGTAACTTGGTATGACTATGGGAACCAATTTTTTTTTTTTTCATTTTTTTAAACATTGTTTATGTTTTTTTTATTTTCATTGTTTTTGGCATTTGCCATTTGGTTGGGTAACTTGGGTTTGGAAGTTTGGAACTTTGGATTTTGGAAATTTGTAACTTGTAATTTTGCAAATGGCAAATGCTAAATTATAATCCTAAATTCATATTTCCTAATCCTTATAATATTTTCCCATAGGTTTGCAACTTCAAAGTTCAAAAACAAACATGCCAAGGAAATTGGATCATTTCTGGGAATATGGTGTGCCTCATGCTCCGAATGATAGACAAAACTTGAGTTGCAAGTTGTGTGGAAAGGAGATAAGCGGGGGGGTGTATAGGTTGAAGTATCACCTTACACAAATCCCTGGACATGATGTGGGGCCTTGTACAAATACAAATGCTGAACTTATCCAAAGAGCCATGAGAGCATTGGGAGAATTAAAGCAGACTAGAGAGGCCAAAGAACTCAAAAGGCAACTAAAAGGTCAGCTGAAGGAAGTGGGCCAAGTGGCACTGGTTCTACTGCAGCATCAGCCAATCCGGTAGCTGCATCATCATTTTTTGTTCCTCGAACCACACCTGGTTCACAGCCATCTATCGGTTCAATGCTAAAAAGAACCGAGAAAGAAGAAGCTGACAACTTGCTAGAAAAATTTCTTCTCTGGAGTGATATTCCTTTCAGCATTGTAAGGAATAATCCATTTTTCCAACCTGCTGTTGATGTTATTGCCAGTGTTGGCCCGGGGTACAAAATCCCTTCTTATCATGATTTCAGAGGCCGGATTCTTCAAAATCAAAAGTGTGACTGCACCCAAAGATTGGAGGATTTTAGGGCATCATGGGCAAAAACAGGATGCACTGTTATGTCAAATGGTTGGACTCACCAAAACGGGAGAACCCTTTTAAACTTCTTGGTTAGTTGTCCCAAGGGGACTATGTTGATCAAATCTGTTGATGCATCTAATCAAATCAAAGATGCAAGAACTTTATGTGATTTGCTGAATGCGTTTATTTTGGAGGTGGGTGAATAGCATGTTGCCAAGTCATAACGGACAATGCTGCAAATTATGTTGTTGCTGGTAGGATGCTTATGGACAAGCATCCTCCTTTATTTTAGACACCTTGTGTTGCCCATTGTATTGATTTGATGTTAGAGAACATAGGGAAAATTCTCTTTGTCAAAGATATTGTTCACTCATCAAAAAGCATTACAAAATTTATATATAATCATACATCTGTGCTTAGCTTGATGAGAAAATTCACCAAGAACAAAAAGTTGGTGCGCCCCGCTATTACACGGTTTGCCACCAGTTTCATATCTCTTCAATCCCTCTTGAATTCTATGTGGGATGTGAAGAGAATGTTTCTTTCAGAGGAGTGGCGTGCTTTGACAATGAACCGCAAACCAGAAGGAGAGGCTGTATGCAGACTAGTTTCATACCAAGAAGACTTCTGGGCGGGAGTGCAGGAGGTGTGCGCCGTTACTGAACCTTTGGTAAAGGTTCTTCGGTTGGTTGATGG
>APFE031688264.1:170565-192668 GCA_000404065.3 Pinus taeda | reverse complement strand
CATTTGTTTTCATTCTGAGCATAAAAAGAAATACAAATAAAAATCTTTTCATTTCTGAAAGAGCAACGTTTTAAGGCATTGGTCATTTATGTGTTTCACACTTATCGTATGGTTAATGGCTATTGCTTATATTATGTTTTGCTTATAGATCTCAGATTAACAATCTTATTTAACTCAAATAATTCTCCTAGAAATTTACATCTTAGCTTTAGGCTTAACTTTCCATTTAGGGACCACCCCCCTTAGCTAGCCTAGGAGATAGCTAAAACGAAGAGAGTTGGGATCAGTGTGACAGCCCCTTCTCTGAGTTCCCTGCCACCAACAGCACCTTGTGGGGTTGAAGGCTTTTCTCGCTAACTGGTAGGTAGGTGCGGGCGGCAGGGTCAACACCTCCAAAATTCAAATTATCCCTAATCTAACAAAGGAAACAACTCTCTATCACAATCTACTTGGCATAATGTTCATGCAAGAAAAGCCTCCAAATACCCAAAATGCAAAACACATTTTGGGGGATAATATTACCCAAGTCATCTGAATGTACTATCTGTAAATGTCCTCCTTGATGATCCCGTTAAGCTCCTGCTAGTTTGGCAGGATGTCTGCTAACTGTAATAGGCATTTAACCTCAGCAAACTAACAACCAACTCCTCAAGAGAACGCGGTAGATGCAATAGCCTAGGTCTCCAAGGAGTGGTATGTGGTAAGAGTATCGATCTCTACTGGCAGCCAAATAAACAAATGCCCGTGCATGATGAAGTAGTGAAACCAGTGCAAATATGGCCACGACCAAGAAAGGATGGGCTGCAAACTCAACCTGCATGATGTGTTGGGTAATAGACCTCTTGCAATGAAAAATACAACGGAGCGATAGAACCTGAACTCTCTCTATTCTAACCCAGTCCTCCTCTAAAGACCCATTAACCAAACCTTGAAACCTTATAAAACCATGGGCTTCATAATGTTGTCCAAAATCTCCATCTTGGAATGCACTCCCTGAAAGTGGTCCTAAAAAAATTATTGCTCTAGAAGAGCTAGGGAACCATATCCTTTGTTCATCTAAGACTAGATAGTTGGTCTCATACCAAATTGGGGCCTAGAAAACTAAACACTCCAATAAGTGTAAACTGAGGTGATCTCAATCACTCAACCCTGCAAGTGGAAATGGAAATCTGACAAGACACTTTTGAAGCCATTGAAAATCATAACCACAATTTTACAAGGTTAACATCAACTGTTGAAGACCACAAAAGTTGGCCAATGCATCTAGTTGCCTCTAGAAACCCTTTGGAGTAGAAGCTAGGAGGACCACATCATCAATCAAGAGTAGGATGGATATCAAGACATGGTGAAGGAGGCAACGATCCTCAAGCTGAATGTGTTCCCGCATAAAGAATTCCAACTCATCTATGTATTGTCCCAAACGAAGATGGTGATGAAGGGCATCCCTACTTGACTTCAATAGTATTTCCCGTACAACTTGACAAACCGTTGGGAAACTAAGACAAGTTCTCCATTGTCACCACAACACCCTCTCTCACTTTAAGTTGGCTCTCCTCCTGCACAAGTAGAGTGTTACTCCTTGTTTCAACAGGGGTATATACAGATTATTTTACTTCGCATTATCACCATTGTAGAACCCAAGGATACAAGTCAAAGCCATTTAAAAACCATGTGAGTCTTTGTAATTAAGTGTCCTAAGCTTTGTCATGGCCAATCCCTTTGGGCTACGTCTCCTTGATAGCATTGGAGGGTCTTGGATGGATCTCATTGGACATAAAGTTTATGGAAGCCTTGGTTATGTAGGAGTGATCACCGATGTATGGACTAGTCCAACCCGCGTCAACGTGCACCTATGTCTTACCACATGGTTATGTGTCATAGAGTTTGTATGTGTTCTTAGCCTTGGTGCAATATCACTCAGACAGTTCTCAACATGACAATATCACAACTTCAGTAGTTCTCATTTCTTGAGGCAAAACACGTTTCCAAACGCATTTCTTCCTTAAAGGCAAAAAGTCAACTTAGTCCCAAAATATACAACAAAAAATGAAAATGACATGCCACATTGAAATTTTTCCAATATGTGAAGGCATCATCAAGAAAATGGCAATCAAAGGTGATCTACCACTATGTCAGGCTTCCAAGTGGCATAACAAGGACAAATCTTGACAAAATTTGGCATGTTATCAACAGTGGTCTGCAAAATTAGTCAAACAAAACCCAAGTTGCAGATTCTCTAGGGCATTGGAGACCTCTCTCTCATGCATGATGACATGGAACGTGTTGAGAAATCAATACAGCTACAATTAGGGTGATTTCTCTTAGACTTGATAATTACTTGTGATGTGTTTTTACTTTTTCTTGATTATTAGCTCCTATTTTATTATTATGTTGTTCTTATCATCAAACAACTACCAAAAACATGAAGATCAACAGTACATAAGGACACAAGATGTAAAATGCAAGCCAAAGCCATAACCTCTCCTCTTGAATGGAAAACCCACAAATCTCTTATCTTCTCATAGATTCTTCAAATGACGAATTCCAAGACCTCTAGACCAAGACCAATACCCTTCCACGACCAAGCTAGACCTTCTTGATGATCTGCTTCTTCTATCCAAGTCAAACCAAGTCAAATCTCTTCCAGTTGCAAAGTCATCAATCATAGTTGATGCTACTATTGTTGCCCAAGCCTCTTTCTTCTTCTTGTATGGACACTGGCTCGCATAGTGACCAGTGTTGTGACATGCAAAGCATTTCACTTTACTCATGTCCTTCACAAAAGTAGGTCCTCCACTTCCCTTTACCTTACCTTTGCCCTTTGTCACACGAGCAACAATCTCCCAATCTCCCCCACCATTCTGGCCACAACTCTTAGCATTTCGCCTTATCTCCTCTTGATGGAAATCATCCCACATTCTTTACCAATCTGGAAATTTCTTATGGGAAACTATCCCATCAATAAAGGTTGTTGGAAATACTGAGAGGGGAGTGAATCACTATTTCCTTCAATCAGTTAACTTTTAATCTTTAGAGCATTAATTTCACATTAACATTAGATTAACATCACATCAAATAAATAATAAACAACACCATTCAACAATGCACAACATCAAGACAGTACACAACATATTTTTAGGTAGAAACTCTTCAGAAAGAAAACCCACCGAACACTTCTTAGTATTTGTCTTCAACAATTTACATCAATAGGAAGCTCCAACTTCCAAGTTTTCAGCATAAATTGAGGGAGGCCCCAACCCCATGGTTTACAAGCTCCAACCTGAAGGATGTTCCAACGCCCTAGTTTACAGGCTCTAACCTGAAGGACACTCCAACGCCCTAGTTTACAAGCTCTAACTTGAAGGACGCTCCAACACCCTGGTTTTATTAGCTCCAACTAAAAAAATGCTGCGACGCTTGTTAAGATATTCCGACACATAGGAAATAGTTAAGTATAACTTGGTCTAGTGTATAGTTAGGTAAAGTGTGTTTCTTTACTATATAGTTTTTGTAACTTACAATCCAACGGTCACGATATGTTCTAGATATGAAGTGATCTGACGGTTCATTCTCTCATCAGTATTACCGACACTTGAACCGAGGCTTAACACGCGATTGGTCCATGATCTCTATTTAAAAAGCATGGAGGGTCATTTGTAAGGTGACCATTCATGAGAGAAGTTTATGTAAATTTTCTTTCTTTTACATTAATAAATTGCCTGAAGTGGTCGCCTTGGCTCAGGCCGTGGACTATTTCCCTCTTTGAGGGTTGGTGTACCGATCTGTGATCTGTTTGTCAGCAGTGCCCTTTGGTGTCCTATCTAAAGAACTTACCCTGTAAATTCTTACATGGTATCAGAGCTATTCGAGGGCCGCATCCGTTGGTGATCCAAATCCGAAGCCGATACAACTGCATCCGACTTTCATTTCCTAGATCTATTGTTTCTGACTTCTTTCGGGCCGAGAGGACTGCTCTATTGTGTTAGGAGCATCTGTTCCAGTGACGAACCCCTTTCCGTTTCACGCGAAAAAGTTTCTGATAGCCCTCGCTACGTCATTTTTAAGATCTAGAGGTATACAGTGTTTATTTGCAATTACAGTTATTTATCTCTTTGTTTATTTTGGTTTATAGTCCTCTATATTTTTTTAATTACCAGATCTATATCTTTCATTTTTGCGTATGCTCTTTGCCCCGCGACTCTGTGCGATCTATCTAAAACCAAAAACAGAAAGAAAGGATTTTTCTCATGCGTATACTCTTTTCCACTACGCCTTAGTGTGATCTCGGAAAATCAGAAACATTGAGGAAAATATTTAGTTTCCGTCCAAATCTAACATTAAGCCATAAGGCTTGGATTTGTTTTGCATGTTCGTTTTAAGTTGTGTGGTTTTTTTTTGTTTTGTAGGCAAAAAGAGGTTTTTCAAGTAAGCACGCACTCCAAAGCTTCAATGAGCTAAAAAAAATCTCCCCTTCCCCCTTTCCAAAAATTACTAACCTTCTAAACAAGCTCACTTGGTCCAAAGTTAATTTATGAGAATAGAAATCTTGGGTTCAAGTCTTTCTTTTTGTTAAATTATTTTTTCAAAAAGCACATGTAACTTATGTTTTAAAGTTATTTTTTGTAAAAATGTTCTCACCCATTATAAAAAGTGAGTCACTTATAATTCTAAAGACACTTAATCTTTTATTTAAGTTAAAATTTAGTGGGTAGTTCATAAAGTACCATTGTAAAAGTGACTTTCACTTATTTATGGAAGTGGATCACATAAAGTAATTTTTTTTTAAAAGTAAGCTAATTAGATTAACATTGGAAACGGGGGAGGGGGTTTAAATATAACAATATCATTCACTTCCCAATATTCACATAGTTCGTCAGCATCTTCAACAACTTTTCTTCAAAAAGCCATAACTTCTTCATCCGGAAGCCGTTTTCAGAGCCATTTTTTTTAAATCGGCCTAATTTTTCGAGATCTTTCCATTGGAATGCTTAGTTTCAACATCTTCAGCTTCAATTTCTTTTAAAATGGAAAGTCCATGCCTAGTTATTCTTGACAGCACCAGCTAATTCCAATGGTTATCCTACATTGTGTATTTACTTAGAAGTAAAGGTCATTAAAAAATAGCCTCAGGCCAAGAATCTAAACCTAAAAATGAAGATAAGATAGCCAAATGGGAAAATAAGCAAGATCAAGCACGTGGGTTGATAGGGATGTCTATTTCTCCAGACCTTAGATTCCATATCGCGGAACTTGATACCCCTGATGAAGCAATGGATCAGCTCAATAAAGTTTTCGGAATTGAAAATGAAATTAGAACTCATCAACTCGGAAATGAGTTGCTTACATTGGACCCCAATAATTTTTCTTCCATTGAAGATTTTTTGTCCAAGTTCAAGACCCAGACTTCTCTTGGAAGGTGTTAAGGTTAAGAAAGAAGATGGTAGCTTATCTGTTCCATTCTTACTAAGTTAGGACCAGCTTACTTTGTGTTTGTTTCCACCTTCCATTCTACTAGAGAAGCCTTTATTTCTCAAAGACAAGCCTACAAGTCCCCCTCTTTTGATGCCTTTTGTGATTCTTTAATAAGAGAACGAGAAAAACTCTTACATCTTGGTCTTCTTAATACTGGAAACTCTTCTAAGAAAACCTTAGCAGCTTCGCAACAACCAAATTCAAAGAATCCTAAGAAGCAGCATTCTAAAAAGAATGGTCATAAACCAAACAAGGGTCCTAAGCAATTCCAGTCTCAAAATGAAAAATCAACTCAACAAAATGATAAGGCAAATAAAAACAAAGGGAAGAAGACTGATAGACATTGCAACTTTTGTAATCGTGATGGCCACTTAGAATCCAAATGCTTTAAGAAGATGGAAGCCTTGGAAGCAGCAAATGAAAAAAGCATAACATCCATTTGGAGCACTCTTCAACTTCAACTTCATCTTCAGGAATAGCATTTTTTGCATGTGTTTGTCAAGCATCTAGGTCGGGTTATGCACTAAATGTATCTTCTTCTTCTCATTCTCATGAGTGGCTCATTGATTCTGGAGCTTCTGATCACATGGCCAAAAACAAAGCCATGTTTTCTTCTTTAAATGATTGTAACACCAAAAATATATATATTGGTGATGATAAATCTCTTAGTGTTGTAGGGACTGGAACTATTCATCTAGGAAATGGTCAGTTTAATGATGTATTATGTGTTCCTATCTTATCTTGCAACCTTCTATCTATATATCAGATAACTCATTCAAGTGAAGGTAAAATCGTTGAATTTTCACCTCATGATGTTGTAATTAAGGACCTAAGAGATCCTAGACAAATTTTAGCTACTAGCATTGTTGATGATTCTACAAGGTTGTCTAAGTTTAACAACTTTGGGTCATCAACTCTTCCCTCGATATTTGTTGTTCATAATGATGAAGTGAGCAAACTTTGGCATGAGCAATTTGGTCACTTAAACTATCGCTCCTTTCAAAAATCTATGTAAAGAAAATATGGTGACAGTCTTCATATGGTATTTTGCAGAGATGGTGTTTGTTCCAGATGTGTACTCGGAAAACATCATCAAGATAGTATTGAAAAACGTGCCTCTTGGCACGCCTAAACCCCTTTACAGCTTGTGCATAGTGATTTATGTGGTCCATTTCCAGTTGTTTCATTCTCTAGCTACAAGTATTTCTTAGCTTTCATTGATGATTTCTCCAGACGCACTTGGGTATACTTCTTAAAACTCAAAAGTGAAGTCTTTAACATGTTCTTGGCCTTTAAAGCCTTTGCTGAGAAACAATCTGGATATCCAATTCTTAAGCTAAAAGCTCTGATAATGGTGGAGACTATGTTAACAGAAAATTCATCAACTTTTGCACTGAGCATGGAATTCAATTGCAACATATTGTTCCATATACTCCACAGCAAAATGGTGTAGTTGAAAGGAAGAATCACACCTTAAAAGAAATGGCTAATTGTATGCTTCAATCTAAAGGACTTAGTCTTAAATTTTGGGCAGAAGCAATTAACTGTGCAAATTACATAGTAAATCGCACTCCTACTAAGATTTTAAAGAATATCACTCCAGAAGAAGCATGTACCTCAATTAAACCAAAGATAAGTCATTTTCATGTTTTTGGAAGTGAAGCATGGGCCCATATTCCAGATGAGAAACATAAAGCCTTAGAACCTAAGAGTGAAAAATGTATTTTTGTTGGATATTCTAAAGATGTCAAAGGATATAGACTTCTTCACCCTAAATCCAAAAATGTTATCATTAAAAGAAATGTAAAGTTTTTTGAAAATATATCGGCCTACGAGCCTAGTTCGGCAAATGTACCACCTCTCTCTATCCCTTCTACTTCTAAAAATATTTTTTCTTCAGATGATGACAGCGAGGATGACAATCCTCCCCCACCTTCTCGAGATCCTCCTTCAGCTCCTCAACTTCCAAAATGGGTCTATGCTACTCGGGATGCAGCAGATGCTCTTGCACGTGATCCTACAGATCATCGTCGTACATGTTCTCAGTTCAATAGAGTATCTTCTTTAGTGGCTCAAGCTTCAACGAATTATGAACTTGACACCTTTGCAGAAGCTTCAAGCCATCTAGATTGGGACGCAGCTATGAATGAAGAATATCTTTCACTATTGGCAAATGATATATGGGACCTTGTTCCTCTTCAAAAGGGACGAAAACTTGTTAAGATGCAAATTGGTTTACGGAACCAAGTTTGGATGATAAACATAAAGCTCGTCTTGTTGCTAAGGGTTTTGCACAAGTTGAAAGCATTGATTATACTGAAACCTTCTCCCTTGTTGCCAAAATGAACTCTATTTGCCTTGTTCTTTCCCTTGTTGCCTCTTTCAAATGGGAAGTCCATCAGATGGATGTTAAATTCGTCTTCTTGCATGGGGACTTGCATGAAGAAATCTATATGGAACAACCTCCTGGCTTTATACAAACAGAATCCAGCCTTGTATGTCGGCTTAAGAAATCCCCTTATGGTCTCAAGCAAGCCCCTCGGGCTTGGTATGCCAAAATGGATAGCTTTCTTTTAGGTACTGGCTTTTCTAGGTGTCATTCTAACAATATTGTCTACACCATGAAAGTGGGTAAGTCTCTTATCATTCTTGTTCTTTATGTTGATGATCTTATCCTTACTGGTAGTGATCCCAACCTTATAAACCATGTGAAGTCTAGCCTTAAAAAGCAGTTTGAAATGACAAACTTAGGACACTTGCATTATTTTCTTGGTCTTCATGTCTTGCAATCCAAAGAAAGTATTTCCCTTTCCCAATCCAAGTATGTATGTGATCTTCTACACCACTTTCACATGGAAGATTGTAAGCCAACCCCTTCTCGCTTTTGATCTGGAGCCAAACTTGCAGTCACTTGTCCTTCCCCTGAAGTTGATGTTACCTTATACCATCAGCGTGTTGGAAAAATTTTGTATCTGACCTATAACCGTCCTGACCTTTCCTTTGTCGTTGGCCTTATTGCTCGGTTTATGCAAAACCCACATGAAAGTCATTGGAAAGCATCTAAAAGAATACTTTGTTATGTTCAAGGTACAATTCAATTTGGGATTCATTACAGTGCATAAGCATCTCCTCTATTGGTTGGTTTCACTAATTCCGATTTGGTTGGTGACCCTGATGATTGGAAGTCTACTGCAGGTTATGTCTTCACTCTTGGTTTTAGACCTATTACATGGGCTTGCAAGAAACAAAGTGCCATTTCTCTTTCTTCAGCAAAAGCAAAGTATCATGGCGTCGTAGAAGCTAGTAAGGAAGCCCTACAACTTCGTCAAATCCAGTCAGAGTTTGGTTTTCAACAGCAGCATCCGACTACACATTGGTGTGATAATCGAAGTGCTATACTATTGAAGAAAGTGTAACTAAGTTCGGTCTTCATAATGACATGATCTTTGTATTTGATGTAATAAAAGGAAATAATTTATTTTTGTAATCTTGCTACATGGGTTTCGTAAGTGTCTCTAGGTAAAAGACTTATTCTTAATGTCTTTAGGATTTATTATAAATGTCAAAGAGTCATGTCATGTGTATAGAAACTCTTTATGAGTTCATGTAAATATGTACAAGTCTTCAAAGTTGTGCAACAACCCTCCAAGACCAAGATCAATGCCTCAAAACAATCCTACCAAAGTCTGCAAGCAAAAACAAGAAGAATACTTCATGTCGACTCCAAATATGAATTAAATACATAAATGAAAGTTGTGTCAGCTTAATAAAAGGACACGTCAGTTCATGAATGTATGTCGGCTCAATATAGGAGGCTAACCACTATAAATATTAAATACCCATGAAGGGTCAATGAAAATCAAATGATAAAATTTCGAATGCCTTTGAGATTTCGCATGGAGAAGAGGAGCCGCAATTAGGGTTTGACTGCACCTCGTTTGGGGTTTAGGTGCAGTCAAAACCTCGCATAAATGGAGCAGAATAAGCTTGAATAATGGATGTTGCAATAATTGAAAGATTAGACATTCTCGGCATCTATGTTTTAAGTACACGGATCTACCTAGACATATCTCAACTGCACAACTAAGTGATCTCGGCATACTTGTAAGGATCTCGGCTGAATGGAGCAGCGAAGATCTCAAACAAAGGCACAGTGTGTTAATGGATCTCGCATAGCAGTTTTGACATACCTATGATCTGATCACATTGGTTTCAAGGATGGTATTCTTGTAGTAGACAGTATATAGTCTCAGTAATGATCACAGTGATATAGAGGGATCATGAATACAACACAGTGAGACTCAGATCTATATCCCATTGTCTCGGCATAAGAAGCAGTATTACAATCTATAAGGAGAAGCAGTACTAAAACTCCAACAAACTGATAATGAAGGAATGATATAGTCCCGGCATCATGAGAATCATTGTCTCAGTGATGATGAAGATATAATGCACAGTGATCATGATGAAGACTTCAATGAAGACCTCGTTGACATAATGTAACGACTGTCATAATGAAGATCTCAATGCATCAATGAAAGCATAGAGATCATAGTAAGGATCTCAATGGATCTCATTGATATGGTGAAGAAGCAACAATGAAGATCTCAGGAATGTTGTAGTAGCTTCAATGGTGCAGCAATGAGGGTGATCTCAGCAGCGACAGAAAGGAGGATTGATATCTTAGTCTTGGAGAGGCAGAGTGTGTCAACGGTCATGATCTTGGTATTTGTCAATGGAATCAATTTACACATGGGTTTTCCTCTCCAAGAGGGAGAGGTTTTGGCCCTGGCAAAAAGCCGATACTTTGTGTTCTTGTCTCTTTTGTTTTTGATAGCAATTTGATGAAGCTAACATACACATGCTAATAATGAAGTACACATCAAGTTAAGATAAATTGTTTAAATACTTCACAATTTGTTATCATGCATCGAAGAATCAATATAATTATGCATGCCCTAGATTCTTCAACACATTCAACTATTCAAAGATCAAGTCCAACATCAGCGCAGCAAACACAATGAACTACACATGCACAACTTCAATTTATGGTTGGAGTTCAAGAAGTTGTCACTAAGGGGGGATAGGCTCTAATGCCTCCTTCCTTCTCCTATTGTGTCAAATTTGTACATCCTTCAATCCTATCCCAAGTTGTTCTTAAGGGGGGATGTTAGTATTTTCCAACACATAGGAAATAGTTAACTATAACTTGGTCTAGTGTATAGTTGGGTAAAGTGTGTTTCTTTACTATGTACTTTTTGTAACTTACAATCCAACGGTCACGATATGTTCTAGACATGAAGTGATCTAATAATTTATTCTCTCCTCGGTTTTACCGACACTTGATCCATGGCTTAACACCCGATTGGTCCATGATCTCTATTTAAAGAGCATGGAGGGTCATTTGTAAGGTGACCGTTCATGAGAGAAGCTTATGTAAATTTTCTTTCTTTTACATTAATAAATTCTCTGAAGTGGCCGCGTTGGCTCAAGTCGTGGATTGTTTCCCTCTTTGGGGGTTTTAACCACGTCAAGAATACTGGTGTACCAATCTGTGATATGTTTTTGAGCGGTGTCCTTTGGTGTTCTATCTAAGGAACTTACCCTGTAAATCCTACAACACCATGGCTTTACCAGCGTCGACTGGAAGGACACTCCAACACCCTATGCAGGTTCCAACATGCCCTAGCACCACCCTGCTGCCCTGAAGTGTTCTCAAGGCTTCAACTTGAAGGAGACACCAATATTCCGCTTTGCACCACCCTACCAACCTGATCAACAAGCTGCCACTTGCCCTGAAGGCTCCAACCTTCAGCTCACCACAGTGGACCATATTTCAAAATTTTCATACTGGAACCACGTGCTAAAAACAATACAAAACAAACTGCAATACAATCTCTAGTCAATCAAATCTGCTTCTGCTCAATCTGTAAATCAAACCCTAGCTTCAAACAAATCTGCTTTTGCATAATCCATACATCAAATCCTAGCTTCAATCAGATCTGCTTCTGCACCAAATTCTAGCTGGACAACCTCGACTGCTGTCTTTTCTCTGCTCTTGGTCAACAATATTGTTTTCTGCAATGCACATATTGAACAACAATTATGCTCAACTAGGTAGCAGTATCATATCAAACCCTAGCTGCTTCTTGACAGGCATCTAATCAATACTGCTACAGTCAATGTCATATGATGATGGCAATGGTCAACATAGCAACTTCACTACAACAGCATTCCACTGGGAGCCTTTCTCAACCATATATCAATATTCATACAAGATTATGATAAACAGCAGCACAGGCCAACAGAGGGATAATCAGTGCTTCAACAACCAATCACTTTGACTCTGAGGCAAACATTAAACTTTTGTCCAGACTCTAGCAACTTCAATACATGCGCTTGCAACTTAGTATGTGACCAGCTTAATGTTAGCAATATCATTCACAAGATAAAAAGATACGACTCTAATGAAGGCTTTTATTGTACTTTATTCACTGCATTAGATAGTGATGATCTCTGAACAAACACACCTGTAACAAGTTCATTAGTCTGCCACCACTCTAACCTGTTAAATCATCATCATAACTGTCAGTGTGTTGAAACAAGACAAGGAGCAGTATCACACACTGGCATCAGTACTGTATACAACCTAAAAGGACAAGCGGCATTATCCACATCAAAATCAAGTGCTCTGTCATATAAGCCTCTCTGTCTCTGCAATGTCAATATGTCAATAGATAATTCTAGCTTTTCCAGGCAGCCTTACTGCCCTCATAAGTCATCCTTCTCACGAACACAACTGTTCATCCGTAGATCAAACTCTCCTCCCTAGCATAGCAAATCTAATGGTAGCATGCACAAGAATTTTTTTGTCATCACTCTACAACAGTCACTTTGTCATCACAGCCCTCTGGCTCTCTGGACATCTGCTTAAACTACGCCAATCATCACTAGATCGCATCCAGCATTCTGCTACAACATGCAACCAAAAACCCTGCCGATATGCTCAGGAATATGCACCAGCTCCAATCATACATAGGTCAATCCATGCTTGTGTGACAGTCACTATGATAAGCCAAAATCTGTGCAGGAGTGACCTCAGAGGAATATTATAAACGTTTGCCCACAAACCTGTATTAAGCCTCTGCAAAAACACTTTAGAACAGTAACCAAGTCCACACAAAGAGGCTCTGTTAGAAAGTGTTAATACTGGAATGAAATAGGTCCCAATGTGTGCACAGATATAGAGTTTTTTTTGTTACATTCTATGGTCGACCATAAAACGACCTCTACACATCAATTTTATCGCATTGTTCTAGTTTATTATGCATAGGGCATACACATTACAATCGTACTCCAGGCAATCAACAAACTACAACGCATTACATTAATCACTTGGCATCGTCATACAAATGCACAAGGTACAAAGCATCAAATTGCATTCTTCATTTACTGGTGTCAACAAATCAAATTGTATTTCACACAAGTGCACGTTTGAAATGATAAACTATACTGGTGTATATTACTCCTTCTGTAGAATCCACAATGTGTCTACTTAGCTGACAACATCACTCTTCCCCACATGAATTCATTACCAAACAGAACCAATTTAGCGCATAAGATAGGGCCCTTTGGAGGGCCGAATTGGCACTGAGATTTACCATAGACAAGTGTATAAGCAGTACCACTTGGAGGCCGAAACAAGGACTTAGACCCCCGATTTTGGAAGGTTCAAAATATGCATAGGACACAGAATTTTGAGGGCCGAAGTTTGCACAGAGTTTAGGGCTTATACCACAGGCCAAAACAAGAACTGAAACAAGGTTGAAGCAGGGCCGAAACATGGGCAGATTCAAGGAGGATAGCAAAGCCCTTTTAATCCCAAAAGAAGCAACAAAACATAGCCCTAGACCCAAGACAAAAAACACAGAAGATATCCTCCAATAAGCCTGTGCCTCCAGCAAGTGTCTTGAACAGAAAATAAGAGGAATGATTGTCAAAACTTCCACAGAATTCGAGCCACCCATTGATAAAGCTTTCCTCCACAGGGCCAAGAAGATTCAGAGATTAATTCACTTTGAGTAGCTCATGTTGTTGTATATATTTTAAGGGCTAAAGTGGCCTTTATTTATACAAGTCAAGGGCCCTAATTGGGAAGGAGGCCAGCTTATTTTTGGAGAGAAATTTGAAATTTAACTTTCAAATCTGTTGGAGCCAAAAATCCCTCCTTTAATTTGAGGTTGACTTGTTGAATGGTGTTTCCATTGATACCAACGTCCGTTAATCAACAATCTTAATATTCGTTTGGATTGCATTAGTTGGAAGCTCCAATGAAAGGATGGTTGGAAACCCTAGTTCTAGGGTTTGGATTCTCTGGATGATAGACATACCCCACATTTGTTGAGGTTCTTGATGATGAAGATCAGTGAATTTGATCTCAAGATCATCATCATTAGATGCTCCTCGTCAAGGCAATTCCAGTGGTATATGGCACGCCACAAGAACCCTCACAGTTTGTGAGATTTGCCCAGTCAAAAATGATGTACCGAATTTGGGGGCAAAAAACCCAAAGGGAGATGACATGGCATGGCATTATAAGTTGGCGGTTGGCCTAAAGTACATTAATTGAAGAAAGTAAACTTTAATATAATCTCTCCATGGTCTAAGGTCAAAACCCCATATGTTGGTCAACATCCCCAAAAGTTGATAATGTGGCATCTTATCATGAAGTCAAACACTAGTCTTATCATGAAGTCAAACACAGTCTTATCATTAAGATTAAATCAAAATGTTTTTGGACATCAGAAGTTGAAGAACAATTCAACCTAAGAATATTAACGGTTTGTGGCTCCAAAGGTTTGAATTTCAAATTCAAATTATCCAAATTGCTGGTCAGCCTCACACCAAAGGGTTTTCCTTCTTTTGTAGGATTCGTTTAGCCCTCCAAATACTATAAAATTAGTGTCATATTGCCCCCCAAGATTGAAAATGAATCGAATGAAAATCTAAATAGTTGTGCTATGAATATCTTCCTCGGCCCTATGGAGTAAAGAATGATCATATCTTAAGGAAGGTCGAAGAAAGGGTTTTGTTCTTGTTATCTTGGGATAAAGGTTTCATTGTGTTTGGCTCATCCCCTTTACCTTGAAATTCAATCAATTTCGTGTATCTTCAAGGACCAGCGAAGGGGCATGTGAGATTTATTTATTTTTGCTTGAGCTTGTCATATCTTGCAGAGGCACAATATCTGAGCAGTTTTGACATTTATCTATTGCTTGAAGATTCTCTGGTTTGGTTCTGATTGGGTAGCATACTCCTGTATGGTAATCTCGAAGTAGTTTGTTGAAATTTTGGCCCTTGACTTAGGGCTTCCCTGAAGCAACTTATTAAAATTCTTTTGTACTATCAAATAATCACTTCAAGGGCTATGCGTGAGCTAAATTGCAAATATCAATCTGTGTAAGGGACATCAAGAACTTAGTGTTATCTCTAAGGATTTGGGTTTTGTCTCTAAGCCTCACACCTTGTGGCCTTGATTGGCCTTTCTCTGCAGCGTACAAAGCTTGTCTTAATGTCCTCGCTGGCCTTGTTCATTGACAATCTCTGGGCACATGCATTTCTGAGCAACTTTGTGTACACTCTAAGCAGTCTTATGGGAACAAGTTGAGGACATAGTTAAATGGAAGTATTCTGAGACTACTTGCGTAGTGTTGAAGTTCTATTGGCTTTCAGATCTATACAGTGAAACAAGCCTGAACATTTTTGGATGTATGTGGTTGTGGTTTGTAGAACTGTCTGCCAGATTTCTGTTTGAAGCAGAGCAATGTCATTAGAGTAAACACAACCAATGCGAATTGAATAGTCGACACCTGAAAATGGAGAGTGCAATTGTAATTACATGGTCTGTGTACTGCGCTTGAAGCGTAATCTGAAGGTTGTAATATTTGCAAGTGTGATTGTTGCGCCTCCATTTGAACTTATGCGAAGTGATTAATTGTGGTATATAGTTGAGTCATTAGCCACGAGTTCATTCAAGGACACCGGTTCAATCTGCCATTTGACAAATCTCACAAGCCATGAATCATGCGTTTTAGCCAGCCAGCTTGACACTGGTCATATTGTATATTGCAAATTATGTTATACATATATTGGGCCCCAGTGGTAAGATCAAAGTGCTTATTCTATTTTGTTTTAAAGGTTCATTTTGTCACACAATTAGTAATTGTGGTGATCGGCAAGTCATTTCGAAGTTGTCTAGCAAGAATCATTTTGTAGAATGTTTTGCACAATTTGGTGATATGACAAAAAGCTCTTGGAAATGCATAATCTGTAGAACGGTTAATGTACTACATGGTTTATTATAGTTATGTTTGATTTATTTCCATTTGATTTCAAATTTGGAAGAAGTTGGGCAATCAAGGCTCCGAGATAGATTTTGTTGAAGTGATTACATTGATTTAGTTTGACAATGTTGGGCAAAGCAGAGGACATGTATTGCAAGTATGCCAAACACACTAGGGTTTGATGATGAAGTACATCAGAGGCATATGAAGCCAGGATTTGATCTTAAGCGGGGACTGGTTACTGACCCCTACTGAATAAAGATGCAAAGCATAAGTTATTAGGGTTTGATATTAATATACTTCTACATGTTGAGCTAGGGTTTGCGAGTATATTTTATTGCTAGGGTTTAACAAAGGCACATGTGACTTGAGAAAACCATTTGAGATAGGGTTTGTTGTTGATACCCAAAGGCAATGAGCGAAGTTGGTAGTGTTTGATCTTTTGAGCAAAATGAATTGGTATTGTTGTTGACAATCTTGTGCCAGCATTACAGGTCAACAAAGTCAGCAAATTGTTTGGATATTATTTATTCTTAATACATCACAGAGGGATCCAATATGAAAATTGTGAAACATGATCTGTTGATTGATCAGGACCGGCATGGTGGTGCAAGGCAGGAGAGTAGAGTCTCCTTCAGGTTGGAGTCTGAGAACACTTTAGGGCGACAAGTTGGTGCTAGGGCGCGTTGTAGCCTACACACGATGTAGGAGTGTACATCCAATAGCAACTAGTAAACAAGGTGTTGGAGCATCCGTCAAGTTGAAGCCTGAAAACTAGGGCATTGGAGCATCATTCTGGTTCCAAATGGTAAACAAGGCGTAGGGGTGTCCTACAAGTTGGAGCCTGTAAATCAGGGGGTTGGAGCCTCCTTCAATTGGAGCTGAAAACCTCATGTAAATCTTTTCAAGACAAATATTAAGAAGTGTTCAATGGTTTTTATCCCGAAGGAGTTTCCACCTAAAAATCAATATTTGTTGTCTTATTATTGTGCATTGTTGAATAGTGTTGATGAGTGTTTACATTTACCTGATGGTAATAACAATTCATGCTTTGTAAAGTTAAAAATATAATAATTGATAAGAAATATTGATTCACCCCCCTCTCAGTATTTCCAACACAGCTTACACCTTTGATATGATTTTAATTTGAATTTTTGAACCCCTCCGCAAAATATTTGATTTAATTCTTTAATGAAGATCCTTCTTGGCTTCATGATTTCAGTAATTTTTTGGCTAATGATAAACTGCCACATCATCTATTTGTTGGGGATTTTGACCACAAGTTAAGGGTATCAACTTTAATTTGGCATATCTCTCAAACCATGAGGAGCCTCGTGACGGGCCACATCCCATTGGAATCGGCATGACGAGGGGCATCTAATGATGGTGGTTTCAAGAGCAATCCACTTATCTTCATCCTCAAAGTCATTAATAAGTGTCGGGCTTCTAGGTCTTTCCAGGGCTTCTCGACCCTTGGAGCTTCAATCAATGCAATCCAAAAAGATATTAAGAGCGTTCAAGAAGTGACGTTGGCATCAATCATCAATGACAACACCATTCAACAAAGGCATCCCACTCCTTGGAAAAACCATTCACGGTTGATCTAACCAGCTACTCATCAAAAACAATTTCTCCCACAATTGCTAACTGATCTCTCACTTGAGTGACCTTGGTGAGGCATGAGGAAACAGTGTCAATTTTGGTCATCTTGGTTTTTTTTAGTTTTTCCTACAACACCATCTTTTTGTTCTCATTAGTGCTTCGGAAAAGTTTGATTAAAGTTGCCAACATCTCAAAGGTATAAATCTTCCCCGAAAGATGGGGAATAAGTTGGTCTTTGATAGCATCTAGAAGGAGCCTCTTGGACTTAACATTCCTCTTGTTAAAATCAGCCCACTGTATTGGATCAATGGGTCGAACTACTGCAATCTCCACAATATCCCATAGTTAAAACTCCTAAAGCACCAATACAAACCTCTTCTTCCATGGGCTAAAATTTCCAGCCCCACTCAACCTATCCTCCACCCTCAATCTTGTTGCCATTGATATTATTACCAAAACAAGGCTCCAAATTTTCCAAAGGGTAAACACCAGCTCCATCTCAACCACAAAACCTTGTTTAGTTTATTGTTCTCAACTATTCTATCAACTTGACTCTGATACCATGTTGAAATTTCACCTACAATCTAAGTTTTCTCTTGTAGGACTTTTGTCAAACACTTATCCAACACTCTGATTTCTGACTCAAATAAATATTCAACAATAATGTAGATTTTTCACACATTCAATTGTCATTTATGAGCAGAAATATTTGCAACAGAACAGAACAGTAAACAATCGCATCATTTGACACAAATATTTTGGACAAATCCCCTAAAAAAAGCCCAAAGGGCAAACCAATCCACAAGAGAGATTTTATTGAGCTCACAGAAAATTTATAGAGAAATGCATGTTAGCCTCACTCTCATGTGATGAAAACAATTCTAAGTCCAAAATAATTAAATTAATTAACATCATGAAAGTTAGGATTTATTCCTACTTTTCTACATTGGGTTTGTTCCTCATAGTAGTTAGGAGTCAGTTTAGGCCTAGTTGGTTGAGAGATTAGTGTATGGTTGAGATATTTGCTCAACTAAAGTGTCCAAAATAGACGCACTATCTTGAGACAAATTTCCTCATATATTTATATTTGTATCATAAACATTATTTTAATAATGAGAATGTGAAGAATACAGTGAGGCTCGGGCCTTTTCTGCCATGTCTGGTTTTTTTATGTCTCTGATATTTTTATATATGCTTATTTGATCTCCTTCATGTGGTATAGCATATGGAGATTCTGGGTGTATGTGAGGTTTTTAAAGGATGAATTGTGCGTTGTACAAAGTCGTGCAATCTGCATAGAACTATGCTTAGATAACTGATGCAATGTGGAAAATCATTGTGAAGACTTGCGTGGAGCCTCTAGAACATAATGCGATGGATTAAATCTGTCGAAGTTTTGCTACAGGAGTCTTGGTATCAAATGGAATGAGACATGAAAGAGTACATCGTTTTCTTGATCACTGCTCCTAGAAAAGACGAGTAGAATGGTTATTTGACTGATCAAAGAAGCCATGAAGATGAAGTCGTGCATATGAAAAGTTGTATCCCAATCTGGAAGAAGATATTTTTAATTGTGCATTTACAACCATAAATTGCCTTCTCCCCTCTGTAGCCAGTGCTCGATTCAAGAATAGTGGCAACATATATTTGTTGTTGAAACCCCAAGTACCCTCCAGGATTCATTACGACATCGATCTCTCAGGCAAGATCTCTGTATTGAACAAGAACCACGTGTTGTCGCAAGTTCTCGTTGTAAACGTTACATTTTTCCCTGCAAAATAAAGATTGCACCCACAAACCCGATGTTAACGAATTTGTAAGGTCGGTATGGTGGAAAACATGGTGCAAATATGCACTTGTTGGCCCTCTAAGCTCAGCTTTTTGAATTGATCTAGGGCCGAGGAGTTCACAAGTTAGAGTTTACATCTGATAAGAGTTATTTTTTTTAAGATTTATAGGTTCCTATGATTGGTATAGGCTCATGACAGGGATAAGCCATTGTCCAAAATCATAGATTAGAAGATTATCATTGTTCCATGTCTGCAGATCTACTGTGTGAAAACAGATGCAGGAGAGCATAAATACAGTTCTTGATTTTCTCAACGTCCTCCATGATTCATGCCAATCCTGATCAAACTCTGCTCAACGATTTCCACAATTCCTCAGTTTCAATAATCATCATACGATTTTCATGAATTCCTCTATCCAACTGTAGTGCCATTTGTTGTGCATAGAACGAATATTTGTGTGAAACTTCGAGGGAGTTGCTAAGAGAACCTGTTACTCGTAATTTATTACTGTTGGATTGAGCCTATGTTAAGCTGCAACTCAAGCACGGAATCAATCTGTCGCAGGTTTGCTACATTACCTAATGATCAAATCGTGCAAATCATTTTACAAAGGTACCCACAAAGTTTGGCTCACGTACCTCATAAATTATGCATAGTGCCCACGAATTACTTTTTAATGGTGAAAAGCTTTTAAAACAATTTTTTTATTATTTTAATAGTTTTTACTTTTTGAAAAAAAGTAAAACATTTATAAAGAAGAGGAAGTGGGTATGTGAAGGTTATAAAGATTTTTTGGAGAGATAAGATATATTTTGTAATTCTTGGAGTGATAAGTTGAATGTTGAAGTAATTTTTTGGAGTGATACAGTAAATGTTTTTGTTGTAAATTTGGAGTGATAAGTGTAATTTTTTTGTAAAATTGGAGAAATAAGTCAAAAGAAAGCTCATTGTTGAAGTTAAAGTTCATACAGTTTTTTGAAGACAATTTGCTTCCAGAGTTTGCGAGCATGGGATTCTCATTGCTTGAGAAATTTCATTCATGATGTTGCGAAGGTGAAGGTTGATGTACTTCAATATTTAATAAAGACATATTTTTTGTGGTGTTGATGTGTCCTAGATCCGCCCGAAATTGAATAAGGGGATCTTGGGTACACCATGAATACATTTGTGATATCGGATGCTTTTCTGGATCCTTGATGTTGCTTATTTTTTGTGTCCATTTTTGACACTATCTTTGTAAAATGGTACACATGAGTACACAACAAATTAAACAAATGCATGCACATAATAAATTCTCTTCAAGCTCATGTAATCAAGCCTTCATAAGCAAAGTACACGCAATCAAGAAGCTGCAACACATAATCAAGTTGTCAACATCAGCATTCAAAGAACGATTCTACATCAACATGCAATTCAACATCATTCATTCAAGGCAATAAAATTAATGAAGCTTTCATCTACATCAACTTTTGGGCAATGTACTTGCAACTTTTTTGCAGAAGTCAACTCAAAACAACATTGTAACTTGCAGAATCATAATTTGTAAGTTAACTTGTAATCAAATTCAAATCACATTGAGTTGAATTGTAAGGGTGCATTCTCGATTGAAACCGAAACCCAAGCTTTGAATTGTTAAAAGAGTCAATTAAGTCAAGTGAGTTAATCGTATTCAACTAAGTCATCAAATTCATTTGAACTTGTCATCAAGTCATTGTAAGAATTTTCTTGGGTGCATTTTTAATAGTATTTGACACCCTTCTTTTGCAATTAAGCTCAATCAAGTGAGTGAGTTCAAGCAAGTACAAATTGCAAGTGAGTGAGTTCAAGCAAGTAGAAATTGCAAGTGAGTGAGTTCAAGCAAGTACAAATTACAAGTGAGCAAGTTCAAGACAACAAGCGAGCGTGACATTCAAGTTACGATCAAGCAAGCATCAAGCGAGCCAGTTCGAAAAATCAAGCAAGTTCAAAACTAAAAGCAAGTTGGATCATCATAATCAAGCAAGTTAGTAGAACTGAGTGTGTCAAAGATCAACATGGGTAAAGGAGGAAAACGTCTTCAAATTGCAGAGCTGGAAATTAAAGAGTCGAAAGAGTGCAAGCATGAGTTACAGAATACAATTGAACTACTAGAATGGAAGTTAAAGCAAAATCAAAACTTAATCAATCAAATGACCAGCACATTAGAAGAAGCAAAAGACTTTCAAATTGAGCTAGAAATAAAAGAAAAAGAAATCAATGCACTCCAGATTAAGTTAAGTGAAAAGCAAGATTTACTAGATGCACTTACAGAGAAGTTACATGCAAGCTATGACACTAAAGACCTTATCCAGCAAGTTGATGAAAGTTGTGATACATATGATCTAATTCACCAAATTGATGGAAGTTGTATCACAAATGATCTAACTGATCTAGGTGGATGTTGGTGGCCACCCACCTATCCCACTTGGACCCCCACAATTGTCTCTTTCAGTTTTTCAGTTTCCTAAATTGTAGCACAGTTCACTATTTTTAGCAGTTTTTTCGGGTCCTGAACTTCTGGAGCCATTTTGAGGCCCTAAACAATGTTTTTTTGGGAAATCTGGGAGCAACATGGGTCCATGGACTGATGTTGCTCTTCCCAAAGTTGTAGTGCTCGAATAGATCTTTCTAACGAGCTATTGTACGCATCAAACGAAGATCGGGTGCCAAAGTTACGACCCCGAGAAGTTGATGTACCAACTTACCCTAAACGGGGCCCACAATTTGGCATTTCATCTTCTAAGGTTAGGTTTTGAGATGTTAAGGGTTTTCCATTGTTTCTCAACAATAAATAGGCCTTCGAGCCTCATTGTAACACAGTTCAGAGGCATGTAGCCGCCACATCTCTTCTCAGAGATAAGCTTCCATCGCCCTAGCT
>APFE031688264.1:96710-149094 GCA_000404065.3 Pinus taeda | reverse complement strand
TTTGTTCCATTGGAGTAGTAAGAGGATTGCACTCTATCATGCCAAACCTGTTCAACAAATCTCCAATGTATTTCTTTGAGAAAGAAATATGGAATTTGGATGTTGGGTTACTTCAATGCCAAGATAGTAATGAACATAGCCCAAATCAGTCATTTCAAAACTTTTCCCCAATTCCTTCTTTATGGATGCAATGTAGCTTTCATTGTTCCCTGTCATTAAAAGATCAACTACATATACCACAAGATATACAACTGTTTTGCCAACTTTCTTGACAAATAAAAGTTGCATCATCAAGATCAAAATGATTGAAGTTGAGTTTCAGAAGATGCTCAGTTAGTTTTTCATACTAGGCTCGTGGTGCTTGTTTAAGGCCATACAAGGACTTCACAAGTTTGCGTACTTTATGCTCATGTCCTTTCACAACAAATCCTTCAGGCTGGACATAAAAACATTCTCTTTTAGATCTCCATTCAAGAAGGCAGTTTTTACATCCATTTGATGGACTTTCCAACCGTTCTGAGCTGCTAGTGCAAAAACTGTCTGGATGGTGGCCCATTTTGCTGTGGGGGCAAAAGTTTCCTCATAATCGACCCCTTCCTTCTGTGCAAAACCTTTTGCCACAAGCCTAGCTTTGTGCTTGTCAAGTGAGCCATAAGCTTTGTACTTGTTCTTGTAGACCCACTTGCAGCCAATTGGTTTGGTTCCAAATGGAGGATCAACCAACTTCCAAGTGTCGTTCTTTATGAGGGCATCATACTCCTTTTGCATTGCTTCTTTCCATTCATCATGAGAAGCAGCTTCTTTAAAGGAAGTTGGTTCAAAATCTGTAAACAAGTTCAATTCACAATCATAAGAAACATCCATATCAACAGGTGAATTAGAGTCATCTACATCACCTCCATTTTGTCGGTTTGATTTTTTGGTTCCTGTTTTTCCAATTTCATCAGGATGAACACTTTCAAGTCTCTTTGTCAGCCACTTTGGGGGACCTTTCTGAGATGGTCCAGGCTACTCTATTGATTGAGTTGGGAGTGAATCAAGATTGAGTCTCCCAATTCTATCAATTACATCACTTAAAGCATCATCCGTTGTTGGAGTTTCAGACGGGGGAGAATCTTCTTCAGAAGAAGATTCCACATGTTGATCTAGTATAGGAATCCCCCCTTCAAGATGTGGAATCTGATTTTCAAATTCTTGAAATGATTTCATTTTTGCGAATCTATCCAAGCGATCAAGTTGCCGCTCAACAACATTGTCAGATTTGGATGATTCAAGAACAATACATCTCTAGATATAACAAACTTTTTATTTTCTTCATCATAGAGGCGGTATGCCTTGGAGGTATTTGAATACCCCAAGAAAATACACTTACGACTTCTAGCACCAAGTTTGTTTCTATGTACCTTTGGTATCAAGCATAACAGGTGGAACCAAAAATCCTGAGATGTTTGACCGAAGGAACATGTCCATACCACAATTCAAAAGGAGTCTTGTTTCTTATAGCACTAGATGGACATCTATTCTTTATATATGCAGCACATAGAACAGCATCAGCCCAAAACATTATCTTTACATTTTTGAAAAAAAGCATGGATCGTACCATATTCAAGATTGTTCTATTCATTCTTTCAGCTACACCACTCTGTTGGGGATTATAAGGCACAGTTGTTTGATGTTTGATCCCATGTTGTCGAAGATAGTTTTCAAATTCATTTGATGTATATTCTTTTCCATTATCAGTGCAAATGGACCCAATATGAGATTGTGCATCATTTTCAATCCATTTATGAAAATTATTGAATGTTTGAAAAGCATCAGATTTGTTCTTCAATAAATAAACCCAACACATTCTGGTGTAGTCATCAATAAATGTCATGATATATTTATTTCCATTTGCAGAAGGAACAGGCATTGGACCACATAAATCTGAATGAATAAGTTCAAGCTTCCTATGTGCTCTTGAATGTGAATCATGAAAACACTGTTTGCTATGCTTTCCTAGAATGCAAGCATCACATTGCTTAAGTTTTCTAGGAATTGTAGGCAAACTAGCAACACCATTTTTCTTCAATAAGCGGACACTGTCATAGTTCAAATGTCCAAATCTAGCATGCCATAATAAACTTGATGGAAGTGTACCTTTTTCATGATGAGAATTGTATGAGAAATGTTGTGCATGAGCAGATTTTCCTTGCAGTTTGAGAAGCCTTTCTTCTTCTATTCCCCTCATGACAAGTGAGTGGTCAGATGCTTTTCTTACCTCAAGCTTGCCATCAAACATATGAATGGAGTGACCTTGCTAGCGGATGTGGACTAAGGACAGCAAGTTTCTCTTGAGCTGTGGGAGATATAGAACATGATCCAGAAGAAAGTCTTGAAGACCAGGCAGTTTAAGCCTGATTGTGCCAAGCTCTGATGGCTTGATTTTTGATTGATCTGCAAAGTATACTGCTCCATCAACATTATCAGTGAAATCTTCAAATAAATCTTTTCTATGAGTCATGTGGCAAGTTGCTCCTGAATCAAGCAGCCAATCATTTTTCCATGAAGCAAGTGAAGCATTAAACAAATCTTCATTTACTCCAATGTTAAATTGTGCCTCAACAAAATGAGCGGATTCAGGTGCTTTACCTTTGTCTGTATCATCAGTTTTACCTTTCTGTTGGTTTCTTTTCTGCTCAATTTTGTCCCATGGTAGCTTGCATGTAGAGGCATCATGTGATCCATTTCTTTTGCAGCGAATACAGTGTAAATCTTCCTCTTCTCCTTGAGAATGTCTGCCCCCCCTGCCTCTGAAATATCTTCCTCTTCCTCTTCGTCCACCTCTTCCTCTTGTAGAATCTTGAGCAGGATGCTTTTCTTTATGAGCAAGGCACACAGTATCTTCAGAAGATTCAAGGGCCGTCTTCTTTCCAAAATCTTTCTCTCTTTCAGCAAACTTTTTCACAAGAGAGTCAAAGGTTATATCTTTGAGATTTCCATTTGCTTGTAATGACTCAAGATAATTGGAGTAAGTAAAATAAAGTGCCTTGAGAAAAGCAATAAGAGGAATATCCAATTCAACCTTAGTGGATTTGATATCATGCATTATAGACTTTACTTCAGATGCAAGAGCAAGAGGATCATTATTTTACAGTTCAAGAGTGAAGAGTTTAATCATGAGTGGAAACGACTTCAAGTGCAGAATGTGAGTCATAGAGTTCTTTCAGCTTTTGTAAAGCTTCAAAGGCAGTTGAATATGACGAAATATGGCGACTCACCTCTTCATTCACAGATGCTGCGATTGATCCATAAGCTTTGTTGTTCTTATTTTCCCAAATGACGAGTTCTTTGTCTGAGATAGGCTGTACTGGGTCATTGTCTCCTTCTCCGACACACACTCCTTTCCACAACTCATTGAAAATAAGGGTGTGTTTTATCATCCGGGACCATTCAGGATAGTTCTCCTTGCCTGTGAGAACTATTCCCACCATAGATATGATTGAATGCATACTATAGCAAATAAAATTTCAGCTGCAAATCTTTTACTCTTAATGGAAAAAAAAATTATAGTTCTGATATAATGGGACAGCAGATTCAAAGCACAAAATATGGCAGTGTAAAATACCCTCAACAGCACTGCATTCACCAAAGAAAAATTGAAGAATGTAGTCTAGATGTATTTAGACTCTCAGATATTGTGTCATACAGAGAAGTATATAGAATAATTTGAGACAGATGTATCTCTGATTTTAAGCCACATGAAATACGCCACAAAACTGCACAAAAACTTAAGCGCTTCTCCAAATTTAATTTCCAGAGAACTAAGAGATCCTCCAGAATGGCATTCAGAGGATACCAGCATACAAAAAAACCTTCTTCTTTTTTATGGCGCGCATCACCCACAGCGCTTCTCCAATTCCCAGCAATCGGCCTAGAGAATTGCACTGCATTCTGTCGGTGAAATTGGATGACTCCTTTTTAAGCTACCAACCAACCTTCGACATTGCCCGTCCTTGGACGCAAATATTAAAGAAATGTAATGTCGTCAAAGAAAAACAGCTCAGACGACAGAGGTTCGAATGGCGGGGAAGACTCGGAAAAAATGTGGCAAGTTTAAACCCTTTCGTTGCTCCAAGGCTAAGGTGCGAGTCCCGGGGAGACGAAAGGCCTTAATGCGTGCTTACCTTTGATCAGCTGAAGCGGTCCATTCAAGGCCCATGGGAAGACTAGTGTCTAATGTGGCTGCGAAGTTTTCATTTTTCCCACCGCAATCTCCGACGTATAATATTCAGAGAGAGGGAGCCAAGATCACATTTGCCAGGCTCCGCAGCGAGAAGAAGATACACGTTCACCTGTTGGACACCAAGCGAGGCAACCAGATCGTTGCAATGTATTGGCTTCACCCTTATGCCAGGTTTACGGTGCTCTATTCACACGGGAATAACGCTGCTCTTGGTATCAGAGGAGAGCGTGTAATCAGAATAGGGAATCAATTCATGCAATGGAGGTGGCAGGCGCAAGTCAAGGCATTTCAAAACTTTAACGCACAGGACAGTGCTTCTCAAGACAACACCCTTTTTTTTGAAACGTTTGGACAGTCAGACAGGATGGACAGCGCTGGATAGTGGAGGGCAGTATGGATAGTAGTGCAGCTACCATGTCAAGAGCAGCTAATTTTATGGAGGAGCTGCTTAGCTATATGGAGAGCAGACAGGGAGTTACAAGGGACACAAAAGCTAAAAAAAAGCTGGCTCTGATACCATGTCAGGCCAGGCAGTAACTCCATTAGGCAGAAAAACTGATTCATTTTATTCCATCAGGTATGTTACTGTCATATACAATAGGGTGTGACTCTTCAGTTCATCTTTTGATGACTGTTCACATTCCTAATTTAATTATTTATATAAATTCACCCAATCGTGAGGATTAAGTGTCAACAGTCCACAGCCTTCCATCCTCAAACTGATGGCCAGACAGAGGTTGTCAACAGGATGATCGTACACATTCTGTGCATATACAACTCAAAGCATCCACGCACATGGGACGAGAGCCTCCCCTATGTTCAGCACAGCTACAACCAGGCTCTTCACAACTCAACTGGCCACAACCCTTTTCAGGTGGGCTTGGGATTTCAGCCACTATGTCCCATTGATGTGGCCATGCCATTTGCAACTACTCACGCAGATTCGGCTCATGTCCAGTTCGAAACAGATAAGGCAACCAGCTTCATTGAGCACATCCAACATATTCGCCAGTAGATCCATGACATTCTGGAGAAATCAAATGCCAAGTACAAGTAGCGACTTGATCAACATCGGGTGCCACACAAGTTTCAGGTGGGCGACAAGGTCTGGTTGCATTTGCAAAAGGAACGCCTTATCGGAGCCTATCGAAAACTCAGACCACTCTGATATGGTCCTTACACCATTACCAAGGTTGTGGGAGACAATGCATTCGAGCTCAGCATTCCCCCATTCCTTGGCCTGCACCTAGTGTTCAATGTGGACCGCCTTCGGCCATACTTTCCACCATTACTAGACACATCCGACATTGCAGAGCAGCTCACACCCACAGAGTTAAATCCAGATTGCATGGAACAAGCTGCAACTGATCAGATCATGGACACACAAATCAAGCACATTCGCCAATAGAATATCCAACTATATCGAGTTGTCAAAGCAAGCCAACTCCTTCACCAGGGCAAGTGGCTCATTAGGGACCAAGTTCAGCAGAAGTTACCTCATCTCATGGAGGAACTCAACGCAATGGGGACCATTGCTTCCTAAGGGGGGAGGAATGATCCAGGTGGATATTGGTGTCCACCTGCCAAGTCCACTTGGACCCCCACCATTGTTTCTTTCAGCTTTTCAGTTTTCTTAATTGTAGCACAGTTTACTATTATTAGTAGTTTTTGGGGTCCTGAACTTCCGGAACCGTTTTGAGGCCCTAAACGACATTTTTTGGGAAAACTGGGAGCAACATGGGTCCATAGACCGATGTTGCTCTTCCCAAAGTTGTAGTTTTCGGTATCTTTCTAACGAGATATTGTGCACGTCAAACGGAGATCATATGCCAAAGTTACGACCCCGAGAAGTTAATGTACCAATTTACCCAAATGAGGCCCACAGTTTGGCGTTTCATCTTCTAAGGTTAGGTTTTTGGATGTTTAGGGTTTTCCATTGTTTCTCAACAATAAATAGGCCTTTGAGCCTCATTGTAACACAATTCAGAGGCATGTAGCCACCACATCTCCTCAGAGATAAGCTACCATCGCCCTAGCTGATTTATTTCCATTGTTGTTTGTAAGCATATTTCAGTATTTTACATTAACGAAATGAAATATTATTTCCACTGCATCTCTATGTTTATGGTTATCTTTGTAATTTGTTGTGTTCCTGTTTAAATCCGGATCAATCTCTGTCATCAATGCATTGCTCTGCACTACTCTGCTCTGCTGAACTATGAAGAAGAAGAAGTGATCGAGAATGTATCATACCATTCTCTACTGACCTGAAGTCAATCCCAATCAAAAAAGAGTGTCTCATACCACTCTTACTGACCCGAAGTCAGTTCCAATCAAAAGAGAGTGTCTCATACCACTCTTACTGACCTGAAGTCAGTTCCCATTGATCCCAGATCAATATCAGTCATCTTAACATAGGGAGTACAATAGTACACGATGCATCCATCGATAGTACTATGGTCCCTATCCTCATTTCCCTACTAATTGGCCAGATGAGAGGTACTTCCCATGAGTCCCAAGCCGCATGGGTAGGATGTCTTAGCAGGAGAAGGATGAATCACTGATCCTGCCTACATGTCACCAAGGGATATCACAGGGGAAGGTTGAACCACTCACCCTGTACACAGCAAATCACTAGGGAAAGGATGAACCACTCACCCTATGGTTGCTCACCACTCCAAGAAGTACCCCAAGCCCCCCGAAGTTCCCAGAGCTCAATGTCCATCTCATACAGGACCCTCATAAGAGGGTCTCTCCACGACTCCAAGTCATTCTCAAAAGGCCAAGAATTTGACCTTCCGCAGGGGCTTTGTCAGAATATCAGCAACCTGCTCATCAGTCCCAATGTGATGGAGCCTTATCACTCCTCATTGTACCATATCCCAAATAAAGTGGTACCCGATATCTATATGCTTGGGGCAATCATGAAACACGAGATTATCTGCTAATCGGATCCCACTCTAGTTGTCGCAGAGAATCACAATAGTATCCAGCACATGTCCAAACAACTCAATAAAGAGCTTCCTCAACCAGACAGCTTCACAGAAGGACATACTAGGAGCTATGTATTTGGCCTTGACGATACTAAAGGCAACCGATTTCTGTTTCCTGCTCATCCAAGATATCAAAGCATAACCTAAAGAAAAAGAGCATCCATAAGTGCTCTTGCGATCCACCACATTGCCAGCCCAATTAGCACCAAAATAACCATGCAGCCTCACATTTCCAGCAGTGTATCTCAGTCCATGAGTGATTGTGCCCCGAAGATATCTCAGAAGATTCTTGGCAGCAATCCAATGTATATGATGAGGCTCAACCATGTATTGGCTCAATGTGTTAACTGCAAAACATATGTTCGGACGGAAGTTCACCAAGAACATCAGTGCTCCTGTGAGTTGACAATACTCAGAAGCATTTCCCAATTTATGTCCAGCAGCACTACCACATAACTTCTTAAAGTTAAGTTCCATCGGGGTAGTCACAGGCTTGCAGTCCACCATCCCAAATCTTTCCAATATCTTCACAACATATTTTCCTTAAGAGAGGAAAATTTCACATAGCTTTTGCCAGACTTCTAACCCTAGGAAGTAGTGCATCAGTCCTAGATCCTTATCTCAAATTCAAAAGCCAATTCCCTCTTAATGAGAGGGTTTCCTCCTGTCAAAAAGAAGTCGTCCACATAAAGTACCAGAATGAGAGGTTTATCATTTTCAACCTTAAAGTAAAGGTTTGGATTAGCTTCACTTCTAGTGAATCCTAGCTTCATCAAATAGTTATTGATCCTCTCATACCAAGCCCAAGGTGCTTCCTTCAATCCATAGAGAGCTTTCTTCAACATGCATACATGAGATTCCTGATCATGTACTTCAAATTTCAAACCCCTGGGGTTGTTCCACGTAGACTTCCTCTTTGATTGAACCATGCAAGAAGGCGGTCTTCACATCCATTTGATGTAGGTTCCATCCTTGAGAGGCAGCAAGGGCTATGATCGAGCGGATGGTGGTGTATCGAGCAACAGGTGCAAATATCTCATCATAATCTACACCTTCCTTTTGAGAGAAGCCTCGAGCAACAAAGTGAGCCTTGAACTTTTCTGCACTTCCATCAGCTCCATGCTTGATTTGTAGAGCCACTTGGAGATGACAACCGATTTGTCCTAAGGTCTAAGGACCACATCCCAGACATCATTCTTCATAATTGACTCGTATTCTTCATTCATAACATCCTTCTATACTTGTTGCTTCACAGCTTCTTCGAATGATGAAGGCTCATTTTGAATGATAGTGCTCATGACAGTCAAATATCATTGATACCTGTTCGGCTTCTTACTTTCACAGAAAGCCCCCCTTGGTGCAACGTATCTCTCCGCATCTTCAAGAGTCTCCCTAAGCCATGAGGGTCTCCTTTTGGAGGAGGGCTCATGAGGAGGAGGATCAATAAGATCCATAGGTTCATCAACATTAGGCATTGTTTCGTTCTCTTTTTCACCCTGATTTCCGGTGTCAACTTCTTTGTCCTTCCTTAGGATAGGAAGGTTGTTGATCTTCTTGAGGGCCATATCTTCGTCGAAGGTGACATCATGACTTATATCAACTTCCTTTTGACCAACCACACAAATTCTATATCCCTTAGAATTTTCACTATGGCCCACAAAGATTCATTTCTTCCCAGAAGCACCCAATTTGCTTCTTTTCTCTTTCAGCACATGAAAATATACGCGGCTTCCAAAAATTCTAAAATGAGAGACATCAGGTTTCTTACAGTGAACATTTCTTCGAGAGTCTTGGAGTCCAATGCTTGATGAGGGCATCGGTTTTGAACATACACGGCGGTATTTGCTGCTTCAGCCCATAGAAACTTCAGAAGGCCTTGATCATGAAGTATGGCATGGACAACTTCTACAATAGAGCGATTCTTCCTTTTAGCCACACAATTTTGCTCGAGAGTGTATGGCATTGTAGTCTCCCTCTTAATGCCAGCTTCTCTGCAATAATCTTGGAATTCATTGGATTCGTACTCGGTCCCATTATCAGTCCTCAATATCTTGATTTTCTTCTTAAATTGGTTTTCGATCAAGGCTTTGAAGTGTCGAAACCAAGTGAGCACCTCATCCTTCTTCAAGAAGTAGATCCAGGTCTTGCGAGAATAATCATCCGCAAAGGTGAGATAATATAAGTATCCTCCCAAAGAATTTACGGGCATCATACCAGATATGTCGGAGTGGATCAATTGCAATATATTTGTGGTCTTTCTATTACTTGAGGGGAATGGTCCCCTTGTAAGTTTTCCTTCACCACATCCCAGACATACACCTTCATGCTCTACTTTGAACTCAAGCATACCTGCCACCCTCTGTCTCACATCGGGTAGGGCCTTATAATGAAGATGGGCGAACCTCCGGTGCCATAGTTTAGATTGTAGAGATGTATCACAAGAAACGACTCCCAATGGACATCCTCCAACTTGATATAAAGTATCCACCCTGAACCCAAGAGTAAAAGCATCTTTAAAATTTCTTTTCCAAACACGTACCTTTCCATCGATAAAAGCCACCTTGAATCCTTTGTCTTCCATTGCCGAAATGGACACCAGGTTCTTCTTGAGATCGAGTACATATAGTACTTCTTGCAAATGAAGAGTGTTACCTTGATTCAATTGAGGGTAACATTCCCTACTCCCTTCAGGAGATAGGTGGCATCGTCTCCAAGGATGATCTCCAAGTTAGTCTCCTTTTCTATCAGATTAGAGAGGGTTTCCTTGTATTCGGTGAAGTGCCTTGAGGCACCACTATCAATCAGCCAATTTCCCAAAGTGTCTAGAGGAGAGGTAGTGGAGAGGACCGATATAAGATAGTACTCTTTTTGCTTATTCTTAACAACATTGGATTCTTCATACCTGGAGTTCCTTGATTTCTTGGAGGGTCGACTATTTCCTTAATGTCTTACATTCCTTTTTCCCTTGCCATTGGACCTGCCATTCGTTTGATCGTTGTTGTTGAAGTTGCCCCTGGAATGATTGTGATCATCATCATGCAATGTGTCCCTTCTATTTAAACACTCCCTTGCATAGTGGCCAAACTTATTACAAATAAAGCATCTTCCCTTCCTTCCATTTTTTAATCCTGGTCTTCCTTGACTTTTCTTCTTTGAACCTGCATTGTTCTTCCTCTTTGCATGAGCGGAGAATGCAGTGGGGTTGCTTCTATTAGAAGGCATTTCTTGGTCCACCATTCTTGTTTCTTCTTGAATGCATCTCAACATCAATTCTTCAAACCCTGGAATTTGATCATTGTTGAGTATGGTGGTTCTAAATACATACCACTCAGGTGGGAGTCCTCCAAGGGTGGTGAGAGTAAGTTCCCTGTCAGGAATGACTTCTCCAATCGAGAGTAGATCATTCTTGATCTCAGTAATCCTCACGAAATAGGATTGAATGTCTTCGTCCTTGCCCTTCTTAATATCCTTCAACATATTCTTGAGAAATAGAATTTGATTAGCATTACTAACCTTGAACATGTTGACCAACCTGGCGTAGATCTCCTTGGAGGTCTTCAATTCGGAGATATAGGCCACCAGATGCTTGTCAATGGAATCCCTTATAATCTTCTTCGCTTTGACTTCAGCCCTATTGTACTTGGTCTTCGCAACAACCGGTGCATTTGAAGGAGGCTCACGGATTTTACCCTGCACATAATCAATCACTTCTTTTTCTTCCAAGGTCAAATCAAGAGACATCTTCCATCCATGATAGTCAGATTTATCGTGGAGCTTGTCTTCAGTCGGGAAGTAGGATGAGGAACCCATTGAGTCTTTTGTCCTTGTCCCACTGTCTTTGGTGATTGCTCTTTCACTCTTACTTGGGCTTTGTCTTTACCTAAGCTCTAATATCATGTTAATTTTATGCAACAATGGTATGTTCTATGCTTTTAGAGCAATTTTACTTCAATTTCTTTATTAGCCCAATATCAATATCCAGTTTAGCAATCACATCAACATGATAGTAAAATGCAGATAGAACATAAACATAAACAGTAGAAGACAAGCCAAGACAAGAGGACACAAGATGTGGCACCAGCCAAGGACAAACCCCAATGTGGAGAAACCCTTGATCAATTCTTCTTACAGTCTTCAATAGTTCAGCAGAGAGAGAGATAGTACAATTTACAAATCTGAAATTTATGACCGCAGCAAAAGAACCCTAACCAGAAAAGCCAACGGTAGTCAACAGGGCAAATTTGACCCTCAGCAATTTGGTCAATTTCAGTCAACTTCAGCCTCCAAACAGCAAGATGAATCAACCCTCAAAACAGTCTGAAATCAGCCCAGTCAAAGTCTGGTCAAACAATCTACCTGCAGTCAACCCTAGCCGCAATCAACACTGGTTAACAGTCAACGTTTAGCCTTGATTTTTGTGCCCAAAAATGTGGCCTGCCCAAACAAAGATAGCCCTCACAAAAATGCAGTCAAAGGAGGTCAACGCAACCCAAAAACAGCTTCTGAAATTCGGTCAAACTTCGTCAACGCCCAAAACATAAAATTCATCCTTCTTTCCTTCGCACGTGTGGAGAGGGATGCTGCCTAGAAAAGTGTACCCAATCAATGAGAAGAGAGAGAGAGATGTGTAGATGAGTGTGTCCAAATGAGGACAAGGCATCATGTATTTATAGCAAACGTTGAGGATGAATAGACGTGACTGTTGGGCTTCTGAGCCTACATAAGTTTGTTCGCCGACCTTGACAATTTGTCCATAATCAAAATAAATTCATAACTTCATTTGTACATGTTAGAATCGAACGATCTCTAGATCGATCCTACACCTCTCGGAGAGGGGAATCCAAGAAAAATATCAGTTGTCATAAATAAGATGACCCATGTGGAGTTTGGCCCTAGTTGCCAACTTTAACAGAGGGGCTATAGGTAGCTACAAGAACCTAAGATTCTAGACACATAGCGTAGGTCTAGACACAGTGTTTTTTATGGACACCGTGGTTACTTTCATCCAAGAGACATCTATAGTGGAAACGAACCACAACTCGATCAAAGCAAGCCGCAATATCATATGTTCCCACCCGAAGAGCAATATAGGGACAACGTCATGCGCACTCCCACTCAAAGCATGATCTAAGAGCAAAGTGGGGGGTTTCACACATAGCGTAGGCCTAGACAAAGCATTTTTTATGGACATCACGGTTACTTTCATCCTATCGTGGGAATAAACCACAACTCGATCAAAGCAAGCAGCACTATCATATAAATTGTTGATTCGTAGGGTTAATACTACAGTGAAAGCCAATTACAATGTAATGTAAATCACAAAGAAGGCAAGCAACCAAAAAATGAAAGAGAAGCACATAGAATTCGACATTAGATATTAAGGTAGCAACAACATGATATCCAAGTCAAGAATTTGATCTTCCATTGTCAATATAAGCAACAGAAGCTTGGAAACTAGCATTTTCCAAGGTATTTTTTCCTTTGTCCTTAAAAGTATTTATCTGAAAGTCTTATGTTCGTTGTGTATTTATCCCAAAGTCCTGTATTTGTTATCAGAAACATAGTTGGTAATTTATGATGAAACTTTATTTCTCACAACGAAAGCAAAAGCTCAAGATGCATTTTGCTAAAAAAGAGCTATAATTTGGGGATCGTAATCCTCGATTTGAGTCAGTAATGAAGAAGAGGGCAGTGCACGTTGTCTGAGTTTGGACCATTATTTTAATGGAAGTATGGATAAAGCCATGAAAGTTTCTTTATTAAAAAAATCAATACATGTCAACAATTGTAATGATTCCAAAGATCATCCTCATGTATTGAAGTCTTCGTTGCATTATTATCTTTCTTTGTCATGAAAAGTAAGACTGTCCCTCCTCCCTACCATTCTCAACTATAAAAGTAATCTGTCATTTGGCTAGAATGTGGAAGACTGGAGAGTATCCCAATAGCTGCTTTCAAATCCTGTTTACTCACTTGGACAGAGTTTTAAGTTTTAACAGACTGCTGCCATGGAATTTTTCAATTAGGGTTGTTTCCCGATAGAGGTGGCCTGGTCTATGACCATGTCCTCCCAAACTATCAACTTCATTATTTCTTTCAATAGCTTAATGCAGTTCCTCCTCCTCCTCTTCCTCCTGATCCTCCCTCTGCCTTACTATTTTTTCCTAAATTTCTTCCCTTCCCTTCTCAAGCTCTTATTCCTCCTCCTACCAAGTCTTCTAAAGACAGTTTCTCTAAACCAAACTCACACTGAAAAGAAACAGAGTGGTTTTCAACAACATTTAACAGAGGAATCTTTGTCTACTTCCTCAGGCTTCCGACCATCGCAAGCAGACTCTAGCCTTTGCTGAGCAGACTGACTACTTCCTTCAGGGTTAGCTTGATTCCCTCTCCGAACTTCCTTTGTTTGACAATGCTGTCACGATATCCCACGTCTACGGGCTTCATACTCAACGAGAGGCATGGGTATGCACAAAACCTTCTGACCTGATTTTGGCTCATAATTTAGGGCTTCCTCTACTCTTGATGATGGCTCGTAAACTTCACCTTTGTACTTTATTCAGAATTATGATTTCAGCGGGTTTTCATCCCTGAATTCCCCATGATAAACGCTTGACCTGACGATCGCGGCCTAAGCAGTATAAAGATTCTCCAGGTTCGAAAACAATTTCGTCAAATCCCTGGTGACCCCAACATCCCGTTTCTATTGTTGGCTCCTCCAAATCTAGGGTTAAATTTTTGGAATGGACCTCTTTCTCTTTCTCCATTCACTCCTCTTCCTCCATGACTTCTGCCCTCCCCCTTCTTTTCTATATATATGTGTGTGCAGATGCGCATCCAAAGAGCACTTTAAATTTCAAAGTTACTAAGAAATGCAAACGATTTCAGCAGTCAGCACTGTATATTCAAGCAAACTTTCATGTTTCCACCCGACATTTGTTTCACAAATGCAAATAAAACAGCAACAACAAAAAATTCACAAATATTAAATTAAAAAAATTAACTGACCGTTATCCAGCGAGAATGGTGGTAGTTTTTCCTGCTGCTGGTCTCCTGAAACTCCATCATTGGTCCCCATAAGAGAGGAGAGGCTGCTTACAAGAGGGTGATCAACTGGAAGCATGAGCATTAATTTAACCTCAATATGATCAGACATTGCCTTGGCTTGGACGGGGATTGAATGGTCCAGTACGACAGGTGGTACAGGTACCCTCACGAACACCTGCACAGAACCCCCATTAGGTATTTTTGGCTCTGTCCATTTTATGAGAAGAGATAACCCGTTGAAGTGAGCATTTGGAGGACACAGCGATGTACTCAGTTGCAGGCATTGGGCTTGAGGGGATATTGAGGGCTGAAATAAGTATAAGCGAAGGGTTTTGACATGGGATAGTGCTTCCCACGAGTACTGCCATTGCTGTGGACTTCTGTCATTATTACCCATTCGCTCCAGTTCAAGTAGCGTGCTTCACAGAAGACGTATTTCTTGTTTTCTTTCGAGTTCCTCTGGCAGATTGAATACCCCACACAAATATTTATTTCTCCTAGCTAAGGCTCCTTTCATAAGAGCCTTGTTGAAATCAAATTACTTGGAAATAAGTCTCCATGGATCTCGTGCTACTAGTGGGGTTGCTAGTACTCTACCGACTGAGTCAACTGTGAAATCGATTGCTGCTTCTCCAATCCCCGCGGGTGGGAGGGATATTAAGCGATGTTGCTCCTTCTATTGAATCACTCAATAGACTCAATCTACTGAACCACTGACAGAATCAACAATAAAGGTTTCGTATACAATTCCATCAACAGCAGAACCAACTGCAGAATCAACTAGATCTACTACTGGTCGGTATCTAACAGATCGGGATGCTGGTCATGGATCCATAGGCACTGGGAAACTAACTGCTACCGGAAATGGAACTGCTGGATATGAGTCTCGCTCTCAAGACTCAGATTCTTCAACTCACTCACGGAGGTGGCTGGATCAACTAGCCCTGTTAATTCGTGATGCTTGGTCTCCAAGTCACTTCTGGACCAACTCTAGGTAGAACAACTGTATAATTACAAGCTATATATATTAAAATGGATAAGTTTTCGTGAGTTGGGTTTAAAAGCGGAGATATGGAATAAATATGTTTCTAATTTATATGTGGAGGGCATCTCATTTAGGAACGAGGCTAATTCTTTTAAATGGGGTGCGAAGACAAAGTAGGGACTTATTTCTTTTGAGGAGGTTTAGAGACATATCTTTACACAATTGGTTTCATTAGAGAAATGATGATTCCGGAAAGTATGGTCTTGGTATATGTTTTTGAAACTCAAATGTTTTATATGGTTGGTGTGGCAAAACCATATTCTTACATGAGCAAGTTGGGTTTCCATGGCAAATGTATTATGTGTTGAAGTGAAAATGAGGATGTTTTTCATTTATTTCAAGCGTTTATATGTTATGGCCATTTGGATTGGTGTTTAACAAATATTAAACATTAATGTGGGATGGATTTATCTATCTATTGAAGAATGCCTAGAGGAGTGGAAAACGAAGTACAAGGAAGTTAGAACATTTCTCTTCTTTAAATTTTGAGGCATCTAGAGATGTAGGAATGGTTTCATGTTTGACTATATTCATTATGATATTGACGGAAATTGCAACAATATTTGTGCATACTTCAAGGAATATGGATTTGTGGCTCGAAGGGAAAAAAATAGAAGCTTTCAAGCAAAAGTTTGCAAGGGAAAATATCTTGTTGGATTCTTTAACAAGGCAGCACAACTAAATATATGTAGTTGTGGAGCTTATATTATCTTATCCTCGAAGCTATACTATCTTTTTAGTTGGAATAGTGATTCAGGGATAAACTCCAGGGCAAAGATCATTGCACTATGGGGCTTATTATTATGTTCTAGATGCCTTTTTATTGAGGCTCAGTATGTGTTTGAGGACTCCAAAGTCACTGTTGATTGGATCAATGAAAATTCCTCTTTCACACCTCCTCTATTAATCAACTATATGCACAAAATCGAAATATTGACTAACATTTCAGAAGGGTAACTTTTCCCCATATATTCAGGGAGCAAAACTCTATTGTGGATGATCTATCGAAGAGGGGATTATCATACCATATGGTAGATATCAAGTATTATGCTTGTGTTATGGGGAAACTACAAAATATTGGCAAGATTTATTATCCATGAGCTCTTATTAATATGATGAAGATAGTAAATTTGACATGATGAGAACTTTATAAAAGTTATGTTTGTATTAGTGATTAGACAATATGTTTATTTGTGTCACTTTTGGTTTTGGTCTCCATTTGGGACAAAACACAAAAACCTGTTGATGTTGAATTTTGGAAGAAATCTATCATGGATATGACTATTTTTTGTTCAGATTTTCAGACATATGTAAACCATCTTTTTAATACAAACCTATTGATTTTTCTTTTTTTCTTTTTTTAGCTGGGTCGAAGCATTTTGGTTTGTGATATATAATTTCAAAAATAAGTACAGGAAAAAAGGATTATATCAAAAACATGTTTATTTAAAACCCAAAATTCAACTATATTGATATGGCTATGTTCTTCGTTACCATTATGTTACTATGGTTGGTAATCTTTGGTGTATTAAATTTCCTTGTTTGTTGGATAAGGGACCTGCTTTTGTATAGTGATTTGACTACTAACTAAAGTCTACAAAGGTATACATACTCTACCCACTACCCCACTCTAGATTTGAACCTATAACCTCTTACGACGAAACATATAGTCTTAATGATAAGTCATCTCAAAATTGGAGTGGTTATTTATTTAATATTTTTAATTACGAGTTATTATTATATTAATATATAATTATAGGGGCTCCCCGATGGGGGTGTAATCTTTGATGGTTGTTAATGAGGAACAAGGTTACAGGCTCCCATTTGTCCGTTTTTGGACATGGCATGGCACAAAATGGTAATCGGGCTCAGGTTCATCAACCTATGTCTTGTCACCCTAAATACATGAATGCAACACAGCTAGGGTGGCAGAATTTTGTGTTGAAGCACAACGAAGGTGAGGAGTCCTCCTCACCTTGTTGCCTTTGGTTTCTTGGTGTTCAGAATCTTGTGGGATCGGGAGTGAAGGCCCTTACTGAGTTTGTTGTTGGTAGTTATCATTGTTGCTTCAGTATTATTTGTGGAGTGCATTCTGAGGGATTGGGAGTGGTAGGCCTTTGCTCTGTGGTCGATGGTTGCATGTCATGCTTTGATATTATAAGGGCATCCTCATCATGAGTTTTAGTTATGTTATTGGTTGTGTCCAGTCAATGTTCTTCGTATTATTCCTCCACTCTAAAGAATGCAGGCCAGTCTTCGAACTAGTGGTGGTTCTTTCCATCTCGGCTCTTCAGGTTCATGATTTTGCAGGTATCTCATTTCCTTGTCCCGTATTGTTATGCGGTTGTTAGTATCCAGGTAATTTTTGCTTGGTACTAGTGCAAGGGTTTTACTATTATGCTTAGAGTTGTTCAACCAATTTTGGGTTTTGGGCTACGTCCCCCTCTACAAGTTCGGGTTATTTTTGTTTTGGGGAATTGGGTATTTGCAATATTAATTGGGTTTCCTTTCCATTTGTTTTCATTTTGATTTATTGGGTCTGTGCCTCCACTACTTTTTTTCTCTGAGTGTTGTTTACTCGATAAGTGAAGTTTGTGGAACTTAAGCATGGTGCATTGTGAGTGTTGTGAAGTTTTTGTTTTGTTTGATGTTGAACTTCGTTTAGGGTGTTAGGGTGACGACTTGTTAGTATTTGGCCTTGTCAGTCCCAACTTAGTGTGTAATCTTTGTGTTTTTTGAATTGGTCTATGCTCTATTTTGAGTGGTTAGAATTACCCTCTAGCTTCAACTACCATGCCTCCTCATCAAAGGTAGGCAAGTCGAATAAGGGAAGTTAGCCATGTGGGTCCTCAACATCAGTGACACTTCACTTGGGAATTTGTAGCATCATATTTCGATTTTGTCCCTTTGAAAATCTGAAAGGAAATTCATCAATTGGACTCGCAACAGTTTGGAGAATGCCCTTACTTTTCTTATTCATAAATTGAAGGCAAGGATTTACAATGGCTCCCAGACTTGAGAAGGTTCAGGAAGAGGAGATTGTACTTTCTACATTCCCTCTCGGTTTACCAGCAATTGGATACTCTTCTTCGAATGGTTTCAAGAGACAAACAAGTGGACAATTATAAACTCCTTGTCGGGCAGGAGGATATTAAACAACTTCTTAGGAATATCTGATATTGCATTGATGATATTGATTTCGTCTGAGTAGGGTGGAAGGTTATGTGGTGTCAAACTCTACTTCAAGGGACCTGTTGAACCCTCTTGGAGGCACTACTGATCCTCCTATTAGTAATCCTAAAAAATTTACATGTATCTCTTCAGATTAATAATGTTGAATGCTTTTGAATTTTTTTTTCTTCTCCCCGAGAGTAGCTACCATATCAATTGTTCTTCATGTTTTTGGTCAAGAAATACAATGACGGTATTGTGGGATAGTACTTGGTTGGTCTTTGTTGCCTCTTTGGCTATAATGGCTCTCACTCGTGGATTTTATCGATTGCTTTTCATCGCCTCTTATCTCACACTAGTTTTGATTTATGGCTCTTGCTCGACACTCACTCGTTACAGGCAACGAATTAGACATATTGCTTTGTCCCTTCTTTTTGCTAGTTTCAAGTAAAGTTGAGTGGATTGATTCACGGTGCTCTTGTCTGCAAAGTTTGTTGTTTGGGTTTTGGCATTACTAACTTGTGATGTTGGTCTTTTTGGTTCTTAAATACACGGCCGTCTTTTGTTCTGTTCATCACCCTAGTTATTTTGTTCTAGCTTGTGGAAGAGACAATGTTTTATGCCCTGCATGTTGATGATCATTGCGAGATTGATGTCGCTATATCTTGCAAAGCTTCACTTTTGGATATCAATGTACAATATTTTATATTAATAGAAATATCTTACATCCGTTCACCAAAAAATAAAAATAAAAATAATATATATTTATATATATATGTATAGGTGTAGCTCAATTGGTGATCAATGAGTTTTGAAGTATTATGTAAATTGTGAGATTCAAGGTTCAATAATATATGATCCAAAAAATATATATTGATCATCATTTTTTTAATTGTAATTTTGGTTAAAAGTGAAAGTGGCATATTTATAAAAATAAGGTAACATCAACAAACATATAAAATTAACTTGAATCTTAAGAACACTATTCTCCTTAAAAAAAATTGGAGCTATAGATTTCTTTGTAATAAGATTAATAAAGTTTTAAACCATTTGTTCATGTTTTATTAATCTAGTTACATGTACATTTATTTTTTGTAGTAATAAATAAACACCTTATATATTATTGAATAATGAAAATTCTATGTTCCACCAAGTTTCCAAGACAAGGGAGCATGAGAGTGGGTAGATGCATAAGGGAAATGTGTGGGAGCACCCCTAAGTTCTAGGGAAATTTGGGTAGGACAAGGGAACGTTGAGGTCCATAGAAAAGGGGTTTGCATCTCTAAAATTATAAAATTATGATAATGATAAATTGCCAACTAAACAAATCATCCCATGCAAATTCATCTTTGTGCAATTCGATGGAAACATTATGATCCTACCAACCTTGAAATCCTAAGGATTGTTAAGCTTGTTGAATTCTAAATGGGATATGTAATTCTAATTTCTCCATATTAGTTTGATGAGGTTGGAACCACTCTCAAACATCTTGAAACAATTAATGATAATGTTAAAAATGTAAGTAAAAGTGGCATTCTCCTTTATTATACCTTACTCTCATTTATCAACATTTTCTTGTATCATATCCTTTCTATTCCCCTTTTGATATTCTCCATTATTTTACCTCATTCTCATTTATCAACATTCTCCTTTATCATATCCTTCCCATTATTTCATTTTAAGAATTCAATTTGCCATTAATTACCAAGGTCGTAGACTCCTCAAAGCCCTACCCCCCATGTTTTTTTAATCTTCATGGATTGTTGGTCAAAAAATTACCATTTTTATCTTTATTTTGCCTTTTCTCTCATTTTACTTTAAGAATTTAATATTTCCATTAATACCAAGGTCACACACCCGTTAAAGCTCTATCTCTATCTTTAATTTTATCTTCATGGGTTTTGGAAGAAAAAAAATATGGGGAGGAGGTGGATGGCACCTAGGCATCCCTCGTGTAAGGGAGGGGGGTACACAGACATCCCCCACACTAGTGAAATGTTTCCCCAAGTTTCCCCCAAAGTGGGACATGGGAAAACATTTCTCTAGGTGCCTCCTCATCCCTATGGTGCGAGTCAGTGTGGGCCCCCCACATCGGGGGATGCATCCTTGTGGAACACTAAGAAAATTCCATGCATTGACAACATGTAAGTATTTTAGCCTCGTTCATGGATTCATACATCCAACATTGACACCTCATTTGATAATTCATGGGTAACCATAAAAAGGTGAGCAAAAGGGACCAAAGCACAAAAACTATATGCTGATATTAGAATGACTTTCATGGGATCTATTTGAGATATTTGATTTGCCTAGCTTCCTTAGGGGACCCTCTAGTGTCAAACTGTGTGATAATATCTCATGCTCTTGAAGGTGGGTGGTGATGCTCATTGTTTACAATGGTAATTAAATTATCCTTGATGTGCTTAACTTTGTGATATGTATTGGTACACTTCTATTAAAATGCTCCAATACGTTGAAGTGACCCTATGATTATTACTCGTGGATAATATTTTATGTGATCCTAGGCATTTGGAGTAGTCTTTCAAAGGTTCCCTTACTACACACCATTTCAATACCCAATCTAAATTTGCTCCCAAATTCAATATTCTCTAATACTTTACTAGTTAACCTTAATATTGAACAAAATGTTTGGGAAGAAAGGTAACATAAAAGCGTTTCATTCTAGTAATGAGATAATTTCCAATTTACTAGGGAGACATTAATGGTGCCTTTTATTTGCCTTCTCTTATCTTCTCCTGTGATAAATTGGGAGTCCCTTCTAGTGATTAAATGTTCTATTTTGAGTTCCTTCACCATAAACACCCCTCTCCTCAAAGCAATCACTTTTGCAAAGTTGATGGTGGATTCCCCTATACTTTAAGAATATATTCCTTTAGGGTCTCTTTCTAAATCCTATAGGATTCACGCTCACCCCACTCATCCTAGTTTTATCTTTGATGCTCCTTTAGTATTCAATTATGCAGAAGATTTGAGCATAATCACTTATTTTTATTCATATCTACATGGATAAGGTTGCATCCCCTGGGGGGGATTTTGGGACTAAAATTCGCATATTAACCTATGTATGGGTATCTTATTCTAAGCCCTTGAGACCTTCATCTTTTTAACCCTTACTTGCCCAAGTTTTTGTAGCATTTCTTAACATCCTTTCTTTGATTTTCTAACGAACCTGGGTTAAAAGTTCATGTAATAAAGTTAATAAAGGCATAATAAGACCAAGGTCATGGGGCACTTATTCCAAGTTGAATGTTGGGAAAAACATCCTAGTGGGGTTCATTTGGTTTATTATGACTAAGGAAATTGGCAAAGGCAATGACAAAGTCTTTGAAAAGGAAAAGAGGCATTAGTTGGCATTTATTTATGAAAATAATGGGAAATAGGAGAAAAGGAAGGTGAAAGGTCATAGGTTGCGTGTGAGGAGGAAATGAAGGAGAAATAGTGGAAGTTGAATAAAATAGAGGCCTCGTTGATAAAAAGGCTTATGAGGATTAGTTAACATCTTTTGTCAGTTCAGTTTTGGAGCTCTCTCTCTACTCTCTCTCTCTCTCTCTCTTATACTTTTGCACACTTAGAGCATTCTTGGAGCACTCTAGCATTGGAGAAAGGAAGGCAAAAGGAAGGATAAAAAAGGAAAGTGAAGTAAAGATCAGGCAAGGAAGAGTTGGATCAAGCGACTACAACATGATTACTTTGCAAGTCTTAGGCTGCATGTATGATTTACTTACTAGATTTGGCATGCATGTGTGTATTTGTCTCTCTCATTGTCAATGTCATGGATTTTTCCAGGTGTAGCAGTGGTTCCAGCCTTGCCTTTCCATTTTTGGATAGCCATGGTGTGATGGGGTTCTTTCATTGGTTGAGCCTTAGATTGTCATATGGTTTTGGTACCGAGTGAGGTGGCTCAGGAAAATTCCCTAACGGCCTAGAAATCCCTTGACTGGTAATACCAAGATACGCGGTAAAGCCTAAGAGTGGAGACAGGAAAATTTGTCAGGTATTGGTGAAGAAATCCAGATGAATCCATGCTTTTTTAGGGCCTAGTGATCCCTTGACCGATTTTGGCAAGATTGCGGTAAATCTTGGTAGTGTATGTTTCTTTGTCTGGGCCTAAGAATCCCTTGATCAGTAATGGCGAGATTGTGGTAAAGCTTGGTTGGGTAGGTGCTTGCTTCAGGCCTAGAAATACCTTGACTAGTAGTGGTGGGATATGTGGTAAAGCCTGAGGAAGCCTCGTTATTTTGTTGTGAGTCCCACATTCATGCTTGAAATATGGCACAATGGTGATTGGCTGAAAGAAAGATTTGGTTCAACACAATCTATGGTCGGGTGGTACGTGGAAGTCCCTGTCTTGGTTGGATTTTCATATGTTAATAAGAGCTCTTTCCTCTTGTATTTCATGAGTATTTATACTTGTTATTATGTGGCTTTGATGGTTGTTATATCATTGTTATTATTCTGGTTATATGTTGGTTATAAGCATTGTTTTATGACAGACTTTAGTTACAACTCTCATCATGTTTTGATTAGTAAATGAATGGTTAATGAATGTATGACCTAATAGATGACAATGCAACTATTGTGAGAGGACATTAGACCTTCTTGACAATTCTCAGATTAGTATGAGACCCATATGATTAGATATGTAATTATGACTTGTAAACTACATGTTCATTGTGTTTGACAAAATGCTTGTCATGGTTAGGCCTTGTTAGGTAAAGTTCTTCTCTAAGTTTTGCATTAATGGATTTGTCCTTGTCTCATTCATCATTATGGAAAGTTCTATCAAGTTCTGGGCAGAGGTCGGGATCCTAGCCCTTAAAAACTGGCTCAGATCTTAGGGTCGCATGCATAGAACTGAGTAATTTAGACTACAGTCGCTGGGAGGCAAGGTTATCCATGCGACTGGAGGCTTACAATCGCTAGCTTGCCTTGTTATGTGAGCGACTGGGAGTCCAGGTCAGTGAAGAAGCAAGTTAGCTCATGGTTTGGGCACCTGGAGTGGTTGTTTAGCTCCTGGGGGTCCTGTAGCTTATGAGGAAGGTTAGTAAAGTTCCAGTTTATTGATTCCACTTCCTCAACTGTACTTAGGAGGTTGAGTCATATAAGAGTAGCTCTTCATCACATATTTACCTCAATGGACCAGTGAACTTGGGTAAGTGTGGGAGGAGGGTGTTATAGGGTGGTATCAGAACTCCCAGGTTCAACACTTGGACTAAATGCGCGAAATGTGTTTATCATGCATGCATGTCGATTGTATATGTGTTCATTGTGTTAGTTATGCATGCATTGTTATGGTTATGGTTGTCATGCATGACATATGTTAATAAGAGCTCTTTCCTCTTGTATTTCATGAGTATTTATACTTGTTATTATGTGGCTTTGATGGTTGTTATATCATTCTTATTATTCCAGTTATATGTTGGTTATAAGCATGGTTTTATGACAGACTTTAGTTACGACTCTCATCATGTTTTGATTAGTAAATTAATGGTTAATGAATGTATGACCTAATAGATGATAATGCAACTATTGTGAGAGGACATTAGACCTTCTTGACGATTCTCAGATTAGTATGAGACCCATATGATCAGATATGTAATTATGACCTGTAAACTACATGTTCACTATGTGTTTGACAAAATGTTTGTCATGGTTAGGCCTTGTTAGGTCAAGTTATGGTCTAAGTTTTGCATTAATGGATTTGTCATTGTCTCATTAATCATTATGGAAAGTTCTATCAAGTTCTGGGGAGAAGACAGGATCGTACCCCTGAAAAACTGGCTCAAATCTCGGGGTCACATGCACAGAATTGAGTAATTTAGACTACAGTCGTTGGGAGGCAGGGTCATCCATGCGACTGGAGGCTTACAATCATTGGCTTGCCTTGTTATGTGAGCGACTGGGAGTCCAAGTCAGTGAAGAAGCAAGTTAGCTCAGGGTTTGGGTACCTAGAGTGGTTTTTTAGCTCCTGGGGGTCATGTAGCTTATGAGGAGGGTCAGTAAAGTTCCAGTTTATTGATTCCACTTCCTCAACTGTACTTAGGAGGTTGAGTCGTCTCATAGTAGCTCTTCATCACATATTTACCTTAGTGGACCAGTGAACTTGGGTAAGTGTGGGAGGAGGGTGTTATAGGGTGGTATCAGAACTCCCAGGTTCAACACTTAGACTAAATGGGCAAAATGTGTTTATCATGCATGCATGTCAATTGTATATGTGTTCGTTGTGTTTGTTATGCATGCATTGTTATGGTTATGGTTGCCGTGCATGACATCATGGTATGCAATTATTATTGTCATGCATGGTGTGAGTATATTGATGTGATTATGATTATACATGTATTGTGCTAATCTACTTGATCTTGCAGATGAGATATCCTCCCCTAAACTATACTAAGCTATGTTGGTTATGTTTATGTTTAGTTTATCTAACATGGTATACTTGCGGGAAGAAGAGGATCAAATATGACTAGCAAAATGGAGGATTAGAGTTCATGAGACTCTCGTTACATATCATATGAACAACATGGTGATGGGTACTCTCCTGAAATAGTAAACACTTTGAGAAGTTTGAAGGTAGATATAAGAAGTTACAAGGCAGATAATGATAGAATAATCAAGTCACAAGAGAGACTTGCCAAGGCATAGGAGAAACGAGTAGAGGTCAATGCAGTCATCCTTCATAGCTTGTCACATTTGCAGAGACATGGACAACCACATATCAGTTATGGACATGAGGACATGACTAATGGAAACATATGGTAGTAGGTCTCATGGTTGTCACAGGTTGGATAAAGATGACACAATTAGAGATGGAAGGTTCTTAAATACACCTGATAGGAAAAATAATGGACATGGGCTTTACTCCAGTTCTGGTTCAGACAAGTATCATGGTCATCATCGCTATCATCCTTACAGGAGGAGTGATAGGGGATTTTTGTTGGATGGGTTCAAGAAAGCCAAACCACCTACATTTGATGGAGAATTAAAGAAGACGGAAGATGCAGAGGGATGGTTGCTTAGAATGAAGAAATTCTTCGAATTCCATGATCACACCGAGAACATGAAGACCAAGATAACTATTTTCATCCTCAAAGGGAAAGTGGACTTCTGGTGGGAAGATGTGAAGCAGTTTAGATACATTAGGAAAGAGGACTTGAGTTGGCATGAGTTCAAAATGCTTTTTCGAAGAAGTAATTGTCAAAGAGGTACTATGACAGCAATGCCAAGGATTTTTATGAGCTAAAGATGGGATCAATGACAGATGAGGAGTACACGACTAAGTTTCTAGAGTTACTGAGGTATGTATTGTATCTTAAGGATGAGAAAGCCAAAGTTTAGAGATTTGTCAGTGGGTTAACATTAACATTCAAGGATCGTATTGAGTATGATGAGCCTCAGTCACTAGAAGAAGTCATTGGGAAATTGAAGCATTGTTACGAGCAATTGAAGTGTAAGACTGAATCTAAGCAAGGTTGGAAAGGGAATGACAAGACTAAAGGTAAATGGCCACCGAAGTGAACAAGACCTCAGGATGCAGGTGAGAAAGGGAATTTTGTTCCTTACAATAATTTTAACGTACTTGATAAGGGACATGGGTCACAGCAGAATAGAGGCGGTGGTGGGGGACAGTTGCAGTGTTGGATATGTGGTAAGGAGAATCTCAAGAAGGATTTTCCGTCGTATTAGGGTGGTAGGTCTCAAATGTACAATGCACAGAAAACACAAATAGTTGGGGATGTTGGGAAGAGCATTCCTCATATCTATGCAACATTGGATAACAGGCACGTGGATCACCAGGCATCTATTATTGAGATGGACAATAAGCTTTGTGATCAAGTTGTTTCTATTTTGATTGAGTCTAGATCTAATTACAGTTATGTTAACCCTGACCTTGTGGATAAGTGTGGTTTGAAAAAAGAAGTGCACGCAGAGTCTTGGTTAGTGTAGTTGGCTACAAGATACATGAATAAATGAGCATCACTAGCCCTAATAGTGGAGCATTGGAGCCACGACTTGCTACCCATTAGTACTAACTCTATCTCTCTGATGCCTTATGGGATAATCCAAGGTGAAAAGTCCCTTGCTCGTACCATGATGATGTATATATAACAAATGGGAAGATCCTTCACCTCCCTTGTGACTCCTGAGCTACTCTGATGATTGTTCGAATTCTCTATGACCTCTCAACTTCCTACATGACTTTTCACATTACATGAATGACTCTTGGGCTTCCACTTTACATTGTATTTTTCCAATATTAAACTACATCTTCCATAGAATGATGTGGAACATGATGACTCATGACATGGCACTGATGACATGGCAATGTCAAGCCATTCTTTGTTGCTACTTACTTTGTGTATTCTTGAAAATATGATGCATATTCTTCTTCTTCCTCCTCCTTATGACTCTAAGATAAGGAGTCTTCAATGTGGTCTTGATCTTCCATCTTTTGTTATAGTCCAATGTTCGTTCGCCTTCTTTCTGGATGATCATCTCATCTCCTCAACTCCTTAGGTGTCTTCTAACATGTTCTCCTCCTCCATATCCTTCTTCATCATCTCACCATAGCATGATAAAGTACCTACATTAGAAATCAACTCATGACAATACGACATTAGTCTAATAAAACCCTAGTCTAAGATGTTTCATGTTAATCCGCTGACTAAGTCAGAACTAGGTGATAGGTCAAGGGTGGGGCTCAACGACTGTGTAGTTGTGCAACTCAGGCAGTCAGGGGTGAAGCTTGAGCCTTGAGACTACGCAATGCACAGTTCAGGTTAGAATGGGTAGGCAAATTGCATAGTCTTGAGACTTAGTGAGTTGGGTTAAGGGATTTTACATTGTTTCAGCCAACTGCATAGTTATGGGAGGAAAAACTAATACGGTGATTGCGCAATTGTGTAGCTCAAAATCTCATTAGTTGGGCTTGAGCTCAGAGACTACACAATGCACAGTTGGGGCCAAGCTAGAGGGTTGAATTGCACAATTTTTTAGGTCAAGGTCTGGGCTTGGGCACTGAGACTGTGCAATGCGCAGTCCTCGAAGTAGGAACTATGCATTTTGTAGTGTCAAGAGGCAGGGTTGTAGCTTGAGTGTTGGAATTGCGCAATGCACAATTCAGGAGGGCTGAATGAGGCTAAGTGTGGGATCGACAAAGTTGATGTGAACAATGATAAGACTTAATTGTGATCACACACTTAGAGTAATTGACGTTGCAACATAGATCATCTGGAACACATAAATATAGACTTCCCTCAGAGTGACAACCTTTGCGACAACTTATGACAAGCGCAACACTAAAAATACACTTTGCAACGACAATGATGACACTTGTGTGACAATCCATGAAACTTTGGAAATGAGTGCGTAACATGTCTACATGATAAGAACAACTCATTATCTCAAAAAATTTCCATTTAAATAAACCAAAACTCCACTTTACACGATAAGTGACAATTCCCACGCCAAAAGATGACACTTGCTATATAAAAATAAAAGTGTGAACAATGCTTGTGATATGTGAACGACAGTGAAAACAACACATGACAGGGTGAAGATAACATGAAAATGACACTAATTAAAGGGAAATCAAGCAGAAGTGACAACCGAAAACATGAAGATGACATTCGCTAAAACAAAGGTGTGTGAAGCGACAATTTGCAAAACCCGTTGAAATATAAGTACAAATGCAACTAGAAGTGAGAAATTGTCAATGTCAATGTGCACTAACTGTCGACATGGATTGGACATCGCATAGGTACAATCTTGATGGACCATGTTATGCTTGTTCAAGCTTGCATAAAAGAATGCGCCCATGCACTTGTTACAGACTAGGAACGTGTGAGCAAGTGACTTCGACGCTTCCAATCCAAGAAGGGAGCTCAAAAGCATCAACTGAACAAGAAGTGAATACAGAATGACCGATCACAAGATCCACAATAGGCTCCAAAATTCGAGTGTAGGTAAAATCTTGGAGGGTGGTTGTTGTAGCAACAACACTTAGTGACACACTGGAAGAACTCCAACTTCTCTACCTTGGCCAGTTCTTCTGTATAGGGTCTTAGTTCTTCAGGGAGTATTGATTCATTTTGCAGATTACTTTGGCCTCCCTACTTACCTCGTGAATAAACATGGTCCCCTTGGTGCCTTCTCGATTTAACACAAACATAACATTTGTGATATCACCATGTTTGAAATGGGAAAGGGTAGTATAGCTTATGAGCTTTAGATTTCCAAAGTATGGTTTTTCATCTCTGGTGTTTCTTCATTGCCAATAGGCCTGGACAGTACCTCGGTAGAGTCATTACAGGAACACAAACATTGCTCTGCTGTCAATGAGCCTGGACAGTACCCTGGGGGAGTTGCTTGCCTCACCTCTTTGCATAGGAAGTCTTTCTCTTCTTTCGCCTTTAGTTCTGTATTTAAAGAGGACTGTGAATATTCACTTATTCATTTTATGGGCAAAAGGGGATCCTGACTTATTGAAAGCAGAAGAGGTTGTTCCTTTAGAGAAGCATATAAAGACCTCTAATTTAGATTTGCTCGTTTAAAATTTTCCCATTTTCCTCCTCTACGTATTGGATAAGCATGAAAACACTTAAACATAAAGAACCAAGTGCGAGCATAAGGTTTCTCATAATAGACATAGGTATCATGGTTTGACACAAAAATCTCCTTACAGACAAATCATATTTTCCATCAGAACTTCATTGACCAACATATGTAACCAAGACATAAAAGGAGGATAAAGAGTTAGCCAAATGTTGCAGTGTCACAAAGTCCTTTTCTATTTTGCCACGTTGTCTTTTGATCCCAAATAGGAAACACTTCATGAAAAGTCTTATTGATAGAACAAAAGGAAAAGACACGACAAAACAAGTAAGAAAAACTAAAGCACAAACAAAGGGAGGCTAACCCAAACACGATGCAAGACAGAAATAGAAAAACACAAGAAAGACTAAAGAGAACAAATGCAGAATGAGTGTAAGGGAGGGGAAACTAGAATTAAACTGGTCCTACTCCTAACCTAACATCTAGAAATTTAGGGTCATGTATAAGGAAATTTCTAGTGAAGCCACCATAGTTGTTCCCAACCTGCAATCATAATGATACGACCGATTAAAACTGATATAAAGTAATGTGCAAGAGAAACGATAAGAGATTGAAGAGCTTGCATAACAAAAAGAAGGTCTTGCCTATGGGCATAAAGATGTGTCACAACCACTACTTCTAACCAGTTCACATTCGTACCTTTTCGACAAAAACCATAATCAAGAAAACCTCAAAAACTTATTGTGAATGCACCTTTTTCTGTGTCATCTTGCTTAGCAAGCATGAGAAAAGGTTGAAATCTATTATTTGCAACGGAGCTTGCCAGGTAATATTGCTCTAACCATTCAACGATTGGATCGTGAAATTCAAAACAATCCTCTTGAAAACCCTGAAAACTTTGAAACAATGAATCTTCAAATAAAAGCAGGGGATCAGGATGAGAATCTTGCGATGGAAAAATATCTGATCATATTCAACAGACATGCCAAGATAGTGAGGACCTGACATAACCATCAACAAAGGTTGAAGTGCCTCAACTGCTTGACAAGTATCTGAATAGGGAGATGTTGAGCCTTGAATATTAAAGGACGTAAAACAACTGTCATTGAATATACTAGTAGTAAAATGATAAAACACATGACAATTAATATCATGATCAGATGGACCGTTTTTTGCATGAGATTTATAAAATAACAAAGGTAGATTAGTTTTAACATCTTCACAAATGCTCTAAATAATAGAATCATCTTCTTCGCGTGATGAATGTAATAAAGTATTTCTTTGTAGCTTGTAACATACTGCACTAGCATCATAATCATCGAAAGAAGTGAAAATAAATGCTAGTATAGCAAACATATGAGACTAGTCAGAATATAGTGAACGAAGAAGAATTTGATTCACACAATAACTCGTGCATTCATATTCACTCAAGAGGATTTTAGGTGCGATGAAGAACAAGATTCTCGATATGATGTTCATAAGAAAAACCAGGCGCTCCTCGTCATGAAATAAATATGATAGATATGATTACTTTGGCCAAAGACGATCTTTGAGATGGTCAAATTCACAGTTCCATGACTCTCAGAGAGATACACATTCCAAGCTCAAGTTTGATGCAAGAGCCTTGCATGGAGATGAATCATGTGAAATAAAATCTTGAATCCGATCATAAGCAAAATATTGGAAGTTTGAAATATCACATCTGAAATACCAAACATCTTTCAAAAAGAAATTCACATCGAGTGAAACCATGAAAATAGAAGGATTATGCGAGAGAAACGAAATCTGACTTAGTTCGGAGTGCTTACCAGAGTTGCAAGATCCTGACATAACCATCAACGGAAGTTGAAGTGCCGCTACTTCCTGACAAGTCCCGAATTTTTCAAGGACTGTAAAATCTCATCCTAAAGATTGAATCAGATCATGCATGGTGTGAGAATAGTTGCTATCATTGGTTTCAATATGACCAATTCTCACCAAATGGAAATCATCTTTGTCACTAATTTGATCGATTTTTTCAACTTCAACAACCAGATTACTCAAATCGAAATATTCTTCTGATCCCAAATTCGAAGATGAATGAATTGGGGGAATTTCGTGAGCAATTTGATTTGAACAGTTGTCTTCATGTGAGAGAAGAGATGACAAGAGATGGGAAGAGTACTCAATGATTTGATTGTTTTCATTTTCATCATGGATAACCTTACCACCTTGTGTCAATTGAGAAGTTAACTCGTCGGATGAAGAACTTGAAGAGCATGGAGTGTCTCCATCACAAATAAATGAATCACAAATGGTAGAGCACAAGGGATAGTGAGATGAAGAGGAAGTTTCGATAAGAACATCTTCTTTGACTGTATCATATTCTAGATCTAAATTAAAATCTTCATGAGAAACCAAAAGATTAACTAATGCAACTAGGCATTCATGATCGTACATCAACAAAGTTATCACCATCAAAATGATTGGTTCCCAAGGCTATGGTTGATTGAAAGAATTGATTGCATTTGATTCATTACCAAGATTAGTAGAGTGAAAATATCCAAGAATGGAAACGCATTGTCTTGACATGGGGGACTTTGAAAAAGGGAAGAGAGATCAATAGTCTCTTCACTTTCCTCCCCCTCTACCAGTGTAATGTGACTGCCTTGAACCTGGTCGCAATTTGAACTAGCAACTCGAAAATCAAGAGAGCATGAATAGTTACTTGGTTGAGGAGATTGATCAAGCAAATCATGATACGCAAAGTCATAAAATGTAGATTATAGAGGATGACACATGTCGCTTGAAAAAGTAACACTTTCAATGGAACCAGATTCAAGATTGATGTTAAGAGTGCTAATGTCATCTTGAGGAATGAAAGAATTAGCCCTCACCCTAGGCTCCATGAGCCATTCCGGTGTTTCTTCCATTAGATCTGAGTCATGAAAAACGGAAGCAGGATGAAGAGATGGGTTAGGAATTTGATCTAGAGATTTCCCAACTTTTTATCATCGCGTAGAGGCACCCTCATCGGAACTGGAAAAGGAGGAGGAAAAGGAACAAGAGCAGTGAATTGCTCCTCTAAAATTAGAGGTGTCTCATAATTCATAAGATTTGGGGAACTATAAACATAAAGGGGTTTAGGTTCACTATGTAAAGAAATGTGAACCAAGCATTGAAAATTTTGTTTCAAGAAATCCCAATCTGTACTCCTTCAGGAAATTCACAATGAAGGTGAAGGAATCGATCAGAGAAATCCTTAACTGATTCATTAGGCTTCATTCTTAATTGATTAATTCTTTGAATAACATCTTGGTAATCATACCTATCGAAGGCTTGATAAATCTCTTGTAGGAAATGATGAAAATAATGCATGGAAGCAGATGGTAAGGTATGACACCATTGATTAACATGACCTTCAAGGGTGAGGAAGAAAACCATATAAGAAAAATATTCATCATTGATTTCGTAATACTCATAAAATTTAAGAAAATTATAAATGTGCTCAGTTATGGATGTTGCATCCTCACCATCAAACTTCAACAGGGACAAGTGATAAAAAGGATTACCGGGGATTGAAAATTGACAAATGGATAAATTAGAGAAACACCCCTGGAGTAAGATTTAAGGATGAGCCATTTTAGATAAGAGGTTCAGAACAGATTCAACAGGCACAACTTGTCATCTAGCCCTCCTTATAGCGCCATTTGTTGACAATGCTAGAAATTTGTCAACCAAGGGGGTCTCTTCGATGTGAATTCCCAATTAGACCTCACATCGTTTGGCATAGGAGCCCCATCTGGAGTATCAGCCCAGTTGCCATATTTTCTTATAGATTTTCCTTGTATTTAACTGTCGATAAGAGAGAGAAGCATATATGTGCCTTTGCGAAAAGCAAGTAAGTGTTCCTGGTGAATATTCAGTTGCAGGTATATCTGGGTTTTTCTACTATGGAGGGAGGAAAGGTGAGCCTCTAAGAGAATGGTAATAGTACCACCCTAGTAGAAGCACACACAAATGAAAAGATAATTGTCTAACATCAAGCAGAATAGTTCACATAGATGCGACAATTGTTACAACCATTATAACACATCTTCAATTAGATAAGCACTAAAATAACTGAAACACGAATCATAAATATTCATAGAAAAATCTTACAAATATTCATAATCCATGCATGAAAATATGTCAGTTGTCAGGCTTCATGTATTAAGTAAAATTCCCAAGATACATGAATACAATGAGCATCACTAGCCCCAGTAGAGGAGCATTGGAGCCACGAATTTCTCCCCAAAAGTACTAACTTTGTCTCTCTGATGCCTTATGGTAGAATCCAAGGCAAAAATTCCTTTGCTTGTACCGTGAGGGTGTATATATAACAAATGGGAGGATCCTTCACCTCCCTTGTGACTCTTAGGCTACCCTCATTATTGTTCGACTTCTCTATGACCTTTCGACTTCCTACATGACTTTTCACATTACATGAATGACTCTTGGACTTCCACTTTACATTATATTTCTCCAATATTGAATTAAGTATATTCCATAGAATGATGTGGAACACGATGACTCATGATATGACATTGATGATACAGACTACATGATGACATGGAAATGTCAAGTCATTCTTTGTTGTTGCTTGCTTTGTGTCGTCTTGAAAAGATGGTACATGTTCTTCTTTCTCCTCCTTATGACTTGAAGATAAGGAGTCTTCAATGTGGTCTTGATCTTCCATCTTCTGTTATAGTCTTGCGTTCCTTTGTCTTCTTTCCTCATAATCATCTCATCTCCTCAGCTCCTTAGGTGTCTTATAGCATGTCCTCCTCCTCCATCTCCTTCTTCATCATCTTTCCATAACATGCTAGAGTACTTACATATATAATCCACTCAGGACAAGACGACATTGATATGATAAACCCCTAGTCTAAGATGTTACATGTTGATCCAATAACTGAGTCGAAACTGGGTGACAGGCTGAGGGAGGGGCTTAAGGACTACACAGTTTCACAACTCAGGAAGTCAGGGTTGAAGTTTGAGCCTTGAGACTACGCAATGCATAGTTCAGGTTGGATTAGGCATGTAGATTGCACAATTTTGAGACTCAGTGAGTTGGGCTGAGGGGTTTTGCACTGTTTCAGCTAATTATGTAGTTTTGGGAGGCAGAGTTAACCTGGTCTTTGTGAAATTGCGCAGCTCAGGAGCTCAAGGGCTTGGCTTGAGCTTAAATACAGCACAATACACAATTGGGGTTAGGTTGGAGGGATGAATTACGCAATTTTAGAGGTCAAGGTCTGAGCTTCTCCTTTACTGACTACTAACTTTAGGGTTGGCACTAAATGGAAAAACTCTATTTTGGTTGCGTGGTCCCACTTCCTGACACCATATACATCACCTCCCCTCCACTTATTTAACCCCATTCATCACTTCTCCCATCCAGGTCAACATTTGTACATCGGGTCCATAAGGAGTCAGCTTTCCCATCCCCTTTGCCAACACCTTGGTTCGGGTCTAGAACGATGCCTCGAAGATTGATGCAGCGAAAAAGAGAAGGAAAAAGCACAATTTGGTTACTCTTAACAAGAAATGTACCATAAAATTCAAAAGATGGTTGGGACATACATGTTTATCATGTGAGAAAATTCCAAACAAGAGCTCTACCCCTATCATTATGACCATCACCCTAGTTCCTAAGGTCCCTCATATTGACTTGTTTTATCATTAAGGAACTGATGATTGTCCCAACCCCTAGTGGGCGATGAATTACCCCACCTTAAGAGGGTAATCAATGTTATATCATACACATCATACTCTCATCCCCTAGATCCCCCAACATTTATGAATAAAAATCAATCAAAGGCAAAAGGCATATGAATAAGGGTGGAAGAACAAAGGTCGGGGTAACTCATGTACCACGATTTCTCCCTCCCACATTCATATACCCAAGTGTGGGCTTCACATATTGTATCTACTCTTGTACTGTGGCATGTGGCTTGGAGCCTTCCCATGATGCCCCACTCTATCCCATCATTATATCATGTGCCACCTACCACTTGATAGATGTACCATGGACATGTCCCCCACTTTAGAGTTTGAAACCACCTAAAAGGGTCCTTAGTTAACCCTCTTATTGAGCTTGGATACAACTGTACATGCCAAAACCTATAACACCCCCTCCTAGGTCTACCCAAAGTAACAAAGCCAATTGGGGTAAACATGAAGAGAGATGTTTCTATAATTGGATACGACCTCCTATGTCACCTTGAGGAAGTGGAACCGACAAAACAACACATATAATCATCCAACATCATCAACAGACCCCTCAGGAGATAAGTCATCCACTCAAACAGCCTGTCCTTGAGTCACACTGATATTCTGCAGCTCTTAACCCTTAGTCGCTCTCATGCTATGGGCAAGGGAGCAATCAACAACTCAAAGTCACTCTCTCACAGGCCTGCCTGCCAGTGCCTACAAACAGTTTTTAGATTTCATGCAAACATAGCCACAACATAAGTATAATCTAAGATCTTCAAAGAAGAGGACGACAGAACTATAACAGCAAGGGGAAGTTGCTCCCCAAGTGGTTCCTTTGGCACTAGACAAAGGGAAAGGTAAGCTCCATCATGACCCACCCAAGACAGGAGTCCCTGCAAATAAGCAGAGAAATGGTCCTAAGGGGCACACAGAAAAGGAGGCACCTATTCTACTGACAATTGCCTGTGAGAAGGGAGAAAGAACAAAGCCAGGAGACACAGAAAAGCCCCAACATACATTCAATCTCGAGAAGGATCTGGAAAAGGTAAAAATTCTTGTTCCTTTGACTGAGATTATAAACTCAACTCATGCATCCAACCACCTCTACACCATCCCATGATAGTTTGAACCTTCAAGAGGAGAGGCCCAGGGTTGTTTTCGGGCCACATGTGGAAGAGTTGGATGCTTCTAATGTGTCATTTTGTGTGACTTTGTTGATCCATGACCTTTTTTTGCATAATTGAATACTAGATTCTGGGGCCTCACACAACCTCATTCCACTATCAGTAAAGGGGCAACTGGGTTTAGAGATCACCAGACCATACAAGGACCTGTACTCCTTTGCCTCCAAGAGAGTCAAATTCTTGGGCATGATGAAGGATCTGTTGGTAAACCTGGCTCAGATCCCAGTGAAGAGTGTAGTAATGGATATAGTGCTGGCTGATATACCTCCTTGCTTTGGAATGCTCTTATCCAGATCTTAGGGTTCCAAGATGGGTGGTTCTATCAAGCTAATCTGACTTATGCCACCATGCCCACTTTTGGAAGTGAGCAAAGGAGGCTATACAGAGAATCCAGGTTTGTGAAAATTGTGACCCCGACTAAAGGCTCAAAAAAATCCTTAGTGCATGGGAAGGATAGTGACATCTCCTGTCTGCTCCTAGAAGAGGATGATACCTTCCTAGAGGAAACATTAGTACACCTGACAGGGTAGTCAAAACACTTGTGAGCAAATGAAAATGAAGTATGGAAATTATACTTCGATGGAGGAAACTCAAAAGATGGGAATGGAATTGGAATATTGTTGGTGTCTCCATAAGGTAGCATGATACCCCTCTATTTCAAGCTCGAATTTGAGCCGACCAACAATGTGGTAGAGTACGAAGCATTGCTCCTGCGGTTACAAATGACAAGAAATGTGAACATTTAATGCCTATCGGTATATGGAGACTTTGAGCTAGTCACAAGGCAGATCTGAGACCAATGCCAAGACAAACACCCGAGGCCGAGGATGTACCAAAATGAAGTGTGGGACTTAATCGACAATTTTTCCCTGGCCTTTAACATCTAGTTTCTGCCTAGGGAGGAAAACAGGATGGTTGACTCTCTTGCGGTACCTGCAAGCACTTTCAGGCCCCCACAAAATCTACTTCTCAGATATCAGATAGAAGTCAGGCACATGCCTTCAATACCTGATAATGTCAAACACTGGCAGGTATTCGAAGATGATGAGTAGGCAAAAAGATTCATAGAATTCATTGGGGAGTTTGCCCACTCCACCATCAATTAAGAAGAAGAAGAAGCAGAACAAGAAGCCACTTCGTGGAAAGACACGATGGATGGGAAAAATATTCAACTAAAAGGGAACACCATCCCTCGTGGAGTTGTTCCACCAGAAATACTTTTCAATAAAGACAACATATTGTCCAAATCAGTGGCCCTAGAGAAGGATGAGAAACTAGAAGACTACAACCTCGGATCAAAGGAGGAACCCTAGACGATCAAGTTGTCCAAAGAATCCCCTTTCAATACAAACATAGGTATTTAGATATATTCAAAACTTACAAATATGTATTTGCTTGGTATTATGATGATTTGAAATCATTTAATACAAATATTATTCAACATAAGAGTCCTTTGAAGAGTGGGATAAAGTTATGCAAACAAAAACTCAGACAGATAAATCCACTCTTACTCCCCTCCGTTGAAAAGGAGGTAAGGAAGCTAATGCAGGCTAATATCATAGTACCTTTAAGATACTCTAAGTGGGTAGCTAATTTGGTCCCTATCTGGAAAAAGAACAGAGGGATAAGGCTATGTATGGACTTCCGGAATTTAAACATGGCATCTCTAAGAGATAACTACCCTCTTCCCAACATGGATAATATATTGCAAAAGGTAGTTGGTGCAGCGAGAATGTCCATGATGGACGGATTCTCCAAATATAACCAAGTGGCAGTCCACCCTGAGGACTAGAAAAAGACTGCTTTCACAATCCCGTGGGGAACATTCATGTACGCCTGCATGCCATTCGGGTTGATAAATTCAAGGGCCACATTTCAAAGAACTATGGACATAGCTTTCATGGGTGAGCAAGATAAATTCATGGTAGTCTACTTAGATGACAACATAGTCTTTTCTAAGACTGATGAAGAGCATATCCTCCATTTAAAGGTTACCTTCGAGAAGTGCAAGAGGTATGGCCTGTCCTTGAATCCTATGAACTATCAGTTCGCCTGAGTGAGGGGAAGCTGCTTGGACAAATAGTAGCGTAGGAAGGAGTAAGGATTGATCCTGAACGAGTCAAATCCATCAACCTTATTCCCTTGCCCCGAAACAAGAAATAAGTCTAAGCCTTTTTGGGGAGGATAAATTTCTTAACGTGATTCATACCCAACTATTCTGAGATAGTTAAAGGTATCACAAACATGCTCAATAAGGAGAACGAAGTTAAGTGGAGCTCTGTCCCCCATGATTCTTTCACTGGTATCAAAGAAGCTTTGACTGAGGCCCCAGTGCTAGTCAACCCCTACTTTTCAGTGCCTTTCTACAACTTTTCTTTTGCCTCTCCACATACCATTGCTGTTGTGATGTTACAGAAAAATAAAGAAGGTTACGAGCATCCCATTGCCTTTTTCATCCAAGTCCTAAGGGATGTTGAGCTTAAGTATAATATATTGGAGAAGCAAGCCTATGCATTGGTCAAGGAGTTGAAGTCATTCTGCATGTATGTGCTACAATCAGGAACACAACATTCGTCCTAATGACTACAATTAAGGACATGCTAGTGCAAGGAGACATCGAAGGAAAGAGGGGTAGATGAATAGCTAAAATACAAGAATATGAGTTAGAAATAAAGCCTACCAAGCTCATCAAAAGCCAGGGGTTGGCTAAGATTTTATCTAAATCCAACTGCCAAGCTCTAGGGATAAGCATGATCACAGAGGAAGCTAGACCAGAGGATCACCGGAGAGGAATTAAAATAGCTGAGCAGAAGATCTATGCCACATATGAGGGATCACCAAGGTATAAGAACATTGTTCATTACCTCTCTATTCCTAAGATGCCCGTTGGGACTGGATGGATCTGAATACCGGAGTCTGAGATTGCAGGCATAGAAATACATTATATCGAAAAGACAGTTCTACTAGAAGGACCCGGTGGGGTTATTACTGCTATGTACGATGGAGGGAGAAACCCATGAAGTGATTAATTATTTCCATGGGGGAGTCTGTAGAGGACACTACAGTTGGAGGGAAACATCACACAAAATCCTCAAGGTAGGATTCTACTGGCCCACACTATTTGGAGATGTTTATTCTTAAGTTAGGTCATGCCAGAAATGCCAATTGTTTGCTAAAAGACATAATTTTGCTCCTCTCCCCCTGATTCATGTGCACGTAGAGGAGCCTTTTAGACAGTGGGGATTGGACTTCATTGGAGAAATAAACCCCCCATCCAGTGGCCAACACAAATGGATTTTAACAACTACTGACTATTTCACCATGTGGGTAGAGGTTATCCCAACTAGAAATGCTACTGACTTAGTGGTGATAAAATTCATGGAAGAAAACATACTATCCCGCTTTGGGTGTCCTTTTAAAATCATCATTGATAATGCACAGGTCTTCAAATCTGCCAAGTTCACCAACTTCTGCCATAAATTCAATATCATTATTGGACACTCCACTACATACTACCCTCAAGGGAATGGCTTAGATGAGTCTTCTAATAAAACTGTGGTGAAGGTTCTAAAGAAGACCATCACTGAAAATGAAAGGAACTAAGACTCCCAACTGAAGTTTTCTTTGTGGGCTAACTATGTAACGCCGAAATGATCTACTGGGAAATCACCTTTTGAGCTAGTATATGGCAAGGTTGTTATCTTCTCGATCCTATTAGCAATGCTAGTAGCTAAGTTGGTACAAGAATCTAAGGAAAAGCCAAACGCCTTGACTAGAAAGATAAATAATTTGGTGGAGCTGCGTGAGAAAAAAGAGCAGGTGGGGACCAAATTATCAAACTACCAGCAAAGGATGAAATGTTTGTTTGACAAGAAGGCTAAGGACACACCTCTTCAACAAGGAGAATTAGTTCTCGAGTGGGATGTCCAATGAGAAGACAAAGGCAAACATGGGAAGTTTGATCTGCTAACGTTCGACCCCTTCAAGATTGTAGAAGAAAGGGGAAATAACACTTACATGTTGGAAAACTTAGATGGTGAACTGCTGGAACTGCTTGTAAATAGTGAGTTCCTAAAATTTTGTTTTCAAAATTAGAGATATCTGTCTCTTGCTCTTTGTAAACATTCAGTGTGTGTGTTGAAATTGTTATTTGATTTTTTCAATCTATTATAATAAAAAAGTTATTTTTCACAAAATTATAGTTTGTTTAAGAACAACTCCATGCTCAAAGGAAGGAAAGGCTACTGGTTTGCAAGTCCTCAGCACCTTGCCAACAAGGCAGTGTCCCCAGTTGGAGCAAATGTTGTCACTCACTGCATTGTGGGTTTCGATTGGTCAAGGTTGCTCAAGAGCAGTGAAGTGTGGAGCCACTTTTCTATTGCAAATACTGAGAGGTCGGGCGGGCTGAATCAATATTCCTTAGCAATTAGCACTTTTAAATCTTTTCAGAGAACTTGTTAATCTTCAATTATTATTAATGTTTATGCAGTAATAACAGTAAATAAAAGAACACAATAGGCATAAGAATTTTAGGTGGAAAACCACCTCAGAGTCAAAAACCACCGAATGCTTTTCTAATAAATTCTTTAATCTTCAGCCCCAACTAAAATGAAAGCAAAAACTTCCTAGAATTCTAGACAAGCATTCTTCTTTAGCTCCCATTGGAAGGACGCCCCAATGCCCTGGTTTCTTCAGTAATCAACTGAATGGATGCCTAAACACCCTAGCGTGCCACAACTCGCCCTAGCACCACCCTACCACCCTAACCCGTAGGCGACTTCATGCACAGGCCTAGCACCTCCCTGCCACCCTATAATGGATGAAATGAAACAAGAGTGTGGATTCTTGTATCAGGGACAACGATCCATGATAGAATATGATTTACAATGATTTTGACTGAACACCCAATCACACTATGACCTGCAAGCCAACCATGACATCATCTCAACAGAGACTCCTATACATCCCAATAAGGCCTTTTCGATTCTAGGCATATTGACTCTTTTACAATAATGTCTCTTCAAATGATGACACTTTTACAAATGACTCTTTTACAGCTTCACAATGATGACTCTTGACCTTGACACTTCTTCACAATATACAGATGGTTGTCATGTCTTCAAAGGATGTCCTGCTGCAATGCTTCCTTTGATTTGATACTTCTGCCCTTGAATTTTTGCTTGAAGTTGTACTTAAATCTTCTTTTACCTGCATGCAAAATTTGCCCGACAAAACTAATCTCAAAACAAAACAAAATACCCTTCAACTTACCTCTGCCTGCAAAATGCATGTAAGTGGATAATAATGAATAAATACAAATTAAAATTACAATGTGCACCTGAAGTGTGTTTGTCACTTTTGTTGTTGACTTGTTGCAGCAGTAGACAAAGACTCTGACTCTTGATATAGGCCTAGACTCTATGCAAGACTATATCCAAAACTGACCTAAAATATATATACAATAAAAACTGATGACAAACCCTAGACTTGTGATGGACCAAGTTCTAAGTACAAAAACAGAGACCATTCTATCAACTATGACAAGACAAGTGACATGAACTTAAAAGATCATATATATTTAGCATACTTGGTGTAGCATCAAGAATATGTAGCATCAAATGTGTAGTATCAAGAATAGGACATCTGAAATGTGGTATCAAAAGTAACTGTGACATATAGAGACGTAGATATATAACCGAGACCCTGTATTTACTTACGTTGTCCTGCAAAAACATATGTCAGAGATGAAACTCATATTTCAACTGTAAACACTAATCATACATACCTTGTTGTAGGAGACTTACCCTTGACTGTTGGGGTGTGTTCCTTACTGCGGTGATCCTTGAATGCACGTTTTTTCTTGCCTTCTAGGAGCTCGCTATAGAATCTATTGTATCTATGTAATTTTGGATCTCCATGGTTTGAAATCTCATTTTGTGGTAGGCTTATGAGTCCTCTTTCCAATCCCATAGGTCTTATCGAGATTGGATTCTTCAAGAAAGAGCTATTCCCAATATCCCATGATGACTTGATTATAGGCTGTTCAGTAGAGCGAACTTGTACAAAGTGCCAAACTACAGTCCTTCCTTTTCTGTGACTATTTAAGAAATTTGAATCCAATGTTCAGAGAGAAAGTTATGACGATTTCCCAACGTCACCTGTTTGACATGGAATTCAGGAGCTTGCAAAAACCTTAACTTCCTCATATCATATCTCCAAAACTATAAAGAACCAAGATTTGAAATTTGGTCACGCAGTTCAGCAATATTTCGGCTCAAGTGGTTTTTAGTTTAAGCTTCTGAAACTTCTCAAAAAATAAGTTATAGAGAAAATTCCACGATGACCTGTTTGAAGCCACAAAATCCCTACTAGAGGAGGATATGAGGGTCATTATTTATATGAATGTTTTGAGTTGAGAGGGTCCTCCATAAGTGAACGTTGGAGGGATTTTAGTAGCAATTATTATTATTATTATTAATTATTGACTATTCAATGACCACAACCAATTATGAGTGCCATGCCATAACCCCAGAGGGTTTTAGCCCACTAACTTGGGTTACTAACTTCAAACATGAATATCTCTCAAACCGTGAAGAATTACTTATATCAACGAAAACATCTCCATGAGCAGAATCCATCTATAATATTCTTGAATCAGAATAGAGTAAGTTGTCAAGTCAAAATGTCCAGGCAAGATCGGGGTAGCCCCTGGTACAGCTTGGGTTGACATCAATGACAACCATTAATCAACAATCTCCCCCTTTGGCATTGGTGGCAACACAAGTACTCCCCTTGCGATCATGACGCCTCTTCCTACTGCCTTCTCTCCCCCTTTGTCATCAAGGGCAAAGGGTAATTCCCCCTGACAAACAACCATCCCACGGACTTGCACACACCTCCACTCCCCCTTTCTACTCGAGTAGATAAGAGAAAGAGTCTAATGAAAACTCGGGAGAATCCCAAGCTTTTGGCGAAGACACTCAAATGCTTCAAGAGGTAATGGTTTGGTAAAGATGTTAGCTTTTTTTTCCTTTGTGCCAACATATTCAAGCTTGATATTCTTTTCAGCGACCTGCTCTCTAAAAAAATGATTTTTAATCAGAATATACTTCATTTTGGAATGCATCACATGATTCTTGGAGATACTGATGGCAATGGTGATATTGCAAAATATGGGAATAGGATCATCTAACTTGACTTGAAGATCTTGCAAAGTTCACTTCATCCAAAGAACTTAAGTACAACAAGTTGCTGTCGTGACATATTCTGCTTCTGCGATGGATAACGAGATTGAAGACTGCTTTTTACTTAACCATGAAACAAGACAACCACCTAGATAGAATGCTGCTCCACTGGTACTCTTATGATCATCAACACTTCCTACCCAATCTGCATATGTATAAGCTTGGATGACCAAATCATTTCCTTTGGGATACCATAGACCATATTCTGTTGTACCCTTAAGGTATCGAATAATTCTTTTGACGCCAATAATATGAGATTCTTTTGATGCTGCTTGGAATCGTGCTACTTTTCCAACTGCATGCATCACATCTGGCAGGGAGACTGTCACACATAGGAGACTACCAATCATGGATCTATACAACCTTTGGTCCACATCCGTTGACGAATCTTCTTGTAACCTATTACCATGGGGGTAAGGATAGGCTTGCTATCTTCCATCTTGAATTTATTGAGCATTTCCTTGATGTACTTGATTTATATATGAATATTCCTTTATCCTGCTGAGTTATCTCGATAATCGTTATATTGTCTTGATCCACTTTCACATAGAGATTTCTTGTTAGCGCTTCGTTTCTTAACTTTGTAATACTTCAACTATTCTTCTCCTCCTGAACGTGTAATGAATCTGCCTACCTGTCTGTTAATTGTAGACTTGTGTCATATACTGTTACATAGACTCCTCATATTCAAATTTCTAGGAGTCGATAAACTGAATTGTTCAGAATAGTGTGTCATTCAACAGACCGTCTTGACTCGAGTCAATAACTGAAGCAGCTGCTGATTCCTCACAATCTGTTAAGAATCGTGAAAGCATAGTTGTTGGGACCTTATTTCCTTCTTGTTTTTCTTGTTCATCTTGTTCTTGTTCGTCTTGTTCGTGTTCATCTTGTACTTGTTTTCCTTTCCAAACCTTGTTATTCTCATCGTCAGACTTTTCATTCATGGTTGATTCCATCTTGTACCAGTAGTTACGAGCTATGTGTCCATAGTTATGACATTTGTAACATTCAATGTTATTCATAGAAGATTTTTTTTGGTGTCTATCTTGTGGTCCTGCAAATTTGCTTCTAGGATTTTGCCGATAATAATTGTACCTATCTGGAAATTCACAATCCTCAGCCATATGTCCAAAATTGTTACATTTGTAGCATTTGACATCATCTCTCAAATGATCAAATTTGTTGATATTATGTTGACTTCTAGAATATCCATTTCTGAAGGATCTCCTGGAATTATATTCATTCCAAACATACATGAGACATTCTGTAGCTCTATGTCCAAACCTTCCACATGAATAGAAATGACCATAAAAGATAGGTTGGTACCTCGGATGAAATCTTCTTCGAGGAATTGTCTTCCAAGGTTCTTCCTACGAGTCTTGGTCTCTTGATCTAGCTAGGGGATCTACCCCTTTTGCATATCCATCCTCTTTAGTTGTCATAGAAGGACTTAACTCCTTTTCGGATTTTTCTTCGTAACCAAGACAAGTCTTGTCACTATATGATCACTAGTTGCTTATGAGTTCATTCAAAGCCTTTGAACTATTGGCGTAGCCTTGAAGAGTTTTTCCGCTCTTTACTTCCTTTCACAGAGAAACTATTTCATCTTTCAATGCTTCTCTCTCCTTGTTGCTTTCCTTTACTTCTTTCCTAAGTGATTCTTCAATTCGTTTGTATTCTTCAACCTTGATTTTTAGATTAAGGACCTGTTTCCTTTCTATCTCAATTCATCTTGAAGAGTGTTAACATGCTTCTTTTTGGCCTTGAGCTCTTTGATAACCCTGATTACTTTGTTTTGAAATTAGACTTCAATCATTTCTTCTTCTTCATCTCCTTCTTTGTCAAGTGTGTCTTGTTTATTATGCTTGGGCATAAATAATACTCTTCCATTGAATTCTTCTTCGTTAGCATTGTCTTCTTCGTATGAGGAACTGTCTTCTTTGGAGAAGAAAATTTTCTTAAACCATTTTTTCTTGCCTTGCTTGTTGAACTTCTTAGGACTTTTCTTCCCTTTCATAACACCCTCATTTTTGTGAGAACATTTGGCTGCAAAATTCCCAACCTCACCACAATCAAACATATTAATGGAAGTTTACCTTTGAATTTTCCCGTACCTGTTCTCATTTTCTGCATGAAGTAGGCAAATTCTTTATTTGATAATTCTTCTTCATCTTCTTCCTTTTCCTCATCCTTACAATTGCAAATTTTTGCTTTCGGAGTCTGCTTGTCCTTACTATTCTTCTTGAATGTGGAAAATGTTGTTTCTAAGTGAGAAGTGCCATCCTCTTCTTCAATCTTTGTTTCATATGTCGTAAGAATTTGATGCAATTCATTTATGCTGAAATTGGTGAGATTATCTTCCAAGACAGATACCTTAGGGTTAAATTTTGTTGGCAAGGTTTTGAGGATCTTTGGGACAACAATTTTCGTTTCAACAGGTCTCCCAAACCTTCCAATGTATTTGTTGTTTCATCAACACGCTGAAAGTATGCAACAATATCTTCATCTTCCCTCATTTTGGGTTGCTCAAATTTTGCCTTGAAAATTTGAAGCTTTCCTTCTTTCACCTTTGAGTCACCTACGTATATATTTTCAAGCTTGCCCCATACCTCTTTAGTAGTTTTGCAACTCAATACCTTAAGATAAATAGATTTGATAAGCCCACTGATAATAAGATCTTTAACCTTTGCACCATATACCATATTTTTCTTACCTTGTTCATCCTGGGTCGATGTGAAGCCTTTGTTAATGATTTCCCATACTTCGTATCCTTGCGCCAACAAATGAACCTGCATTCTTCCACTCCAAAGTGCATAATTATTTCCATTGAACAAAGGAACTCTATTCTTAGTATACTCCCTGATCTCCTTCCAGTTGTGAGACTGTTATTGAAGGAACCAAACTCTGATATCAATTGTTGGAAATAATTGTGGGGGGGGGGGGGTGAATTAGTATTCCTTCGCAATTAGCACTTTTAAATCTTTTTACAGCATTAGTTAATCTTAAATTATTATTAATGTTTATGTAGTAATAACAATAAATAAAAAAACACAATAGGCACAAGAATCTTAGGTGGAAAACCCCCTCTGGGTAAAAAACCACCGAACGCTTTTCTAAGAAATTATTTAATCTTCAACCCCAACTGAAATGAAAGCAACAACTTCCTAGAATTCTAGAAAAGCATTCTTGTCCAGCTCCCACTAGAAGGACACCCCAATGCCTTGTTTTCTTCAGTAATCAATTGAATGGATGCCCCAACACCCTAGCGAGCCACAACTCACCCTAACACCACCCTACCACCCTGAAGTGCTCACAGACTCCAACTTGTAGGCGACTTTATGCACCAGCCTAGCACCTCCCTGCCACCCTATAATGACCAAATTGAGACAAGAGTGTGGATTCCTGTATCACGGACAACAATGCACGATACGATATGATTTACAATGATTTTTACCAAACACCCAATCACACTATGACCTACAACCCAACCATGACATCATCCCAACAAAGACTCATATACCTCCCAATAATGCCTTTTTGACTCTAGGCAGATTGACTATTTTACAATAATGACTCTTCCAATGATGACACTTTTACAAATGACCCTTTTACAACTTTACAATGATGACTCTTGGCCTTGACACTTCTTCACAATATACAAATGGCTATCATGTCTTCAAAGGATGTCCCACTGTAATTCTTCCTTTGATTTGATACTTCTGCTCTTGAATTCTTGCTTTAATTTGTACTTGAATCTTTTTCTACCTACATGCAAAATTTTCCCGACGAAAACAATCCCAAAACGAAACAAAATACCCTTCAACTTACCTCTGCTTGCAAAACACATGTAAGTTCATAATAATGAATAAATACAAATTAAAATTACAATGCATACCTGAAGTGTGCTTGTCACTTTTTTGGTTGACTTTTTTGCAGCAGTAGACAGAGACTCCCACTCTTGATATAGGCCTGGACTCTATGCAAGACTTCATCCAAAACTAACCTAAAGATATAAATAATAAAAATTGATGACATACCCTAGACTTGTGATGGACCAAGATATAAGTACAAAAAAAGAGACCATTGTATCAACTATGATAAGGAAAGTAACATGAACTTACAACATCATATAGCTTTAGCAAACTTGGTGTAGCATCAAGAATATGTAGCATCAAATGTGTAGTATCAAGAATAACACATCTGAAATGTGGTATCAAAAGTAACTGTGACATATAGAGACATAGAGATATAAACAAGACCCTGTATGTACGTACGTTGTCCTGTAAAAACATATGTCAGAGATTATACTCATATTTCAAATGTAAACACTAATCATACATACCTTGCTTTAGAAGACTTACCCTTGGCAGTTGATGTGTGGTCCTTACTGAAATGATCCTTGAATGCATGCTTTTTCTTGCCTTCTAGGAGCTCGATATGAATCTATTGTATCTATGTAATTTCAGATTTCCAGGGTTTGAAATTTCATCTTGCGGTAGCCCTATGATTTCTCTTTCCAACCCCATAGGTCTAATCAAGACTGGATTCTTCAAGAATGAGTTCTGCCCAATCTCCCACGATGACCTAATTATAAATTGCTTCAATAGAGGGAACTTGTACAAAGTACGATGTGTCACTGTTTTGACCTTTGGCCCTGAAAATGCTCCTCAAAAAACTACAGTCCGTCCTCTTTCTATGTATATTTACAAAATTTGAATCTGATACTCACAGAGAAAGTTATGATGATTTTCCCAACATCACCCGTTTGACATGGAATTTAGGAGCTTGCAAAAACCCTAAATTCCTTAGATCATATCTTCGAAAATATAATGAACCAAGATCAGAAATTATTTCACATGGTTCATCAATATTTTTTCTCAAATGGGTTTTAATTTTAGCTTCTGAAGCTTCACATAAAAAAGTTATAATGAAAATTCCACGATGACCTATTTGAAGCCACAAAATCCCTAGTAGAGGAGGATATTAGAGTCATTATTTATATGAATGTCTTGAGTTGAGAGGGTCGTCAACAAGTGAAAGTTGAAGGTATTTTAGGAGAATTTATTATTATTATTATTAATTATTGACTATTTAATGACTACGACCAATTATGAGTGCCATGCCACAACCCCATAGGGTTTTAGCCCACTAACTGTGGTTACTAACTTCAAACATGAATATATCTCAAACTGTGAAGAATTACTTGGCGTGCCATATATCAACGAAAACATCTCAATGAGTCGAATGCATCTAGAAGATCCTTGACTCAGAATAGAGTAAGTTATTAAGTAAAAATGCCCATGCAAGATCGAGGTAGCCCCTGGTGCTACTTGGGTTGACATCAATGACAACCACTAATCAACATTTCCTAGGTCATAGAAGATCTCAAAGACCTTTTCAATGGTATACATAAGTCCAAAACAGGACTCTTGGATCACAAGTTAGAGCCTGTTGAAGATTGCCTTTGGAAAGCCCATAAAACCAAGAAAATGGCTAAGTATGAGGGCATCCTGCATGGCCCCCGCAACACTTGATGGGACATCCTTAAGGAATTGCGGGGGGGAGGACAGTTGATAGTGTTAAAGCATCGGGGAGGGCAAAAGCCGATTTACACAAAAAAATCAATGAAAAGCAAAGGCCGGGCTACCCCCTCTCACTTCTCCACATGGCGAAAGGTGGTAAATCTCACAACCCACATCCTGTAAACCCACAGTATCAGTGGATTAACGAGTTATGACATAATAGACCTTGCGGGGGATGATTTTGTGATACAATGTAAAAGTCCTGGGAAAGGCCAAAAAACCAAATACAAAGGAAATTCAGAATAAAATAGGAGTGAGCGGCCCCCTTTCTCTCTCCTCAACGTGGCAGAGTATAGTGAATCTCGTAGCCCACATCCCGCAGTCCTGCAAGATAGGCATATTGATGGGTTCTAAACTTAAAATACCTTGCGGGGGCCGATTTGCAATATAATGTTGCATCACTAGGGAAGGGCTGAAAAGAGTTAACAAAGTAAAGCATGGAAAAACAAAGGTCAGATCATCCCCCTTCTCTCTCCTCCATATGGCACAATCTTGCACTTGCACCATCCCGCATTTTGCAATATCGATGGATCGACAAGGTTTTCATTCCAGGACCATGCGGGGGTCGATTCTGCGGTATAGTGTAAAAGTTCTGGGAAAGGCCAAAATTCACAAAGGAAATGGCTACCAAACCAAGGCAGACAACCCCCTTTCTCTCTCCTCCACATGGCAGTACGGAGGGTGACGTGGCCGTACGGGAAATACGTGTGACTCAGTTTCAGCATTTTCAGGGGTGAAATGGGGCCATTCCTGGGTGCCACATGTCACCACTCACAAGGTGACATGTGGCAGTGATGACGTCACCTCGTAGATCAAGGATCACAATTGTTAAGGGGAAAAGCTAAAGGTAAAAATCACGGTAAAGTGTTGGGATGCGAGATTCCAAGTGACAAACGGAAAAGGCCCCCTGAATGTGATAAGTTATTATGACATGATCTATAAGGATCTCGCGTCCAGACTGTCGGCCTGCACTAAGGAAAAAGGTAAAGGGTCTGTTACACTGAAATTTGTCACGATGGCTATCTGCAGTTAATATGGCTCCATCAATAGCCATATTGTCCTCCTTGTCAAGCCTCAAACCTTTGCTCTTCATGTCAAACTTCAAAAAGAGAGAAAGTCACTTAAAAACATGTTTACCTCTGGGTACGCAGGTTCTCTCTACCTTGCCTGCGTGTACGCACTCTAAACACATTGTACCTACGTATTTATACGCTCTGTAAGCTAAAGGTTGGGTGCGTACCCCTGTAAAGGTCAAAAGGCGTGAGTTTCATCTCTAAAAAGTTACTTGTGGTCACTTCTAGAGCCTTCTAGAAGAGTGTTTGACGTGTATTGAGCGCCTCCAGATGGTTCATGCACCCCTATGATAGAGGAACTTATCCCATCAAGAGAGGAGCTACCCCATCCAAAAGAGGGAGTATCCCATTGATGTTGGAACTGAATAACTTCCTCTAGAATACTATAAATACAGGCCTTGGGCCAAAGGGGGGGAGGTTGAAAGCTGAACATTCTAAAGGGTAAATGCTGCTGGAATTAGGACTTCCATTTTTGACTTGTGAGGAGAGATCACTATCCTTCCTTGTTGCCATATTGGGAGTGGGTGAGCTGGTCAAAGTAGAGGAAATCTCCTTGTTGGACCCTGGGAGGAGCTTGCACAACACCAAGGCTCAGGTTGTAATGGTTCCTTTTTTGTTTCCTTATACAAATAAGTCCATTCTTCTCAATGATTTGTTGTTAATGAATTATTTCATGTACTCCTTGGTCTATATGAGGAATATGCTTTGTTTTATGAAATATTCAGGTGTTATGTAATCGTTTGAATGTTAGTGTATGCAGGTCTTAAAGTGAAGGAGGAGCTCATCTGGATCAGCAAGGCTGGACTGCTACAACAAGCGTTGGACCTAAGGTAAGATCGGAAAACACTTGAGCTCTCATAGAATAATGTGGGTTTAGAGAAGGATTGCTCTTGTTTGGTTTGTTTGTCACTAGAGAGTCTTAGACTCCAAGGGAGGTTAGGTTTGTCCGCAAAAATAACTCTTTCCGCATGACAAATTGGTGACTCCACTGGGGAATCCATTGTTGGGTTTGATTTTTCCTTTAATCATTACTTTGATCTGAAAAGAGTCTTATTTCTTTTGCTTTTTGGTTGCTTGACTGTGTTTTTGGGTGGCTTAGCTTAGGGTCGATTTAGAACTTAGGTTTTCTTTGTTTTACAGAAGTACGCACCCTCTGAGTTAGACACAGTGCGTACTTGTACACACTGTATCTGTGTACACAGAGCATGCACGCACCTGGTTAAACAGGCTGCTTGCGTACCCTGTTAAAATTAAGAGAATCTCCCTTTTTTATCATTTTGTCCTTTTGAATTTTGTTTTTCTTAGTCTTTACTGCCCAGATCCACTGGTTGACTGTCAAAAATCTTCACCTATACTTGTTCCATTAGTGTCGAAAGTTTTAGTGAAATTCCTTGAGATTTAGCCTTAGGGTTTCGATTTTTATAGGTCCTGTAGTGACTTGGGGTTTAGAAGTTGCAAAACCTTAGATATCTCTGGTTTTGTCAGTCTTCTTAGGAGTCGGACCAGTCGTAAAGTCTACCCGAGTGAGCGACCTACCTTTGTGTTGCCTCTTGCAAAATTTCAATATAACTTGTTCATTTAAAGTTGTGAATTTCATTTTCAAAAAGAACAAAAAGAGATTGAGTTTTTGTTTTGATTAGTTTGTGATTCTGCATAAACTAGTCCTTGGATTAATCATTCCCAAGTAAAACATCCCAGAATCATCCTAGTAAGCTTTTGCTTCTTAGATCAACTTGTTAGTAAAAGATTAGATATATTTCCTTTGATTTGCTTTTGAGTGATTTTTCATAGATTCTCATAGAGCTTGAAATTGCTTTGATTAGAGTAGTTTTACATGCTTTTGTTAAATAGGAAAATATCAACGATCTCCTTTGCGATATTTGCTCTAGAGTAACATTTGATATCTTTGAAAGAGAAAGGAATTTTTTCGTAAAGTAGAGAGTGGTCATGTTTTGTGTGTTTTGAAAGATAAAGAGAATTGTTTCTTTGATTGTCTTTTGAGAAAGTTGTTATTATTGAAAAGATTGCATTCTCTCAACTCTCTTAATTAGAACATTCATTGAAAAGAAAAGTTATCGAATCATTTTAGGTGCATCTTTTAGAGAATTGGAGTCGAGTCTATACACCATCAAGTTTCATCTCCATCACCTTTGTCTTAAAGAACAACCATTAAAATCAACGCTTAAAAGTAAAATTAACATAGAAATTTTTATTTCTAGGGCTCTGAAAGACCAACATAGATCAGGCTAGTGTCTTGGAGTAGGAGAGTAATTAACTCTCCAAGACAGCGAAACCAAACAAGTAGCTTATCTTGTGGTAGGATAAATCCAACTGTTGCATTTATACTCTGGGAAAGCTCCTCTTAAAGGAGAAACACGAGCTCGTGTCCGATCCAGTGAGGGGATCAATCCTCCCTCGTTGGGAATGATGCCAGACACGCACGTATTACAAACGGTAAACCTCAGATTATTGTTGAGGAGCCAGGGGATCACTTATCGGTAAACCTTGGATT
>APFE031688264.1:70958-85262 GCA_000404065.3 Pinus taeda | reverse complement strand
TTCCGACGGTCTGATTTTCCGCAATCTCCACGGGAATTTTCTTGCCAAAAGCCCTTTTTTCAACCTCAACAGTAAAATGGTAAAAATGACATGGTAAAAGGTCTTTTATAGGTTTTTTGGATAAATAAATGTTATATTTGTTTATTTTTCACCATGGAAGGTCATTTTAATGCATTTTTGCCCATCTTAAACAGGTATGAGTAATGTGTCGCTTTTTGTGCAGGACAAAAGGATTCTCAGGGAAACTTGTCATTTTTCACAAACCAAACATCAGAGTCATCTTTTAAGCCCTTTTCTGACTCCTAAAAACTGAAAAGATTGCCGAGCGTTTCTTTTACACTCGTTAAAACGGAATTAAAAGACGGTCCTCTTACAGCCCTTTTCTGACCGAAAAAACAAGAAAGATTGCCGGATTTTTGTCGTTTCAAATTCGATATTGGAAATAAAATGACGTGTCCTTGATCACTTTTTACTTTTCAGGTCAAAGGCACTAACTATGAAAATATCCTTGGTCGCAAGATCAAGTGGTTCTCCTAGGTATTATTTTATACTTTTTCGGGCTTAGGAGACACAACTTTACGAAAAAATTCAATCTGGAGTCTTCTAAGTTTTTCAGACTCTCTAAATATGAAAAGCGCCGAGTTTCTCCTATACTGGACTCGTTAAAATTTCACAGTAAAGGACCTGTTCTATTACAAACAGGAACGGACCACTCCTTCTTAGGGTTCGCATCAAAAACTAAGTTGGACTCATCCGAAGGATGAGCTTACAAACAAGCATATGTTATCCTCCTCAAGCTTGTAAAAAATAAAGAGGTACTTGCCAGAAATGGTGGGGGAAAAATGAGAAGAATGAGCCTATTTGATATTTTTTTGTCTCAAGAAAACCTTACTACCGCTCTTGAACACGACACTTATTCATTCACCTGGGTTGGGAAATCCTTTACCTCACAGTTGACCAAAATCACTTGACATTTTTAGCCGGGTTATGGGAGTCGACTTTGAGTCATTTATCACCAAACCATCTGTTGTGTCGTTATGTGTTCAAGAGATCTGAAACAAAACATTCAACTGTAGAATACCTACCATCCATCATATCATCATTGAGTCAGTCCTTACAACAACATTTCTTCAACTTGAACTATGATTTCGTGTTCCCTGCAACGAGTCACTTTCTATCGACATCAGCACATTATCTAGAGAGTTGACTTAGAAATCGTCAGTACCTTGGAGTCTACATGCATCAATGGCAAGTTTCTCGCCTTCGACGTCAGGTTTCATCATTGACTTGCGATCGAAGGATTCCATGAAATGTTCGACACCGACTCATTCATTCACATCTCATGGATTGTGCTGGGTACTTTGAGAACCATTGACATTACTGGTGGTCTGTCTCACGCTTGTTAACAGTTTACATCATTGACTGGTAATCAAGTGGTTTCTACCATGTTCGACATCGACTCATTTATTCACATGGCTAGAATCGTACCAATTCGGGAAGTAGAGATGAAGACCCTGGATCTAGTTTCCACCATCCAGGCTGCGAGGAGTTTTGTATTCATTATATTGTAGACCAATCATAAACGGATGGCTGCGCCCATACTGTGTCTACACGAATCTATGATTATGATATATTATGAAATCATTCATGTATCAAAATAGTTAGTCCAATAGTTAAAGTTTTGATCTGAGTATGGGAATGCCTACCTCAGCAATGATATGATCTTATACATGTATTTTGTGTTGAAAATTGCAGGTTCTGACCGGGCTCTCCACAAGATGATCCTCGAAATGATAAAGTACTTCACCCTTCCTATATGACTTAACACCCATATCTATTACAGGCTTCGTACTTTAGGGGGCAATCTGTTACACTGAAATTTGTCACCATGGCTATCTGCAGTTAATATGGCTCCATCAGGGTCCCCCTCTCCACTAGTGTGATTGCGATGTCTTAGGGCCCTGATTCCGCAGATCGACGATTGCAAGTGTCTGGGAAAGAAGCTTAAGGTAAAAGCACAGTAAAGCGCCAATATTCGAGATTTTGTGATACAAAGGAAAAGGCTCCTAGACATGGGTCTGAAGGCCTTAGTGCTTGAGAGCTAAGCCCCTAGTTCCAACCCCCGTCATATGGGGCAAGCCACATGAGGGGCTATAATAAAAGGGGGCTAAGGGGAAAATAAAAAATGCCCGTTTCGCTTGTTTTAGAGAAGAAAAAAATACCGTGCCTATGAGACTGTATTATTACATTGGGATTCATATTACCCACTACATCAAGGCACCGATTGTGTAGTATAGAGGTTTAATGGGCAAATGGGCCGACAACTAGAAGACTTAAATGGAGCATGGAACAATATTGGAGCAATACACGAGACTCAGGAAGATTAATGGCTCAACATGGAGTCCCATCCCTCTACACAGAAAAAGACCACCAAGATGGGCACTTACAATTGACCCAACCCCCACTTCACAGAACAAGGAATCCTAACAGTAAAGATAGAAGCAACGGGGTCAGTTGAGCAGCACAAGAGGCCATACCATGAACAAATTACAGCCTAAGGCAGAAATGATCACAAGATGGACCCAAAGACTTTCATTTACTTTTCTGCTTGGTTATTTAATTATTTTTGTACTGTAACATGCCTCCTTTCAATGAGGCCTTCAATTCTATAATGTTTTGGGCCACAAAGCCATCTCTGGCTGAGATAGTTGGTTGACCCAACAACTGAGACTGGGCCAGAGATATTTTGATGTATTGAATGTTCTTGCTTCCCTCTCCAGATAAATAGGGGAAAGCAAGACTTAGAAAAGGTTCAGAAATTCTATAGAAAAAACAGCATGCTATTTTCAGACTGTATCTCTTTGTAATACAGATCTTTTTTAGAATATCAAGGAAACTGTGGTGATTCCCCCTTCAAGTATTACAGTATGTGTTCCCTTTGTCAATCTCATTTTATGTTCATCTTTCCTCTCTGTATTCATGCAAATTATAGCTACTAGAAATGTTTCAAGCTTCCTCATAGATTTATTTGTATTGATATGTGAATGCAAGTGCCTGTAATTATATCACAGATTCACTCGTCTCAATATTGTTGATGCATATACTTGTGTGGGTTATTGAAATCACATCTTTAAATTCGTAACACATGAATCATATCATTCCGCCCCTCCTTCATCCATTATTTCTGCTTGTAACTCAAATAAGTATATAAATCCTTAATGCCTCAAGCTCTATGTGTTAAGTGTAGAATGATTGAAGCCTTATGCCCTATGTGATGAGTTACTCATTCTCTTTGTCCTCTCTCATCTGCTCTGCAAAAGTTTATGAAGGTGTAAGACCTTGAAACACTCAACCTCCACTATTTTATGCTTATTTATGAGATCTGAACCTCTGATGAAGTACCAAAAATCCATGTTTTATTTCTTTGGATAAATGAACCAACCAATTCCCTATATATACAGATATAACATAAGTGATGTCTCTAGTTTCTTGTAAATCAATTGAGACACACCAATTTAGATGTGCCAAGGCACTGGTCTTGTAAGCAATCCAAGGTTGTATCTGGGAGCTACAACACCCGAGATGAAGAAGAACTTGGTATTCGTTGCCATGCTTGAGGATAGAGACTATGATGTGATCTTCTCAAAAGGAAAGGCGTTCCTTCGACACATAGCCACGAATCAAGTAAAGAAGATAAGGATTCGTGTGAAGAATATCTATAAGCTAGAGGTAGAGGAGTGTGCTGCTTTGAGTTTAAAAGCAAAAAATATGCAGAGCCGAGACGTTGGCGAATTGTGGCACATGTGATTGGGCCACTTGCATCATGGGGCTTTGAATATATTGCAGCAAATATCTACCGGTCTTCCCAAAGGTACACTTGAGCAAATTGATACATCCAAGGGGTGTACCTTGGGAAAATACACCAAGTATTCTTTTGGAGATAGAGACAGTTGAGCAGAGTCTATTCTAGAGCAAGTCCATTCAGATATGTGTGCACCATTCTTGACAACATCCATGGCCAAACATAGGTATTGTGTTATATTTGTTGATGACTATTCTCGTAAATGTTAGATAATTTTTATGCATAAATAGGATCAAACTTTCACATAGTTTTGTGAGTTCAAAGCTGTAGTCGAGAAAGATTAAGGAACGAAGGTTAAATCTCTACAGAGTGATAACGGTGGTGAGTATGTCTCAAATGAGTTTATGAAATTATGTGCAGTGGAAGGGATTAAACGAGGGTTGACGACACCCCATAACCCTCAACAGAATGGGGTGGAAGAGAGGAAGAACATAAGCATGGTAGGGGTAGCGAGGGAAATGTTGCATGATCAGAGCCTACCACTACACTTGTGGGTTGAGGCATGCAACACAATGGTTTATGTTCAGAACTGTAACCCACATCGGATACTTGAGATGAAGACACCAAAGGAGGCTTATTCTTGTAAGAGGCCAGATGTTGGTCACTTCAGGATTTTTAGGTCATTGGTATATTTCCATGTGACCAAATATGCATGGAAGAAGCTTGACTCGACATCCGAGTTGGGGATATTTGTGGGTTACACTAATACACCTCACAACTATTGGGTGTACATGTCGACCAATTGGATGACAGTGGTTTGTAGGGATATCAAATTCGATGAGGAGAAGGCCATGCGAGTTTCCCTTGAGAGGGAGCTTGAGCTACACGCGGAAAAGGAAATTTTAGCTCCAAAGCTTGAGGAGCCTTAGATTGATGTGGAGAAACCACATGCAGGTTCCGGGAATGGAGACATCCACTCAGGCAGAGTCTTCTAGAGAGGGAATAAATTGCACTAGAGAAGCTGATAGATTGTTGGATGATGTACGGGAGAATGTGGGAGCACCCACTTCTCAACGCAAGGAAAGGAGGTCACCTGAGAGGTACACTAGATACTTGGATCTTATGGGTGCATGTGTTATGACAGAGCCATATTCCTTTCAAGAAGCTGTGCAGCTGTCGACTTGGGTTGATGTGATGGTGGAGGAGTATGAATCCATAGTTCGAAATAGTGTTTGGGATGTGGTCCCGAGACTGGATGACAAGTTAGTAGTGAGCTCCCGCTAGCTTTACAAGGTAAAGAAAGCTGTAGATGGTAGTGTGGAGAAGCATAAGGCTAGATTTGTGGCCCATGGATTTTCACAAGTAGAGGGGATCGATTATGATGAGACCTTTGCTCTTATTGCAAGGTGATCATCAATCATATCTATATTGGAACTATCAACATAGACGGGTTGGAAGATACATCAGATGGATGTGAATACAACCTTCCTCAATGGAATGGTTGAGGAAGAGTTGTACATAGAGCAGCCCAAAGGTTTTCAAACATTTGACTGTGAGTTGCATGTGTGTCGACTTAAGAGAGTGTTGTATGGGCTGGAGCAAGCACCTCATGCTCGGTACACCAGGATAGATAACTACTTCACTGGGTTGGGCTTCACAAAGAGTGAAGTGAATACGAATCTGTATCACATAGTGGTGGAAGGTAAGTTGTTGATCATTGTACTATATGTTGATGATCTCATACTGATAGGTGATGAGAAGTTGATCAAATCTTGCAAGGAGGACCTTACAAGAGAGTTTGATATGAAGGACATGGGGCTCATGCATTACTTTCTTAGAATGGAGGTATGGTAGGGAGATGGGGAGTTGTTTGTATCTCATGGAAAGTATGCCAACGAGATACTCAGGGGATTCTACATGGAGAGCAGTAAACCCATGGAGACTCCTCTAGCTGGTAACTAGAGGAAGGAGGATGCTACTTCAGGGGAAGTAGTGGAAGCTACTGTTTATAGGTAGTTTGTGGGTTCACTCATGTACTTGGTGAACAGACGACCGGATGTGTGCTATGCAGTTAACCAGCTCAGTCAAGCGATGGTTAGGCCTACCAAGCTGTATTGGAAGGCGACAAAGCATGTGTTGAGATACGTCAGGGGCACTACTTAGTTTAGGTTATGGTATAGACAGACAGAGGGAGGGAATCCTCAAGGCTTCACCGATGCAGATTGGGTAGGGAGACCATCTGACAGGAAGAGCACATCAGGAGGGATCTTTAGTATTGGGTCAATGACAGTTTCTTGGTATAACAGGAAACAAAGATCGGTTGCACTCAGTTCGGCAGAGGCAGAGTACATGGCTGCGAGTTAGGCAACATGTGAGGCTATCTGGATGAGGAAGATCCTAGTTGGTTTGTTTGGTTAGCAGATGGATCCTACTGTGATTTACTGTGATAATCAAAGTTGTATCAAACTCTCTGAAAATCCAGTTTTTCATGATTGATCCAAATAATTGATATTCGATATCATCATCTCAGAGATTGTGTATTGAAGTGGATCACATTGTTAGATTACATTCCCATGGGGAAGCAAGATGCTGACATCTTGACAAAGGAATTGTCAAGATGTAAATTCGAGTTTCACAGAGATAGGATCAGGGTGGCTGATAATCCCTTTCTTGTTGAGAGGGAGTGTTGAGAAATGGCAACAAGAAATTCCAATTTAATCTGTCCTTAAATTAAACTGTGAAGTAAAATCAAATTCTATTCTCATAGCAACTTGTAAATAGTTAATTAAGTTTAATTAACTTAATTGTCTTAGGAATTTCGAGTTGGAAGTCTTTCTGAAGTCATGTATATGTTCTCCCTATATTATAGGGGTCTAGGACGAGTTAAGTATGTGTTGTAATTAGTTAACTTAGTTTACTGAGTTAAGTCCAATTAAATTAGTTACAAACTGTTTGAGGAACTAATAGTGAGTTAACATTCAATTGGTGGACTAATGCATTAACTAGTGCTACTCCAGTTAACTGAAGATTCCCTCACCAGAAACGCATGCATGTCGATTATGAGAAAGACCCAGTTGAGAGTAGAGTGCAGGGACAATGTACTACTTGTTCTAGATTTTTTTGAGTTGTACCGAGTGTGCATGCAATCAAGAACTGAGCCTAGAAGTAATTGCGTAGTTTTGGATGCACTGATTTCCCTTTAAGATGGGCTAATTAACCATAGGAATTGCGCAAGCAAATAAGGACTTGGAGATTTGGTGAATTGGCTAAGTGTTGGCCAAGAGTTTTGTTATGAGTTGGAGATTGATTTTACTAAGTGTTGGGATTGTTCTTGTTGGGTTGTGTTATATTCTTTCCACGACTAGCCCCAATAGTTAAGTTGGGGGGATAGAGGGGGGGTGGTAGCCCCCTCAACGGGGTCTAGGGTAGCGCCACAGGAATTTTTTTTTTTTGGACGCAAAATTAGGTGGGTGGACCTACCTATGGTTTTGTGCATGGATTTTGCACATGGTTTTGGGTGCGATGGTTTTCAGTCCATTGTATTTTGTAGATCCGGTCAAGGGAACTCCAGTTATGTTGTAATCCAGGGTTAATGGATTGGGGTTTATGGATGATTTGACATGTATATATATATATATATGTATTATAACATTGAAAGGAACATAATGAAAAATCAATTTGGTAGTCCCGATTTTGGAATCTAGGGGAAAATCTCTGTGTATATTTGTTTTATGTGTTATGCTCTCGCCATTATTTATTTTCTGTTTTTAGAGTTCGTATGCAGGTAATTTCTGTATGGGGTTAAAACCTACATTTGGTATTAGAGTTATTTTGGCTTCAAGGGGATGCCTTTGCTGCTTAGGGGTTTTTCTCGGGCCTGTGGTAGACCCTATTCAATTGGTGATCTGCAGGATTGATTCTTGTGGTGAAAGAAGATGGCGAACAGTGGAGAGATAGAGATTGAGAAATTTAATGATCAGAGTTTTGAGTTGTGGAAACTCAAGATGGAGGATCTGTTGGAGGATAGAGATCAGTGGATCATAGTAGATCTGGGTACTAAACCAACGACAATTGTGTGATGAAGACTAGAAGAAGTTGGATTGAAAGGAAAAAAGCATAATACAATTGTGTGTCTCATTTGAACACATATAATACTGTGGTAAGCCAATTATTATCTGTTGATATTAAAATTTCAGATGAAGATAAGTGCATCAGTTTCTTGTGTTCTCTACTAGATTTGTGGAATAGTCTAGTTGTTGTAATAGGTAACAATGCAACTGCCTTATAATTTGATGAAATAGTCTCATCCTTGCTAACGGAGGAGATGAGATAGAAAAATATAGAGAGCCAGAATGGTGATGCCTTGTCTGTACGAGGACGGCCCCAGAATAGAAACAAAAATAAATCCTCGAGTGGGAGATTTAAATCTCCAAGAAAACCTATAAAGGTGTGATGGAAATGCGGAAAGGAAGGGCACTACAAAAGGCACTGTAAATATAAATCTCCCGAGAAAGGAAAGGGATATGATGATGCTCCTTCTGTAGAGACGAAAACCACCTCAGATGAAGGTGGGGATGTGTACTTGGCTTCTTCTTCAAGTATACATGTAGATCACGAGGCATGGTTGATTGACTCAGGTGCATCCTTTCACTTCACTCCCCATAGGGAGGGGTTCTGCGAGTATGAGAAATATGATGGTGGTGATGTCTTCTTAGGGGATGATTGGAAGGCTAGAATAATTGGTCATGGAAAAGTCAAGTTGAAGTTGCAAGGTGGAATGATTAGAACACTTCCGGGTATTCTGCATATTCCTGCATTAGCTAGAAATCTGATTTTTGTAAGCAAGATGGATGATGCAGGTGTAAAAACAGTGTTCGAGAAAGATACCTACAAGATGGTTTGGGGAGAACTGGTATTGATGCCGGGAGTTCAGATTAGAACTTTGTACAAGTTATAAGGTAGCATTGTTTTTCATGGGTGCAACAATTCCGTGGTTCCTGAAAGCGGAGGAGAAAATATAGTGGTCTCTGGAGAAAAGACCATGCTATGGCATCAAAGGCTTGGACATATTGGAGAGAAGGGTCTTCGAATACTTCATGGTAAAGGTATGGTAAAAGGTATGTCTAATAGCTCTCTAGATTTTGATTTTTGTGAAAATTGTGTATATTGGAAGCAGAATCGGGTGAGTTTCCCCTCTGGTGGTAAGAGGACGAAACAAATATTAGAGCTTGTGCACAATGAAGTGTTTGGACCTGTGTCGGTTCCATCACTGGGTAAGTCTATGTACTATGTATCATTTATAGATGACTTCTCAAGGAATACATGGATATATTCCCTCAAGAAGAGATATGAATTCTTTGACAAGTTTAAAGAATTTAAGGCTCTAGTGGAAAACCAGGCAGAGAAGAAGATAAAGGTGTTGAGAATAGATAACAGTGAAGAGTTTTGGAAGGAAGGATTTGAAGAGTTTTGTAAGAAGTGTGGTATAGCACAACTGAAGACTACTCCATACACACCTAAGCAAAATGGAGCTGCAGAAAGAATCAATAAGACATTGATGGAAGGGGCAAGAAGTATGCTCAGTGGTGCCGAGTTAGGACAAGAAATAAGGGCATAGGCGGTGGAGACTACATGTTACCTGGTCAACAGATCACCTTCATCAGCATTGGAGGATAAGACTCCACAAGAGGTATGGAATGGTAAGAAACCTTCTCCTTCACATCTGAGGGTATTTGTATGTGATACATATGTACATGTTCCAAAGGACAAAAGAACAAAGTTGGATACTAAATCTGAAAAGTGCATCTTTATTGGGTATAGGGATGGTTTAAAAGGTTATAAGATTTGGAACCGAGTAACAAGGAAGGTTTTGTACATCTGAGATGTGGTGTTTAGAGAGGTGAAAGATGTTATTAAACATGAAGTCCTACCAAAGGAACTTGAGAAGATAGAGTTTGAGCTAAAGGAGGAAGAATCAGAATCTACAACAAAAGAGGAATTAGAAGATGAAGAGCCACAAACTCCGGTTGTGAGAAGATTAGTTCGAGAAAGAAGGCAGCCATAAAGGTATATTCCATCTGCTTTCTGTTGAAATTTTGATTTATCTATTACTGATAATGATCCCAGACCTGTGAAGGAAGGAGTAGATTTAGAGGATGGAAAACTCTAGAAAGAGGCCATGGTTGACGAAATGGCATCTTTGCACAAAAATGAGGCTTGGGATCTGGTAGAGTTGCCAGCTGGGAGGAAACCCATTAGCAACAAATGGGTGTTCAAGAAGAAGATGAATGCAAAAGGAAAGGTGGAGAAATACAAAGATCGATTGGTAGCAAAAGGTTATTCCCAAGTGTCGAGAATTGATTTTGGTGATATTTTTTCTCCTGTTGCCAAGGTGGCTTCTATTAGATTGCTCTTATCTGTTGCTTTTGCTTTTGATTTTGAGGTAGAACAGATGGATGTGGAGACAACATTTCTTCATGGGGATCTGGAAGAAGAGATCTACATGAAGCAACCTAAAGGCTTTGCGGTGAAGGGTGAGAAAGAAATGGTATGCAAGTTAAAAATGTCTCTGTATGGGTTAAAACAGTCGCCAAGGACGTGGTATCAGAAATTTGATACATTTATACAGGGACTTGGCTTCACTAGAAGCAAAGCAGATCACTATGTGTATTTTAAATTAATTGGTGACCAAGTTATTTATCTAGCCTTGTATGTGGATGATATGTTGCTGGTTGGAAATGATAGAAATTATCTAGGATTTGAAGACCCAATTGTCCTCCAAATTCGACATGAAAGATCTTGGTGCTGCAAACTATATTTTGGGCATGGAAATTAAGCGAGATTTGGCAAAGAGGAAGCTTTGGTGAAACCAAAGGAAGTATGTCAAGACAATATTGCAAAGGTTTAATATGCAGGATAGTAAACCGATGAAGGTTCCTATTCCTGTAGGTGTAAAGTTATCTGCTGAACATTGTCCCAAGACACAAGAAGAGGAAGAGGACATGTCCCGTGTTCCATATGCAAGCGCATATGGTAATGTGATGTATGTAATGGTATGTACTAGACCAAACATTGCACATGCAGTGGAAGTATTGAGCAGGTTTATGTCATAACCAAGAAAGGATCATTGGACAATAGTGAAGCGGGCTTTCAGGTATTTTCACTATACTAGTGATTATGGTTTGTGCTACCAAGGAAGACTAGGATTGGACAAGGTTTTGGACATTTGTGGCTTTGTTAATGTAGACTGGAGATCTGGATCAAAGAAGATCTACAAGTGGGTATATGTTTAACCTATTTGGAGGTGCAGTCAGTTAGATGAGTAAGAGACAATCTGTAGTGGCACAGTCAACTACAGAGGCATAACACAAGGCAGCCACTCATGCAAGCAAGGAATAAGTTTGGTTGCAGATATTGTGTTCAAGTATGGGGTTAGTACAATGAGCTATAAGGATAGACTGTGACAGCCAAAGTGCAATTTTCTTGGCAAAGAGTCCTGCTTATCATTCAAAGACAAAGCACATTGATGTTCAATATCACTTTGTGATGGATATGGTAGAAGACAAAAAGGTGTTGCTGGTAAAGGTGGACACTTTGAAGAATACTGCAGATGCATTGACAAAGTCTGTGAGCATTGAGAAGTTATCTTGGTGTAGAGAAACAATTTGCGTTGCAGGGATAGATAAATGACTAAGCTCTTCGGTGGAAAGAAAACAACAAGTGGGAGAATGTTGGGTTATGTTATATTCTTTCCACGACTAGCCCCAGTAGTTAAGCTGGGGGGGTTAGAGGGGGGACGGTAGGTCCCCTCAATTGGGTTCGTGGCAGCGCCCCTGGGATTTATTCTTTTGAAACCTATATTAGGTGGGCAGACCTACCTATGGTTTTGTGCATGGATTTCACACATGGTTTTGGGTGTGATGGTTTTCGGTCCATGGTATTTTGTAGATCTGGTCAAGGGAACTATGGTTATGTTCTAATCCAGGGTTAATGGATTGGGGTTTATGGATGCTTCGACATGTATATATATCTATTGTAACATTGAAAGGAACATAATGAAAAATCAATCTAGTATTCCCGGTTGTGGGATCCAAGGGAAAATCTTTGTGTATATTTGTTTTACATATTATGCTCTTACCATTGTTTATTTTCTATTTTTAGAATTCGTATGCAGGTAATTTCTGTACGGGGTTAAAACCTACAGTTCTTGTGAGAACAAGCATTGTAATCTCATCTTGATTTTCTGATATATACAATAGAGATAGTGGGGTTTTGAGTTGTGGCTTTCCGCGGATATTTATTGTGTTATGTGTATTTGATTCTCTTCCTCTTGTTTAGAGAATTTTCAGCGAAATCACATAAATAATCTTTTGTCGACGCGTTTCGAACCAACCAGTGTGGTTCATCGTCAAGACAAGTTGAAGAACCGATCCAGCTTAGCTAGTTAAATGGTATGGGCAGAGACTCCAACAGCTAGATTTATTGTTTTGCTCAATCTTTGTGTGCTTCTGGTGTAAAGAGTAGAAGTAGATTCTTGTCTCTTGCTTTAATAGACTGCATGAGCTTGTGAATCTATAGGAAATTCTACACACAATGTCAAATTACTTGCTTATCCAAGGTTTATGTATATAATCTCTTATTATCCGTTGAAATAGAGATAAACCTTTATGTTATGGCAGCTGAGCCGATACTCCAGATGTGGCTCTTACTCCAAATGGCGTGAGGTCAATTAGGACTTCACATCGGAGATAACGCCTGTATTTTGGTAGTATCCAACACCGTCAATAGGTTAGGATTCTTTCCATAGTGGTCGTCGAGAAGACCAGTTGATGATCAATTTCATCTTTCTCTACACTAGTTGAACTCTTTATCCGAATTTCCACAACATGAAACTCCCTCTCCTCAAAACTTTTAAATACACAAATTCAAACTACTGGAAAAAATATGGTGCACAAGCTCTTCTTATAGCCATACGAGTCTGCCTCCACTAGAGCATCATTTCTTACATTGTCTTCAATACAGCAATCATCCCCATGCATTCTCCGATCCCAACACTTCATCATAGAATTAATGCCTCTAAAACTTACATCCCACACCATTAAATTCGGATACGATGAGCATGTTTATTGCATATTGATTATGAAGATGTTAGTTCTTTGCATTAATCCATACTTATTAATGGAATGAAAATGCATCCACCTGTCCCCTATGGTGGTCATGAAAGCGTGGGTTAACCAGAGGTACACATGAACCCAACACTCGTCAAAGAAAAGTAACCACCAAATTTGTACAAAGAGTAATTGCATGAGTGACAAGCTAATTTGGGATTTGACAATAGGGTGTTAGACAACAAACCCTTTCATTCTTTCTTTAATTCTATTTGATATCCCTGAGATCTCAATTGTATTTGATATTTTCATGGAAAAGGTTTAATTAATATATTTCTATCATCCCGAACAATCATTCCTTGTTATAGGGAGACATCCCTATTTACTAATGAATTCACCATCATATTGAAATGTCTCTTGACATGAAAGAAATCAACAAGCTTAAACTTTTACATTTGGAAACTTATTCTATGCAGACTAGAGGAGTGAATCTGAGTAGGTTTCACTTTGAGCTTGTACACTTCTTGGATAAATATCATTGAGTCTCCACACACCATTAATTGCATAAATTTTATTGGAATTTCCACTTCTAATCCATGCCACAAAGCTAAGAATTCAACATGTTGGGTCCCCATAATACTAGTGATTACCCCATTACTATTGTAGTTGTACCCCTTATTAATATTGTTGTGCCCCAATTGTGCCCCATAGAAGCCCATTATTATTATTATTGTGCCCTTACATTATTATTGTTATCTAGGCTCTGATTATGTTATGACCCCTTAGACTCCTATATATAGAAAGGAGGTCTTTTCATTTGTATCATCCAAGAATTGTTCATTTATGTAATGTTAAGGGGTTTTCCCCCTTGAAGAGTTGGAATTCTAAGGCTTGATCTATCTTTTCTATCTTTTGAGCTGGTTTCATAACATTTGGTATCAGAGCTTTGGATTCTAGGGTTTCGCTGCTCCAAATAGGTCATCGTGGTATTTTCGCTATAAATTTTTTTTTGCGACGTTTCAGAAGTTGAAAAAAAAACCCATTTGAGAAGACATCACGATAAATCTCGGGTCCGAATTTCAGAGCATTTTGCGCTATAATTGCAGAGATATGATATGAGGAAGTTGGTCTTTTTGCAGACTCCTGAATTACATTCTAAACAGGTGACCTGCGGAAAATCGTCATAACGTTTTCTCTGAGCATTGGATTGAAATTTCGTAAAAAGGTGCAGAAAGAGGACAGATTTTAGTTTCTTCTATATATTTTTCAGAGCCAGAGGTTGAAACAGTGACTCGTGGAATGTCGTACAAGTTCGCTCTACTGAATTAGTCTATAATCAGGTCACTGTGGGAGATTTGGCATAACTCTTCATTGGAGAATCCAATTGGGGTTAGA
>APFE031688264.1:19873-70600 GCA_000404065.3 Pinus taeda | reverse complement strand
AGAATTTTTCATTTATGTAATGTAAAGGAGGTTGCCCCCTCGAAGAGGCTGAATTCTAAGGCGTTGATCTATCTTTTCTATCTTTTCTTGAGCTGGTTTCATAACACAACATGTTTATTGGTTGAGTTCCCCAAACCCCAAGCATATTGAAAATCTATTTCTGGTTAGGGAAAAAAGTAACTACTCCAGCTCCTGCCTCCCCATATAATCATAGTCTCCTTAATTATTTATGACCTTTCCTTTCTCAGTCTTACCCACCTTTTATAATTTCTTTTTATTAATAATTCATTTTTACATTTCATTTAAAGTTCAATTTTAAATTTATTTAAATTATTTACTAATAGATGTTCAAAACATTTTAACTAATTAATTAATTTATCCTCCAACGAACTTAATTATGGCTAGATATAAATATATTTGGTGGCTAATACTGTTATTGTGATCATCGATAAATATCGTCTTTAATACTCAATAAACCTTTTCAATACAATTATTTCATTACCTATTTCTTTTCTCAATCTTACCACCCATATTTCTAATTTATTATTTTATTGATGATGATGATGATAATGATGATGGTTAATGTCCACTAAGACCAAAATTTATTAATTCCTTATAATTTATTTGAATGCTCAACCTTTAAATTTATTTCAAATTAAATTATTTATGACTAATGTTCAAAACCCCTGTTAATTAATTAATTAATTAATTTTTTTATCCACAATTAATTAACCTTGACCCTCTTTAAATCAACTAATCTTTATCTCTCTTCATCATGAATTTTCAATCTAACAATCTTTGAAGATGGGTGAGAAGTGTTCACACAAAACATCAAACATTGTAGTTTCTCCACACAATTTTTCCTTGAATTTTGTCTCCAACATGAATTCAAACTATTAAAATTTGTATTCTAAAATTCATTATTATTTGTTGGTCAATTTTGATCTACAAAATTTGTATTAAGTCACTTTGATGATGAAGAAAAACTACTCTACCTAAAATATCCTCTCTCTCACAATAGCATTCCATTAGCATAAATAATCCTTCAATCAAAGAAGGTTATGTTGTATGAATAATATTGCATCGATTCCAATGATAATGTATAACATCTAGTGATTTTCCACGAATATTACTAGCTAATCTCAATAAACACTTTGCTTATTTAACCCTGGATATTATTATTCCATAATGCCTAGATCCTATATAAGCCTAAAACATCATCTTTGAGTGTCATGCATCATTTATTTAGATGTTTGCTAAGTTCCAATATCATCTATGTTTCTTAACAAGACAACATATTCACAATTGAGTCCGGGCCACTTATATCACCCACATTTAAGGCTCATAACACTATTTATATAAAAGAATGAAATGGAATGAGACACAAAGACATAAGGATGGAATGAAAATAATTTACATTGATTTTTAAAATACATCCTTGAGGCATATGCAAGATTATATTTACCGGGCATTGGACATACTTTACCATTACAAGTAACAACATACAAGGGATAGTTTTTTATCAAATGTTAATGGAGTAAGGTTTTTTCCCCTCCTACATGTGAAGGGACAATAATATGAGAATGTTGTGAATTTCCCTCTATAGTGTGGTTTCTATTTTTATTTTTATTTTTCTTTTTCTTTTCTTTGTTCCTTTTGTCTGTCGTGTTTCTTTTCTTCTTTTTATTTTTATTTTTATCTCCGAGTGAAATCAAGGAAGAATAATAAAATAATGCAATTAAAATAAATAATATGGGTTGTTTTTTATTATTAATGAAAATAATATTTTACAAAACAAGATCTCCTATTATCACCAAAGGTAAAGATAACATTTTGCATATATCTTTTTTCAATATTAACATAAGTCATAACACAACTTGGATAAATTAACAAAAAACTTCATCATCGATTCATTTTTTTCACCTTGCTCTTATCTAAATTTGTTTGCTCCATATAGGGTATAGATAGTTATAATCTGCCAGAAAAAGAAGTTAATGTGGAGGAAATACGGAGTTTCAATCATCAATAAATGAAATATGCATACCATTAGCAGCTAAGCTTCTTTATACTACCAACATCTATAACAAAGTAAAAGGAATATAACGTTTATCAATGGAAAAGCTTGAATTTTTATGAATCATTTTTAATTAAATTAATTTTTATATTTTATTATTAAATTTCATTGTCAATTTAAAAGTCTATTTTATTATTAATATTATTTAATTTAATATTTTTATGAGAACCATTTCTTTTAGAAAGCTTGAAATTTTTATGAATTTATTTTATTAATTAAATTTATTATACATTTTATTATTAAAATTTTATTTTCATTAAGAGATCTTATTTTATTATTAATATTATATTAATTGATATTTTTATGAATCCATCTCTTTTTAGACTTTTAATAATATTATCATTTCATTAAACAATGATTTATACTTGGTCAAACTTCAAATAATTTATTATATATTTAACTATCTAATTCCTTGGGTTGAATTTTCTATCAATTGTTTCCTGACACTCTTTTCCGATCAACTATGATTTGCTTCTGTCCTTGATGATGGGTGGTGAGTCAACCCAAAACATTGGACAACTATAAATCAACACATTGTATAAATCCAGAAAATGTCATACACCATGATTACGGTGATCCAAATGGAAAGTGGCATCAACCCATGGTATTTATTCAACCATAGTATTTATCCACCCATGGAATCTACCCATGGTATTGTAAGTGGCATCCACCCATGGTATTCATCCACTCATGGTATTTATCCACCCATGATATTCATCCACAAATAGAATCTACCCATGGTATTGTAAGTGGCATCTACCCATGGTATTCATTCACCCATGGTATTTACCCACCCATGGAATTTACTTGTGGTATTATAACTAAAAAAGACTATAAATAACAAGTCGCATTTTGTAAAAGGATAGATTGTCCACCATAATGTAGCTTTTACAACATAGGATTCTCAGGAGGGAAATTCATGTAATGACGACCATTGCTTCTTAAGGAGGGAGGAATGATTTGAATGGAAAGTGGCATCTACACATAGTATTCATTCAACCATGATATTCATCCACCCATGGTATTCATCCACCCATGGAATCTACCCATGGTATTGTAAGTGACATCCACCCATGGTATTCATCCACTCATGGTATTTATCCACCCATGATATTCATCCACCCATATAATCTACCCATGGTATTTTAAGTGGCATCCACGCATGGTATTTATCCACCCATGGTATTGTAAGTGGCATTTATCCATGGTATTCATTCACCCATGGTATCTACCCACCCATGGAATTTACTTGTGATATTTTAACTAAAAAAAATACTATAAGTAACAAGTCACATTTTGTAAAATGATAGATTGTCCACCACAATGCAGCTTTTACAATTATTCTCTATTTTAATAAAAAGTTTCTTGGCGGTTTTATTTAATGTGTGTTCTCCTATTTCCTTTTGGCATTTCAATTTTTAGATCTCGGGGCCTCCTCCCAATATCCGGATCATATGGGCTATGGAAACATATATACAAAAATATTATATTTGTCTACATGCCTATATTTTTTATTTACAACTCTAAGCATGAAACATTGAATTTGAAGAATTACAACTCTAAGCATGAAACATTGAATTTGAAGAATCAATTCGATTTAATGTTTTGGTCATATCCCATCTATATTGATCATATATGCTACAAAATCCTAAACTCTCTAACAGTTGCATCTTGGAAGCATGGAATGGTCCATATTTCTACAAATATAGTAAGAGTAAGTTTCATGTATTTTTGGGAAAATAATAATGAGAGAAAGTTTAAACTTTTCACGAATTGGTCAAATTTCAAACTGTAGAAACAACAATACCATCTGAGTTGACCAAATCATATGAACTTGTTAGGTCATATCTTTTCCCTAAAATATAAGATGGAGTAAAAATCTTTTTAGATAGGAGGAATGACCTGTTATAGAGTTTTAGTGAACCCAATGTTTCAGACTACCAAGTGAGTCCATCATCAGGGGATGCGTCAATAGATATTCTTCAGATATTCTTAAGATTTGAAGAATATCTATTGATGCATCCCCTGATGATGGACTCACTTGGTAGTCCGAAATGTTGGGTCACTAAAACTCTATAACAGGTCATTCCTCCTATCTAAAAACTATCCTCCCCTATATGGATTCATTATTTAATAGTATAAATCTTGTTTGTACATATATCTTCGGGTTCTCCACTCAGGGAATGTGGATTCTTTTGGGACTGCAAATCTTTGAGAACTTTGAACTCCTCAGACAAATAAAGAAATAAAAGCAATAATTTGTAAGGGGCTCTAATATATTTATGTGTCAAAATATCCAACCCCATTGGAGAACCAATGACAACTCCAACAATGTAGATATGAGATAATAAATTTGACAATGTTAAGATGTAACAATATGAACACATTAAATAATCTGGCTCTACTACTCTACGACCCTAAGCTCCCTCTTGTCCCACTTTGGCTACTTCGTTGGTCGTTGCAGGTATGGCCCTACTTTCCTGCCTAGCTAACGTCCCTTTCCCTGCGCCTCCCTTTTCCTGCATTCCATTTTCCTTTGATCCGCCTTTAGTCATTTCCTTGCTTTGCCTTTCCTTCATGTATTTGGCCTGTTGGGCCTTGATCTGGCCAGGGGGTCAATCATGACCAATTCGACATCCCCTTCCTTGCTTGACTAGGAGATCACAACCTTTAATTTGTGGTCTCGAATGGGCCGAATTTTTAGAAGGATTTGTCTTCCTATTTCATCAAAAAGCTTGATGATATCCCTAAGGACGAGATCTCCGCTCAGCAGGCCAGTCTCCATGCCCTTCAGTTCGTAGATCGAGGCCCTGTGGGTCAATTATGGGACTGTGGCCCTCCATTAGATTTGTTCGCTAATGGGTCCATAATAATTAGAAGCCTTCATTTATGGGGAAGTTACTTCATCCTTATGTGGCAAGGGCTTCTTTACCTACTTCTTCAAGAAAAATTCAGATCAGGACAAAATCTTCCAAAGCGGTCCATATTTTGTGGGTGTGCAAGACTTTACCTCGATTGATGGAGCTCTAACTTCAACCCAGACTACAACGTTCCCTCCACTATGCCAATTTGGATGAAGATGCCCTTTGTACATCTTCACTAGTAGAATGAAACTACCTTCAAAAAGATTGGAAACACCCTTGGGAAATATGTGGACTATGTAGAGCCTCTGGATGGGATTTTCTCTTGCACCAAAATTTGTGTAGAGGTAGATCTAGAAAGGGTCTGCCTATTGCCATTAATTTAAGATTTGATAGCTAGTTGCACATTCAAGGGGTGTATTATGACCAACTTCCCTTTAAATGCACGATTTTTCATGTCTATGGACACTTCACCATAAATTGTCCTAAGAAACCAAAAGAACCTAAAAAGTAAAGCGAAACAGGAGATCAATGAAAACTGGCCAAAAGGAGTAAAGGTCCTTAGAAGCAAAAACCTCCCTCTTCCAACTAGTAGAAGCAATCCCCTTCAAAGGATCCTCAACCATTCTCCCCTAAGATCAATTCAGTTGTGATCAGGGAAGGTATGAGTAAATCTATCACTCAAGGAAATAATGGCAATAGACACAATGTTCTAGCCAATGAAATCAAAGAAGGCGAGATCTTGCATCCTGATCTTCTAATTCCAGATTTGACCACTAATTAAAATGCTCCCTGAGGCTAGGATGAAGAAACCAAGCCTACACAAGACAGATCTTCAGAAGAAGATGGAGACTGCCTTTTTCCTAGGGATGACATGGTTGGGACCCCTTTTGCAAGCTCAGTGGATGAAAAATCATAAGCTGACAAACACATTGAGAAATATCATCGTACCCGTCGCTCCGGAAGGAAAACTAACAAAGGGAGAAAGATAGAGAAAACTGAAAAGGAAATAGAGTTGGGCTGTCAACCCACACTCAAACACATCCAAATGGGAGATGTAGGAAGCAAAGGAACTAGAATAAGCGTTGGAACAACCCCATTTAAGGGCACTTCCCTATCCAAAAGTAAATAATGATAATTCTCTCCTAGAACTGTAGGGGATTAGGGTATGAAAAAAGGAGAACATAAGTGAAATCTTTGATCATAAAAGAAAGGCCCTCTATCGCCCTTCTCCAGGAAAACAAATTGGAGGAATAAGAAATACTGACACATTAATTTCAAATGTGGCATGGAAGCAAAATATCCTCAGTCAGTGTAACAGGGGCATCAAGAAGCCTTTTTACTCTTTGGGCTCCATCTCAGGTTCACCTCCTCAATTCCAAGTCAAATGTCCACTGGCTCGCAACCTCCTTCCTGGATCTCTCAACAAACTAGGTATGCTCAGTGGTCAATGTTTACATGCTTGTTCACTTTAGAGAAAAGCATGATTATTGGGCCTCTCTTAACAACCTTGTTAGCACATTTGGGGCTTTTTGTATTCTTGGGGGGGCTTCAATACAACCATAAATAGTTGGGAGAAAAAGGGGGATCGCTTGTGAGATACGCCTTCCAAGAACAAATGGAATTTTTTATGGCACAAGCTAAATTTTTGGACATTAAATCTGTTGGAATCAAATATACTTCGAATAATAGGCGTGTAGGCCCCAATCATATTGTTTCCAAATTGGATCGATTTCTAAACTATGATTCTTTTTTTCACTACAATATCTCTATAAAATGCTCTATTCTCCCTTGGAATGGTTCTTACCATCACCTAATAAAATTTTATCTCTCTCCTCCAGTGAATAATGGACTCATTCCTTTCATATTCAGTCCTCTTTGGATTCAATATATTGACTTCTAAGAGGTGGTTGCTCAGTTTTGGCATCTCTAGGTGGAAGTCAGCCCAATGTCACTATGGGAGAAAAAGATTAAAAGGCTAAAAAATTGTATTAAATCATGCATACGATCCATAAAGGCAAATAACCAAGGGTTTATTCATGATATGGAACAAACTATTAGTCACCTACACTCTGCCTTGGAAAAGAGCCTATAATGGAGGAAATTATGAGACAAGAGAGGATTGTGTTCAATAAGTATCCTGCACTATTGAAAGAGGATGAGGAATATTGGAGACTGATGTTAGAAAATTATTTATTACAGAGCAATGGAAGAGATAAAAATATTGCAGAAATATAAACACAAAAAACACATAAAACAAGAGAGACACAGATATATGTGGTTCACCCAATTTGGGCTACGTCCACGGAGAAACAACAAGTCCTTCCTTTTATATTATCCAACAAATTGAAGAGATACAACCTACAGTAGATCCGTTGTAATTCCCTCTTTTCTCTCACACAATCTCCTCTCTCTTTCTCGCTAAGAATACACATCTACATAGCCTCAATACAATTCCCTCATATATAATGAGGGGTTGCCTTCTAGGGAAAAAAACCCTATATTAAACATAACTTCTACCATCAGATTTCCGGCTAACGAATGACCTAGATTGACTACAAAATTACAACATTTTACAAGGCAATTTTACATCTATTTTTAGCTTCGGGGGTGCTGCTCCGATCCCTCGTTGGGGGGGGGGGGATCTAAAGAATCGTCGTTTCCCCTCACTTTACCCCCCTGGTGGCGCGCAAAAATGGGCGATTTGAACTGGGGCCCAATGCAACTATAACTTTGAATAAAGAAGATAATCAGGCTCCACACCCAACAAATGGAGTCTAAGAGTGTGTGGCTCCAAGGAGGGGATAGTAAATACAAAATTATTCCCTAAACAAGCAAAAAAGAAAGAAAGGAAAAAAATCCATTAAGTAAATCATGATAAATGGGACTAAGGTGGGCGATCTTCATCAAATCAAGGAAGCAATAGTTGTGTTCTTTAGCAAACTCTATTCATAATGCGTGACCCCTGATCCAGACTTATGCAGGAACACAACATAATACAACTATAAACATAAATATAGATATGCATCATAAATAAAACTTCATTTCCTTAATATCAAAGAACTGAAATATGCTTACATACAGAATGGAAATAAACTTGGTCGGGCAATGGTAGCTTATCTCTGAGAATAGATGTGGCGGCTACGTGTCTTTGAACTATGTTACAATGAGGCTCAAATACCTATTTATTATTGAGAAATAATTGAAAACCCTAAACATCCAAAAACCTAACCCTAGGAGATGAAGTGCCAAAACTATGGGCCCTGTTGGTGTAAATTGGTACAACTACTTACTGGGGTTGTAACTTTGGCATAAGATCTCTGTTTGACACACACGATACCTCGTTAGAAAGATCTATATGAGGAATATAAATTTCAACTACAAACATCCATCAAATTGTCATGTTTTCTTGTTTTCCCAAAAAACGTCGTTTAGGGCCTCAAAAGGACTACGAAAGTTTAGGACCCGCAAAAATTGCCAAAAATAATAAATTTTGCTACAATTTAGGAAACTGAAAATTTGAAAGAAACAATGGTGGGGGTCCAAGTGGAATTGGTGGGTGGCCACCAATATCCACCTGGATTAGTCCTCCCCCCCTTAGGAAGAAATTGTCCCCATTGCGTTGAGTGCCTCCACGAGATGGGGAAACTTTTGTTGAACCTGATCCTTGGTGAACCACTTGCCCTGTTGAAGGAGTTTGCCTACTTTGACAACTTGATATAGTTGGATCCTCCATTAGAGAGTGTTCTTGATCTATGTGTCCATGATCTGATCAGTTGTGGCCTATTCCATGCAGTCTGGGTTCAAATATGTTCGTGTGAGTTGTTATGCAATGTCAGATGTGTCCAACAATGGTGGAAAGTATGGACAAAGGTCGTCCACATTGAATACTGGGTGCAGGCCAAGGAACGGTGGAATTTTGAGCTCGAAGGCAGTGTCCCCTACATTCTTGGTGATGGTGTATGACCCATATCTAAGCGGGTAAAGCTTTTGGTGGGTCTCAGTGAGGTGTTCCTTCTGCAAATGTAACGAAACTTTGTCGCCCACCTGGAACTTGTGTGGCACCTGATGTTGATCATGTCATTGCTTATACTTAGCATTGGATCTGTCCAATATGTCATGGACCTATTGGTGGATGTGTTGAATGCACTCAATGAAGTTGTTAGCCCTGTCAACTTTGGACTGGACATGAGCATAATCTGCCTTAGTAGCTGCAAATGGTATGGCCACATCAATGGGACATAGTGGCTAGAATCCCAATCCTACCTGAAAGGGGTTGTGTCTAGTTGAGATATGGAGAGCTCTATTATAGATGTGTTTGACATAAGGATGCTTTCATCCCATGTGTGTGGATCCTTCAAGTTGTACATGCGCAGAATGTGTATGATCATCATGTTGACAACCTCTACTTGGCCATCAGTTTGGGGGTGGAAAGTTGTGGACTTAGTGAGCTTGGTATCCAACATCGACCAAAGAATTGACCAAAATGTACTTAGGAACCTATTGTCCCGATTTGATATAATGAACCGTGGGATCCCAAAGCGTAAACACACTCGTTCAAAGAAGAGCTTAGCAATGGCTTATGTTGTGATACTCTTCTTGCAAGCCACCAAAATGGTCATATTAGAGAATATATCAACAACCACGGAAACACAGTCGTTGCCATGCTTAGTAGAAGGAAGGCATGACATGTAACCCAAGGAGATGGATTCCCAAGGTCGACTATGAGTAGAAATAGGAGTATATATGCCTTGCTTCTTGATGGTCGGTTTGGCAATGGTGCAGGCAGTGCAAGATCTAACGTACTTCCCAACAGCATGTCGAAGGTTTGGATAATAAAAATACTTTGTAGCACTGCCACTATTTTCTCTACCACGAAATGTCTAGTGACCTAACTATAATGCACCTCCCAAGTCATCTTGGCACACTCGTTTTAAGGAACACAGAGGTGTTCTAGGTGGCATAATAGTGCATCATGGAGGTGAAAATTTGGAACTTACTTCCAAGAATGTCTGGTATGTGTTGCTGAATTTTGGTTTGTTGTTGTAAAGATGCGGCCACCCGTAGTCTCGTTCCCACAAGAGTCTAGCACAATGGTCAGCGCCATGACTGGCAGTCTATTGAGGCAGTCTGTAACATTGTTGGTGTTGCCCTTATTGTACTTAATCTTCAAATGGAATTGTTGTAGGTATGTGGATAATTTTTAATGGCGATCGTTCTACAAATTCCCCTGTGTCTATATGAACTGCAGGGGTCTATGGTCTGTGTGGATGACCATTTCCTTCCCCATAATGTAATGCTTCCATTATCGGCATACCTACATAATGGAATACATCTCTTTGTCATAAGCAAGATACTTTCAGACTGTGTTTGAAAGTGTCTCGCTGTGATATGCCACTGGATGCCCCTGATAAGTAAGAATTGCACCAATAACATAGTTAAAGGCATCTGTCTCGATCTCAAATGGTTGCTGCAGGTCTGGTATTGTGAGAACTAGTGCAGAGAAGAGGTGATGCTTCAAATCATAAAACGCCTTCTGTTGGGATTCATATTAAAATAACTTTGCTTTCACTCCTCCCTTGGTGACTTGACTCAAAGGCCAAGTGGTATGAGAGAACCCCAACAAAAACCTACAGTAGAAGTTAGCAAGACCCGAAAAGTTACAGAGCTCTATTAGAGTGGTTGGTGCTGGCCAATCCTGAATAATTTGTATCTTGGCTAGGTCCACATGCACACCCCGATCATCAATGATGTACCCCATATATTGAACCTGGGTCATACCAAAAGTGAATTTCTCCAAATTGACACACAACTTGTGTTGTCGCAGGGTTTGGAGGATCTGTAGAATATGGTGGAGGTGCTCTTCCCATCTCTGGATGAAGATCAGAATATCATCCAAATACATCACCATGAATGAGTTGGTAAAGGGTAGCAAGATGTCTTCCATTGGCCTCATGAAGGTTGTAGGGGCAGTCATCAACCTGAAAGGCATAACCAACCATTTGAAAAGGCCCTCCTTAGATTTGAAGGCAGTCTTCCACACATCAAAGGGTTTGATCGGTACCCAGTGATAATTGAACTTCAAGTCAACCTTGCTGAAATAATTGGCCCCCTTGAGCTGGTCCAAAAGGTCATCAATCCATGGGATTGCATACCTATTTTGGACAATGATATTGTTCAATGCCCAATAGTGAATATAGAGTCTCCAGGTCCCATCCTTCTTTTGTACCAAGATGACTGGGCTCCCCAAAGGTGATGAACTTCTCCTGATGTGCATTTTCTACAATAGCTCCTGAATCTGCCTCTTGATTTCATCGTTCTCGAGAATAGACCATTAATAGATCAGTCAATTAGGTAGGGGCGTGCCCGGGGTCAGATCGATGGAGTGCTTGACCTGAAAGTGTAGAGGTACCCCTGTGGGTGAGGTGAAGATGTCTCTATACTCCTCAAAAACCTTTTCCATCTATTTATGTCATGTGGAGGAGCCCTATCTGGAGGCTGTGGCCACAATCTTCTTCTTTCCCTGAGGGTTAATAATAAGGAAAACAAATTTCCCAGTTTGGGAAATGATCTTACTACATTGCCTCACAACGATAAAAGAAATGGGGGTAGGCAGTGCTACCTCTGGTATTCTGTACAACTTATTAACCAAAGTAATAATAACAGTGCAAGGCCTAGACTCATACACAACATGTCGCTTCCACAAGTATGGTTGGCTTGATAATACATCACAAAATTTAAGAGGAGAAACATCACACAACACCTCATCTATGAAGGGCTTGATGCTATAGGGAAGGCAACACTGTTGGCCGACGCGAAGATCCCACCCTTGGTGAAGCCACTTGATGGTGTGTGGTTGTGGGTGTGGTGTGGTTGGTAGGCCCAACCCCTTCACGACCTCTACTGAAATGAGTTTCTTTTGGCTCCTGCTGTCGATAATGAATTGCAATGGAGAACCCTTCACCCACATCTATGAGTGGGAGATTCGCTCCCCCTCCTTTGGATCTTTGGGTTCATTCTTCTAGATCTTGGCGGTGGAAACAGTTACACTAGGCTCTGCATCGATAATGTTCTTCCCTTTGTCATTCCCCTTGTCGATTTTTGACTTAGAGTCGAAACATGCATCTGCTTCGACACTTACTTGCATTGTGAGTGAGGCTCTTATGGAACTCACACCATTTCTCTGTGTCCTTTGTCTTCATGGTGTTGTTATTTTCTTGCAGCTTTGACGCATTGTCTTGGGTTGCCCCGCCTTGGCTTTGTCCTTTGTTTTGTAGTTTGGGGGCGCCTTTCCCTTGATTTGGATTCGTAGATACAAAGTCTTTCTTCTTCTGTTTAAATTTCTTCTCGATCTTGACAATGTATTGATATGAGGTGCTAAGTGAGGAGAGGTCTAGGAACTCCATCTCATCCTGGATGTGCTTGTGTAGATAGTTACTGTACTTGAGTATCAAATGCTGCTCAGAATCCTTGATACCCAACTTCGTTTGAAGGGTATGGAAAACATCTGTGAACTTTGGCACATCTTGGTCCCTTCCCTACCTTAGCGTAGTGCACTTTATGCATTTATCTTCATAGCTCCCGACAGGGCAATATTGTTCATGGCGTCTCAGAAATAATTGCAAGTCGGTGTGTCTAAAAAGAGCGAGGGTTCCCTCTCATCCTTCTACTCACAATAGGTTTTCCACCAATCATTAATGTGGGGGGCGGATTTGACGAGTGCAAAAGTAATTTTTTCCCAATTGGAAAAATCATGAACCAAAAAATATCCTTCTAATAGATTTAACCATCTATCTATGGCATATGCATCTATCCGGCCTTCAAATATTGGAATGTAAAAGTTAACTTATACCTTAAAAGGAGTGGGGCCTCCAGAGTGGTTGCCGGATGAAGATGCGTCCCCTGTGGGTAGTCACCGAAGGATCTGGGAAAAATTATCCATCATCGTGTTCCTTCAGCGCTCAAGGGATTCTTCAAGCAATATTTTTAAGGGATCTCTTGCTCCCTCGTCTTTATTTTCTTCCACCATGGGAGGCTATCCGGGTTGGCGAGGTTGGTCTTGCAAAGGTTCAAACACTTCAAGCCCTAACTTCTTGTACCCTAACCTCATTGGGGACATGCAAAGAAAAAGAGAGAAATAACAAACCGCTCTCATACCACTAATCCATACTTATGTAGGAATGCAACAAAATAGAAATATAAACATAAGCACAGAGATGTAGCAGAAATAAAACTTCATTTTCTTAATATCAAAGAACTGAAATATGCTTACATACAGAATGGAAATAAACTAGCCGAGGGAATGGTAGCTTATCTCGAGAAGAAATATGGCGCCTACATGCTTCTGAACTAGTTACAATGAGGCTCAAAGGCCTATTTATTATTCAGGTACAATGGAAAACCATAAACATCCAAAAACCTAACCCTAGGAGATGAAGTGCCAAACTATGGGCCTCATTGGGGTAAATTGGTACATCAACTTCTCGGGGTCGTAACTTTGGCATACAATCTCTATTTGAGGATCATGATACCTCGTTTGACAGATCTATTTGAGGATTAAAACTTTTGATTACAAATGTTAGATAAAGACCTAATATTTTCCATTTTCCAAAAAAATATCGCTTAGGGTCTCAAAACAGCTCCAAAAGTTTAGGACCTGAAAAACTACCAAAAATAGAAAATTGTGCTACAATTAAGGAAACTAAAAAAATAAAAGAAACGATGGTGGGGGTCCAAGTGGAATAGGCGGGTGGCGAACAATATCCACCTAGATATGCCCCATTAGAGGAATTTGAATATTATATGCTGGAGCACACTTTGCATCTCATCATTGAAGACATGAACAAATAAATAATTCTCCTTCCTAATGAAGAGGAGATTCACAAAATTATATTTTCCTTCCACCTAGACAATGCTCGTGGTCTAAATGGATTCCTAGCTCTCTTCTATCGTCATTTCTGGGATCTTATTAAGCGTGACCTTTGTAGAATGATAAGTTACCCCTTGAAAAATGGCTGCATGGGAGGAGGGATCAATTTGTATTTTCTTGTTTTGTTTCCAAAAGAAAGCATCCCTTCATTTTTCATAGATTCTAACCCATCTCATTATGCAATGTCTCCTATAAAATTATATTCAAATTTCTTATTGAAAGATGAAAAAAAGCTCCTCCTGGTTGTTATTCTCCAATAGAGAGAGGGGACAAAGGAATGCCCATCAAATTATACGTGGCTAATGCCATTGATAGAGTCAGGCAAAACTTTATTTTCAAAGTATTGAGCAATATGGAATTTGACAACACTTATATCTAATGGATAGCCATTTGCATGAGTTCTCCTTGGATTTCTCCCCTAGTTAATGGAAAAGTTACTAGCTTTTTTCTTTCTTCTTGTGGTCTTCATCAAGGCTGCCCTTTATCTCCCTTTCCCTACATCCTGGTGTTAGCGGGAGAAACCTCCCTAAGGTAAGGGTTGACAACCTCAACAGATCGAAGGTAGACTATCAACAAGAGGCACTTATTCAAGCAAGCAAACTATGAAAACTACTAAAGTTGGGTTTGTGAAGAATACCTAGAGGTCCTACGTTTGATGTCGATCCCGTAGGGTCCAAACCCTCTACTTCCTCCAAAGTGTTTAGACCTGCAACACAAACAAGAGAAGCATATACATAGCAAGTAGTTCAAACAATTGGAATAATAAACATTTTAGATCATTAAGTATAGATATATAAAGCAGGATATATTAGACATGAATTATAGAAAACATGAGATAACAACATTTCAAGAACAAGACAACTTCTTTATTGATATCAACAAATAATAGTGGAAGAATACAACCTGATCTGACCACGGAACCAACAAACCTTCCTCAGGACCCATCCAACCCAAGCCTCAAAGATCACCTCTCAACATGTGCAAAAGGATGTCATATAATGGAAGATGAACATCTCTGCAAGGAAACAATGGTTTCCTATATCTGGGAGTGTAGTAGGCACAGGGAAAATTAGACTTGATCTCGGGACAAAAGGACTATAATGTCGATATCCTATCTCCTTCTATCTTTTAGACCTTCCCATGAGGTGTATAAATACCACAAGAAATTAGTTGATTCCATTAGGCCACAGCTCTTGTAGGCGGGCTTTTAGTGAAACACATAAACCCTGCCCGAGAAATAGGAAATTTTTTTTTTTTTTTCATATTTTAAATTATGTACGCGGGTTTGGTATTATAGTACCTACGTGTACATGTTATTTTATAAGGGCAGAGTCACGTATGTAATTTTAAAATTCGTTTTTTAATAAATGACCAAGTCTTAATGGGAAAGGGTTGCCCAAAGCCATATAAGAGCATCATAACTACATGAGTGTTGAATAATGCTATAACACCTGGTAGTTGATAGATACAAATACTTAAACATGAACGTAGCTTAGGTCACCTTCCTGGTCTCAAATGCACCCTAGCTATTAAAAGTTCCAACCATTACTAATTTTTTGATGATGTTATTCTCCTGGAGGATACTTGGTGGCCATTGTAAGAAGATTCAAATTCATCCTTGATCACTTGCTTGTCACTCCAGGAGGTCTAGCCAGCACAACCAAGTCTCATATTTATATGGAACATTTATGTAGTCAAGTGTCTTCAAATTGGTGTGATTTTTGGCTTCGGCACAATTGAAGGTTGGAAATATTTCAAATACCTTGGGATACCTGTTTGCTTAAAAAATCTCTCCCTAGGCATGTCTGTCGGTCTCGAAGATCAAAAAATAAACTTGAATCCTGGGGCACCTGATGGCTCACTTTCGTTAGCTGCATAGTTATCATCAAGTCTTTTCTATCGACCATCCCTTTGTATCAATTCTCTGCTTTGGAAATGCCTCAATATATCCTACAAGGTTTGGGAAAGGTTATCCGAAGGTTCCTTTGGGGATGAAGCAAAGTCTCTTCTAAAAAATTTCATTTGATCATATTTGATTATGATTTGAGCCCCTAAAGATCACAGAGTTTGGGGATCAATGAATCAACCCTCATGAACCAGGCAATGGGATCCAAACTTCCTTAGAAAATGAAAACTAACAAAGACACTTGGTGGGTTCAAGTTCTTACAAACAAATATTTGCGGCTGAGTAAACGGATCAGATGAGGAAGGGACGAGGTCACCCGAGCAACATTCGATGATGAGTTCTTCCTTTGGTGGGTGGAACAGTTCATAGCTATAGATGACTATCCCTATGTAGGCATAAACTACCGAGAGGACCCGGATCTGGCCCTTCTTGAGGGCGCTACATGGGGCGATATGGGCACATTTTTTAATATTTTATGTTATTTGATTTTTATTTATCTATTTTGAATATGATATTTAAGAAGTTAAAAAATATTTTTCCATGAAACAAAAATATTACCAAATTATTTGATCATTATGCAGATGGTTGACCACTAAGACCTGAGGGTTTGCTTAGGCATAGGTGTCATGAGAGAGGCGCAAACTGAGCAGTAGTTGAGACCAAGAGATTCTTACATATAGTGCAGAGGGACTTGGAGGGTCTAACTCGCTAGGTTCCAATGGTAGCTATAGAGGACCTCCTTGAGGGTTTTCAAAAGCAGGTGGTAGGAGTACCAGGAGAGCGGGTGTGGCACTTTCGACGAGTGGCCAATGCCATTTTATTCTTACGTGACACACATCTAGGGTAGGGCCTGCAAACTTAATTTTTAGATGATTGATCTTTTATGGACATGATCAGGCTTAAGCCCTAATTTTGTAGGACATTTGTCCACATTTTGTAAAATTTTGAACATATTATTCCTATCTATATACAGATAGTTTCTCGATAGTTTGATCATATATAAAAATGATTTCATCCTATTTTAATTTTAATGTGATGAATGATTAATATACCAATGTAATGCTTGATTAACTATAGAATCATCAAATGAATTTTCTGATCGTGGAATATGAATGAAAGTAATAAAAATAAATGATCTTTGTAATAATCTCACTCTCAGAAATTGGCAATGTAACAAAGGATATATCACATGATATATGCTATTTAGTTGAGACACCACCAGCTATGAATCCAAATAAACTACTAATGATTCAATACCAAAAGATATTACTTCAGATAGTAAATAATGACAGCACTGTATTCAACCATATTATTGGATGCAAGATCGATACATGTACCTCTTGCGATTAACAACTGACCAGATGGATAGTATATTACCCAAGTAGCGGAAGCTAAGTTATAAGTATGTCTACTAAGACCCTCGACGAATCCTAGATACACCAGATCACCCATTGACACCTACCAAAGCAGACCAAAATACCACCATCACCACGAGACCCATACAAAAAAATAAACAACTATGTAGTCAATATTTACAAAACAAAGCAAATGCTAAGCATTAGCCTAGTCATAATACTTCTCAAGATAGAGCCCATTTCCGGGCTCCGACAACACGTTTCCGTCAAAGTCAACCAATTCATAGGCATCTTTCTTCATGACCTTTCTAATGATGAATGGACCGTACCACATAGGTTTGAACCTACCTACCCCCAAGGTGTCTTTATCTTGGTCATAGGCCAGGACAAGGTCACCTTTAGAGAAAACCCTAGGACACAACTCGAAGAAAACTCCTGGGCTACCAGCTTTACTTATCAACCCGAGGTTCGTAAAAAATTGGAGGTGACAGTGCTATATGCACAAGTAGAAGTGAAGGTCCTGCCCATTGTCACTTGTTCATCTGGCAAGAGACCCCAGGGATTCCAAGCCAGACTTCTATTGAGTCAAAAGAAGCATGATTCTTTGATGGAAGAAGGGAAAATCTATTCTAAGAGAGCTTACTCTACTACAATAATGAAGAAAACAACATGTAATGCTAAATCACACCATATCCAAAGTTAACCATTTAAACAGCTAAACTAAGCAGAATTGCTAAATCAACACTAACCTAATGCTGCTATCTAAGTTATAGAAGTAAAGAGCATCAAATCGAACTAATGTGTAAGCAAGGAGACTAAACTAAGTCTGTTTTCGCATTTTGGATGTTTTGGTAAAATCAAGCATGCAAGGAGTCAAGCGGGAGAGAAAGCGAAGATCGAAATCAGTGAAAGGAGGACGTTACGAAGCAGTAGTGCATGGGAACCGTTTGATTGATCAACGGACAATAAAAATGGAAGATGAGCGGTGGAGATCTTACCGCAGGAGATTACGTGAATAGATAGACGAGAAGGACTAACGAAAGATGAATGGCGAAGATCTTATCGCGGGAGGTAGATCAATAGATGAATGAATAAGACTAATCGAAAGATGAATGGTGGAGATCTTATCGTGAGAGGTTAAGTCAAGAGGTGGATGAACAAGACTAACAGGAGATGAATGGCAAAGATCTTATCACAGGAGGTTAAGTCAAGAGATGGACGAACAATACTAATGGGAGATGAACGACATAGATCTTATCGCGAGAGGTTAAGTCAAGAGATGGACGAACAGGACTAACGGGAGATGAATGGTGGAGATCTTATCGCTGGAGGTTAAGTTAAGAGATGGACGAATAGGACTAACAGGAGATGAATGGTGGAGATCTTATCACGGGAGGTTAATTCAAGAGATGGACAAATAGGACTAATCAGAAGATAAGCGACAAAGATCTTATCACGAAGATGAAGTGAATAGATGGATGGACCGCATCAAGTCATGTGGTGACAGAAGGGTAAAAAATGTGCAGAATGATGGAGCGGCTTTCCGTAAGCGGTAAGCAGTTTCTTGCGCGCCCTCAAAGTTGTAAGCGGAATTCCAAAATCTTACGTGATTAGCCTATCTGGGTGACACATAGCATGAGAAAACCACTTTTCTCGCGTGTTCTCGGGCAGATATCGGCTGTGTAAGAATCCGTGCGAGATTGTGCAATAGCCGTTGGATCAAGCTAGACAGATCGACGGTGGAGATTTGGAGTGCATAAAGTATTGAGACGACGCGATAGCCGTTGGATCAAGCTAGACAGATCGACGGTGGAGATTTGGAGCACATAAATTATTGAGATGACACGATAGCCTTTGGATCATGCTAGACAGATCGACAATGGAGATTTGGAGCGCATAAAGTCAAACATTGAAATGAATACAAAGAAGCTATGTGACACGCAGTTGACGGTGGTTCATTAGGGTTGTTGTGAAAGGAAATCTACAGGTATAATCCTTGCTAACATGGTAATTGAAGAAAAAGGCACAGAAGGAAGCAAACTAAAACACAACCAATCTACGCTACACTGCTGTAATGGAAATGCAGCTACTTAAGCAAATGAATGATTAAACCATGAATCTATGCGCTACACTGTTGTAATGGAAATGCAGCTACTTAAGCAAATGAACGATTAAACCATGAACCTATGCACTACCCTGCTGTAATGGAAATGCAGCTACTTAAGAAAATGCATGATCAAACCATGAATCTACGCTAACATACATGTACAAAAAAGAAGAGTCTTAGCTGCTAGGGTTGGGTCCTAACCTAAGAGATTCAACCCTCTAAGTTAACTCAATGCTGGCTCAAAACAAAACTCATTCTTATTATCAAAACAATGGGTTACATCAACAACTGTCATGAGTCTTGCAACTTGAAAATAAAGTAAAGTTTTACAATAAAAAGTATGAATCCTACTGAGGTCCTAGGCCTCTCTACTTATGCATCTGAAGTCTCCAATGAATTCCTTAAAATTAGGGAGGCTTGGCTCCCAAACTAGATATAAACTGGTGCTTTGACGTCCACTTTCTCGGCTGCCTTCTAGTCCTCATGATTTGGCTGGTTGCACTCTGAGATGATGGAGGAATATTTGAATGGAGGGGTAGTAATTGAGGAGGATTTCCCTCCTATAATTCCTCTCCCTTGTCCCACTTGAGTTTTGACCAAGGTCTTTGCTAAAATTCCTTGCTTTTATCCTTTAATCCTGCATTACATGCACATTAGACCACAAAGCAAAATATCCAACTCTAACTCATCTCATAAAAAAATGTAATCAAAAGTATGCAATAATTTGTGAGAATAGTTGGTTTGACTAAGCCAGGAGGTGAATTAAGGCCCATATAATTACCCGATGATGAGGGGCATCATCACCCCCCTACTGAAAGTTTTTATCATCCTCTGAGCAACTTAGTCAATGCCCATGTCCTTCATGGCTCTGGTAGCCTCTCAGACATCCCATGCCTCTGCTATGGTCTCTTCTTCTTGTGCATAGAAGCATGCTTTCCTTTCTACTTCTTCCCACTGCCTCTTTTCCTCTTCTGCTTTTCTCCCTTCTATCATTCCTAGTAGTAGTGGTGGACTGAGTTTTAGGCCTATCCAATTGACCTTCAACCTTTGCATTGATTTCTCATACATAGGTGTCCTGTTAAGTGCCTCTCTCAACCTTTGAGGGGAGTGAAATTATTTGATCTTCAAGCTGTGTGGCAGTGTGTTCCATCTCCTTGAGCATGCATGTATACTATCATCTCCTAGCAGCCTAAACATATCCTCAAAATGTGAAATTGCTTGCTCTTGGGCAACAAGATATTTAGGTTCCAGCTGAGGATCATTTGCAATTAGATTATGGGTGCTCATTAGGGCCTTGGTATTTTATTGTTAAGCTCTGATGAAAAGAGGTTCATTCTGCTCTGTGGCCAATATTCTTTTCATCTTTGTAGCCCTTGACTCCTCATTGTTCATCCATGATACCAAAGCCATTAATTGCAGATCTCCTAGCTTGGCATTAGGATCCCAAACATTCTTGTTTGTGAGGGCCTTGTTGTGCAAGTAAAACCCAGCCATTTTGGCCCTATCCTCTAGTGTACTTTGATCACAAAGATCAATAAACTGCTTGTAGTCCTGAAATGGCATGGTGCCCCTTTTTGCTAGTGTTTTAATCTGAAATTGCAGCCATTGTTCTCTAAGGTAAAGCGCATAGGATTTAGCTGGCATCCTACACTAGATGGCCTCCAAGGAGAGGCTGACCATACATTCTAGTTGGTTCTCCCTTTCCCGTAGCTGCCCTCTCAACCATGCATTTTCCCTCTCAAGTTGATCTCTCATTATTGTTTCTATGTCCCTTGGTGTAGGGGAATCTTCAATCTCAATAGGGATTTTTGTTGATATTTGTTGCTTCCCTTGTTTGATTCTTGTGCTCTTTCTTGTTCTGAAATATAGAGGGGTTTGCCTCCTTCTTTTCCCTTTTTTCTTGACTTGGGTGCTGAGAGCAGTGAAGGCAACTTCTTCCTTCCTCTTAGAGGCCTCTGGAGACACCCTAGGTGACTCCTCCTCATTTTCTTCCCCTTTTGTTTCAATGCTTTATTCCTCTATATTTTTCTTATCTTCTTCCTCTTGTTGTTCTTTATCATCTCCATCAGTTTCTTCCTTCATTTCCTCTTCTATTTTAGCATCATCCTCCTTCTCTTTTGTTTCATCATGTTCCTCTGTATTAGTTCCTTCTTCATCCATCGCATCCCCATCTAGCTCTATATCTTCTTATTCTTGTGTTGCCTCCTCCTCACTGACAGAAGGACTAACATCATAGGTGAGGGTTTCGATGTCATCCTCTACTAGTAAGTCTCTGAAGACTGACCATTTTATAGGGATCCTGAGGTTTTGGAGGGTATACTCAATGAGGATCCTGATCAAGCCATGGTGAGCCAATTGTTGTGAATTCCCTTGACTTTGTTGCTAGAGTCTATGAGTTATTGCATCAAGAAATAGGGTATGATGAGTCTTTGGGGAACTGGTGTTTCTACCCCAAATCTTAATTCTTCAAGCATCCTAAAATGGTAGCCATAAACAACACCATATCTACCCTTGCATGAGATATATTTGATGAGTTGGTAACCTACCTCACTCCACGGGTATGGCAGACTGTCCCTCCTTACTCCATTTTTATCCTTTGTGGGTTCTTCACCTTCTACAAAGAATTTCCTTTTTGCCACCCGACTGTCTGCTTTGTCTTCTTTTCTCCATGGAATTCCTAGGGGAAGTGTGGTGACCCCACTGATGAGCTCTAGGTTGAGATCTATAGTGAGCCCTCTAACTATAACAATGGCATGGGTTTTGCTGTGTGGAGTGAGGGAATGAATAAATTCTTAAGCCACCTCATCATCATACCCTGTGAATTTTTCGAAAAACCCCATCCATTGGTGTCTTATAAAGATTTCAAGCACTTGGGGTGTTGTTGTATTCTCACAGTGTTTGTGGGTTCTCTCATATTAAACCCTCCTGTCATCTTGCTTGTGAGGCTTGAGGAGGAAATGAGAGGTTTGATGCAAGAATTTTAAATTAAGGAGAAAATAGAGTTTCCTGTGTATGTACTTCACCTCCCACAATTGTTATATCCACTCGCTTTTGGAGCATTTCTAGTTCATTTTCTTGTAAATGGGGATGGATTTTTAGATCCTACCTCTTTAGAATGGTGTCAGTGGACACTCTTGTGATATTCCCTCTTGAACCCTTCTTTGCCTATCCTGTAGACTGCCTCTGTGTATCTTGTAGACTGCTCTTGTAGACAGTTCCTGTGCATGCTCCTGTAGAAATTCTTTTGTAGAACAAAGGATCCTTGCTTCTGGTGGATGGCCAGAGTTATGAGAGCGACTTGAGTGAGGGAGTCTCGAGGAGGTGCAATGCATGAATGCATGCAAATGGTGTTTTGTTTCCCACTCCTTGTAGTCAAATCCCACCTCGTAGATCCGTAGTTAACCACTTCTTGTCCTACTTCTCCTCTATCTTTGAGTTGACTGCAACCACGGGTGAGAGGACACCTAGTTTTGTATGTGATGATTGAAAGAAGGTGGCCAAGTTAACTGGCCACCTTTTCACTTATAAACCAACTACCTCGTAACCAATACAACTTTTGATCAAATTATGCATATGAGTGAGTGAGCGGGATACTTACCTGTGGTCTCGATGCCATGCTGCAGTTGTCGAAGATCAGATATGTTGCGTTGTTTATTTGTTGTATGGTCATTCTTCTTCCTCTTCTTCTGGTTGTTGTCTACTGTCTGGATCATATTAGTGAAGACTTGTAGGTGATGATTGATATTTTGTGGGATAGGCTGCTACAGGACCTAACCAACTTACCATTCACCCTCAGATTCCTTCCTGTAGGTTTTCATGGTATCCTTTAGGAATATAGGGGATCCTGTATAAAACATAGTCTTCGCCTAACTTGAAGTAATGAAGTGAAAAAATTATGGAATTGATGGAGGGATGCATGGTAAGGAGTGGAGGAGATGAATATATGTGAGGCAGGGTTCCCTTTGGATCTTCTCTTTGCTCCTTGATTGTCTTTATCGCCCACCTACAAATAACAATTATGTCTTTTTTTCTCTTTTTTTTTTTTTTTGAAAAACACCTAGGTTGCCTCAGAGAGGTTTTCACCCTAGATGTTTTCCCTGGGCGATTCAAAGAAGGTTTTCACCGAGGGATCTTCTTATTCTTTTTTCATCATTGGGTCACCTCACGAGGTTTTCAACCCAAAGATGGGACTCAGGTGCCTGATGAGGGAGGAGTTAGAACTTGCTCCACCATCATCACTGTCTTATTTATATTGTCAATGAACTCTTGTTTTGATAGAGGCATCTTGTACATTTTCAATTGGTGTCCATTAACAAGCAATGGAATGGCTTCTTCATCTATAGTTTCGATTTGCACTGAACCATTATCATGGCATCTTTCCACCACATAAGGTCCGAGCCATCTCGTCCTTAGCTTTCCCTTGAAGTCTTTATACCTGGAATCATATAATAATGCACAATCGCCCTCTTGAAATTACTTCTCCTTAATATGTCTATCATGACAAATCTTCCTCTGAAGTTGAACTATCTCTGTATGTAGGAGGGCCTGCATTCTGAATTCATCCAAGACATTCGAATGGAACAATCTTTCTTTCTGTGGATGAATGAGATCCAAATCTAGTTGGGCTGCCATCCTCAATGTGTTATATTCAAACTCAATGGAAAACAAAGTCTTTTTCCCATATACCAGCTCATAGGGTGTAAATCCAATGGTGGTCTTCCATGTTGTATTATAGGCCCAGGTGGCCTCAACTAGTCTCTCTGCCCAATCTTTCCTGCTGCTACTCACTACCTTGGTTAAGATGATCTCTAGTGCCTTGTTGGTCACCTCCACTTGCCCATTAGCTCGTGGATGATAAGGAGTGGAGGTCCTATGCTTGATTTTGTGATGGCTGAGCAGTTCTTCAACCATGTTGGAGGTAAACTGGCTGCCTTGGTTTGTGACTAGCTCCCTAGGGTACCCAAATTTGTAGAATACATTCTCCCTTAGGAACTCAACCACCTTCTCTTTTGTTGCTGCCTTAATCACCTTGGTTTCAGCTCACTTAGTCAAATAATTAGTGCACACAATAATGTACTATTTTGCTTTGAAGGAGGGTTGATAGGCCCAATGAAGTCCATGCCCCACTTGTTAAATGGCTTGAAAGTCAGTTGAGGTTGTAGGGGCATTTCATCTCTTGGAGTAGGCTTTCCCATCCTCTGGCACCGATCACATTGACTAATGTACTTTTTCACATCCTGATGAAGTGTGGGCCAATAATAGCCCGCTTGTAACACTTTGAATGTTGTCCTCTTTGCTGCAAAATGACCTCCACAACCATCATGACAGGTCAGAAGGACGTAAAAAAATTCCTCTTCCCTTACACACCTTCTCAAGATTTGATCTAGGCCAAGTTTGAAAAGCTTGCCCCCAATCCAGGTGAAGGGGGCACTTTTCCTGACTATATTTCTCTTTTCTTTGGAGGGCAAGTTTGGTGGGAACTATGTTGATACCAAATAGTTTTCTATATCAGCAAACCATGGGGAGAGAACTGAAATAGAAAACAAATGATCGTTTGGTAACTGTTCATCCACCATTCCTTCTTCACCTGTAGGCAGATTCATCCTAGATAGAAAGTCTGCAACAACATTTTCCTTACCAGGCTTATTAACAATAGTTAGATCAAACTGCTGTAATAAAAGTAACCATCTTATAATTCTTGCATTCACTTCTGGTTTGTTCATTAAATATTTGATTATTTCATGGTTAGTATGCAAAAATATTTGATATCTTGTAATGTAATGCCTAGATTTTTTTAATGAATGCACAATAGCTAGGAGTTCCTTTTTGGTCACAGTATAATTTAGCTTAGCCTTTGACAAGTTCTTACTGATAAAATAGATGGAATAGGGTAAGTTCTCCTCTACCTGACCTAAGGCTGCTCCTATGGCTTTGTGTGAGGCATCAACATGAATTAGAAAAGGGAGGGCCCAGTTTGGGCCTCGAAGAATTGGTGCAGTGGTTAACTTACCCTTTAAGATGTCTAAGGACTCTTGACAACTTTTTGACCATATAAACTCATAATCTTTGGCCAACAACCCAAATAAAGGAGAGGCCAACTTGCTGAAGTCCTTTATGAACCTTTGGTAGTATCCAGCTAACCCCAAGAAACTCCTGACATCACTCTGATTTTGAGGAGGTGGGACCCTTTGGATGATTGCTATTTTGTTTGGGTCCACCTACAGTCCTTGCTAAGACATTGAATGACCTAGCATGATCCCTTCAGTCATTAAGAATTCACATTTTTCAGGACTGAGAGACAGGTTCATTTCAATGCATTTGTGCAATACTTTGCCTAGGTTAGTCAGGGCTTCTTGAAAATCACAACCAGAAGGTGTAAAATCATCCATATAGATTTCCACATCATCATGTACTAATTCAGAAAAAATACTCAAGACTACTGTCGGGAAAGTGGTAGGAGGATTGCATAGGCTAACAGGAAGGACCCTATAGGCAAAACTACCCCAAGGACAGGTGAATGTGGTCTTATCCCAGTTTTCTGGGTAGATTTGGATTTGGTTGTACCCACTGAATCCATCTAGGAAAGAGAAAAACGTCTTCCCTGCGAGGCCATCTAGCACTTGGTAAATGAAGGGTAGGGGAAAATGATCCTTCTTTGTGGCTTTTTTCAACTCCCTGTAATTTACACAAATCCTCCGCTTACCATTTTTCTTGGGAACTAACACTAAAGGAGAGACCCACTCACTATCAGAGATAGGGTAAATGAATCCTGCATCTAGCAGTTTTTGCAATTCTTCTTTGGCTATATCTTTAAGAGGTGGATTCATCCTCCTTTGTGCTTGTTGGATTGGCTTGCAACCTTCTTTGATGTATATGTAGTGAGTACACACTGAGGGGTGTACTCCCTTCATTTCCTTGTAACTCTAAGTGAAGGCTTCTAGGTTTTCTCTCAACATGTTGCATAGCTTTTCCTCTTCAAGAGCAGAAAGAGGGATTATTTTCAAAGTTTTCTCTGGGCCAAATTCTATGGTTTTGACACGGAGTGGGTTGGAATTGGCCAAGCATAAATCAATTGGATGATTGTTCTATGTTTCCCTTACTTCTTCTTCTAATGGTAACGAACTAGGAGTTGGAGTTTGGAGGAGGTGTTCAATTAAGTCATCCTCATCTTGCTTTCCTCCTCCTGTGGTTGCTTCCAAAGCATAAAGTTGGGCTGAACAAACTGCATCTTCTTCCTTCTCCTCCAACCATAAAGGTAAATCATGATCTAGAGAAGGTTGAGCAAGAGGGTATAGGACTAACTATTTGGACATATGCCCATTCTTGATGGTCATATTCCCAGCTCTGCAACTAATGTAAGCATCCGTTGTGGCCAACCATGGCCTCCTAAGGATGAGAGGGTAACCAGTAAGCTTAGCCTTAGGCTGGAGAACTAGGAAATTTGTAGGGTACTCCTAGGAGTCAATGGAGACCATCACATCCTCCATAATTCCCTTAGGGGTGACTATGGAACAGTCTGCAAGTTGAAGAACTGTTGTGGTCTTCCTCAATGACCCTTGGAGGTTGAGTTTGAGCATGGTGTCCTTGGTCATCACATTAATGGTAGCCCCAATATCGATCAGAGTGTGTGGGACAATGGTGTCATTGATGTGCACATCTACTACAGGGCTTCTAGGGTCTAACTATTTCAGACATATTACTTACTCCAGCATTAAGTCAGCTAGCTGCCCAATGACATTAATGGTAGGGGCATCCCTTTTTCTTCTTCATGGATGCTTGAAGCATTTCTCCTTGATCAACTTATTGTAAATGGGAACATCTTTTATTGCTTGGAGAAGGGGGATCTTTAGACATAGATTTTTCAATTCTCCCAGAAGTTCAAGTTCTTCTGGGGTAGGCTGGAGTGGTTGGGCTAATCTCTTAGGAAAGGGTGGATTTACTTTAAGGTTTCTTTCCTCTCTTTCTTCCTCAACCTCCGTATGTGGATAGGGAGGTTGGTTATCTGGGAGAATTCTCCCAGACCTTAGGTTAATCTCCTAGATTTCTACAACATAAGCTGGGTATGATGTCTCTCCACTGTATGCTTGTTGAGCCTGCCTATTGTTCGAGTTCGGTTCGGTTGGGCAAGAATCTGTGGTTGCTTGGGTGGAGTAGAGGGTAGGAGTTGTGGTTGGGTAGGTGGTGGAGGCAATAAAGCTGGAGCATTGTTGTATGGGGCCTCCACCGCTAGTGTGGGGTATTCCACTAAGGTTGTGGTGGCATGTAAGGTTGAAATGACTAGCTGGGAATGACACTGAGATGCATAGGACCAAGGAGGGGGTGTATACCAAGAAGGATGAGTAGGGGGTCCCCAAGAAGGTATAATTGTGGTTTGGTTGGGGTTGCAATATGCATGGGATGACCCTTGCATACCCTGCTAGTATGGTCTAGGCCCAGGAGGTCTCCTTCGATTGATGTAAAAAAGCTGCTCAATGACCCCTTCAGCTCCTTGATATACAACTTCAAGTCCGGGTAAAGAAGGGAACTTGTCTATGGAGTGGTTTTCTTCACAAACCGAGAAAATCTCAATGCAGTTCAATGGACATTTGTTCCTAGGATGCCTCCTGGTGCATCTAGGACAAAAGATAGCCAAGGCTTTCTTTGCTTCCTCTTACTTTCTTCTTATGTTCATGGTGTCCAATTGCAAGGAAAGGGTTTGCAACATCTCACTTTTGAAATCTTCTAACATATTTCCAATTTCACCCTTGATGGATGAGTTGGAAGATGATGTACTCACCATAGGTTGACTACCCCTACCCTTTTTCCTGGTTGCCCTATAATGGTTTCTAAAGATAGTCTTGATATCCTCATAGGAAAATTGGTTGATATCCCCTCATGATAACAAGTGTAAGGTATCCAGAATATCTTCCCTTACTCCTCTAAGCAGGACTAGCTTTGGTGATTCAGGGTCAAGTGTGCACCTGGCCCTTTTGTAACTGAGCTGGAATCTTTCTTCATAGTCTTATAAGGATTCATCTTGGACCATGGTCATCCTAAAAATCTCTTCTTTAGTATCCTTTGACCTACAGTAGTCCATATATTTGTTGTTAAAAGCCTGCTGCATCTGAGCCCAAGTTGTGATTCTATCTCCAGGTAAACCCATGAACGAGTGCAATGCTGCATCCTTGAGGGTAGATGGAACTAGTTTTAACTTTTGCTCATCATTTGTATAGTCATAGGTGCGACATATAACAACAAACTCAAATACGAAAGTGTCAGGGTCCTCTGTGGTTGGGCCATGGAAATGAGGTAGGGCAGAGGGGCTTATATTATTCATCTTAGTGTCCCCATTGGTTTCCCTGATGGGGAAGGCACCCTCAACTCTCTCTCTGTTCCCTCTGTCATTTCGGTTTTCAGCCATTGGTTTAGTAGGAATGGGTTCTTCTTCTTCTTCTTCCCCTATAGGTTCTTAAAATCTTTCAGGTTGCTCACCTAAAGGTTCCTCTAGTTCATAGCCACCAAAGAAGAGAGAAGATTGGATGTTGGATGTAGTGGGGATATTTGGAAAGAATTTCCCTAAATTGTCCCTACTCCTACGAGGCATGAAAGGAAATGTTTTTGGGGGCTTTTATAAGATTTTTAGCAAGATTACTTCGCATAAATGAAATTGTTGATTGAATGAAAACTTTTGACAGAAAGAAACTACTTGCAGAATGGAAAGGAAAGCAGATAATGACAAATGAAAGAAAGGAAGCTACTAGATTACTTTTGTAGAAATAAACTAATGGAAGAAATTTGAAGACTAGAAATAGAAGAAAAGAAAGCAGTAATCACATTCTACTTTGACACCTCCCTGGCAACGACGCCAAAAAGTGATGAGCGCCAGTATTGCAGCAAGGATGCTGCAACTCCTAGGCTACCAGCTTTACTTATCAACTCGGGATTCATACAAACTTGGAGGTGACAGTGCTATATGCACAAGTAGAAGTGAAGGTCCTGCCTGTTGTCACTTGTTCATCTGGCATGAGACCCCAGGGGTTCCAAGCCAAACTTCTATAGAGTCAGAAGAATCTTGATTCTTTGATGGAAGAAGGGAAAATCTATTCTAAGAGAGCTTACTCTACTGCAGTAATGAAGAAAACAACATGTAATGCTAAATCACACCATATCCTAAATTAACCATTTAAACAGCTAAATTAAGCAGAATTGCTAAATCAACACTAACCTAATGTTGCTATCTAAGTTACAAAAGTAAAGAGCATCAATCTGAACTAATGTGTAAGCAAGGAGACTAAACTATGTCTATTTTCGCGTTTTTGGTGTTTTGGTAAAATCAAGCATGCAAGGAGTCAAGCGAGAGAGCAAGCGAAGATCAAAATCAGTGGAAGGAGGATGTAACGAAGCAGCAGTGCATGGGAACTGTTGGAGCGATCAACGAATAGTTAAAATGGAAGATGAGTAGAGGAGATCTTATCGCAAGAGATTACGTGAATAGATGGATGAACAGGACTAACCGAAGATGAATGGCAAATATCTTATCGTGGGAGGTTACGTTAATAGATGGACAAACATAACTAATTTAAAGATGAATGGCGGAGATCTTATCACGAGAGGTTAAGTCAAGAGATGGACGAACATGACTAATGGGAGATGAATGGCGGAGATCTTATCATGGGAGGTTAAGTCAAGAGATGGACGAACATGACTAATGAGAGATGAATGGAAGAGATATTATTGTGAGAGGTTAAGTCAAGAGATGGATGAACAAGACTAATGAGAGATGAATGGCAAAGATCTTATCATGGGAGGTTAAGTCAAGAGATGGACGAACATGACTAACAGGAGATGAATGGCAGAGATCTTATCACGGGAATTTAAGTCAAGGGATGGACGAACAATACTAATTGGAAGATGAGTGGTAGAGATCTTATCGCGAAGATGAAGTGAATAGATGGATGGATCACCTACAGTCACGTGGCGATAAAAGGGTAAAAAACGTGCAGAATGATGGAGCAGGTTTCCATAGGTGATAAGCAGTTTCTTGCGTGCCCTCAAAGTTGTAAACAAAATTCCAAAATTTTACACAATTAGCCTAACTGGGTGACACGTAGCACGAGAAAACCACTTTTCTCACGTGCTCTTAGGTGGATATCGACCGTACAATAATCCGCCCGAGATTGCGCGATAACTGTTGGATCAAGCTAGATAGATTGACGGTGGAGATTTGAAGTGCATAAAGTATTGAGACGACTTGATAGCCATTAGATCAATCTAGACAGATTGATGGTGGAGATTTGCAGCGCATAAAGTATTGAGATGATGTGATAGCCGTTGGATCAAACTAGATAGATCTACAATGGATATTTGGGGCGCATAAAGTCAAATGTTGAAATGAATATGAAGAAGCTATGTGACACGTGGTTGACTGTGGTTGGTCAGGGTCATTGTGAAAGGAAATCTACGGGTATAATCCTTGCTAACCCACTAACTGAAGAAAAAGGCACAACCGGAAGCAAACTAAAACACAACCAATCTACGCTACAATGATGTAATGGAAATGCAACTACCTAAGCAAATGAACGATTAAATCATGAATCTATGCACTACGCTGTTGTAATGGAAATGCAACTACTTAAGCAAATGAAATATTAAACCATGAATCTATGCACTACCCTGTTGTAATGGAAATGCAACTACTTAAGCAAATGACCGATCAAACCATTAATCTACGCTAACATACATGTACAATAAAGAGGAGCCTTAGCTGCTAGGGTTGGGCCCTAACCTAAGAGCTTCAACCCTCTAAGTTAACTCAGTGCTAGCTCAAAACAAAACTCATTCTTATTATCAAAACAATGGGTTACATCGACAACTGTCACGAGTCTTGCAACTCGAAAATAAAGTAAAGTTTTACAATCAAAAGTTCAAATCCAAGTGAGGTCCTAGGCCTCTCTACTTATGCATCTGAAGTCTCCAGTGACTTCCTTAAATTAAAATTAGGGAGGCTCGGCTCCCAAACTAGAGATAAACTAGTGCTTTGACGTCCACTTGCTCGACTGCCTTCTAGTCCTCATGATTTGGTTGGTTGCACTCCGAGCTGATGGAGGAATATTCAAATGGAGGGGTAGTAACTAAGGAGGATTTCCCTCCTATAATTCCTTTCCCTTGTCCTATTCGAGCTTTGACCAAGATCTTTGCTAAAATTCCTTGCTTTTATCCTTTAATCTTGCATTACATGCACATTAGAATACAAAGGAAAATATCCAAGTCTAAACCATCTCATAAACAAAATGTAATCAAAAGTATGCAATAAGTTGTGAGAATAGTTGGTTTGACTAAGCTAGGATGTGAATTAAGGCCCATATAATTACCCAATGATGAGTCTCATCAGCAGGATATAACATGATGTGCCAGTTGGATCTACCTTTGTTAATCGTCCTTTACAGGATAATTTTGAGGGATTTTTTCACGACTTCAACCAAACCATTAGCTTGAGGATAGTGCAGAGATGAATCCTCTACCAGAATCCCAATTTTAAATCCAACTTAGACATCATTTTATTCTGGAAGTGACTGCCATGGTTAGTGACAATCCCCTTTGGAATACTGAAACAAGAAATGACTTGGTTGAAAAGGAAAAGAGTTGTTGTCTCACCATTGTTTGTGAAAGTAGGAATAGATTAAGCCCACTTCATGAAGTATTCCACTCCTACAATAATGTACTTGTGGCCTTTCACCAAAGCCAGGTTACAAGTTGTAAAATCAATACCCCACTTTGTCAAAGGATCGACAGTGATGACGTGGAAAAGTGAAGTTGGACGAGGGCACATTTTTCGTGTATATATTTGACAAGGATGGCACTTTTTGACTGCTTCCATGCAATCTTTAAAAATCGAGGGCCCAAAATAGCCTACAAACAAGAATTTTTGGGTTGTAGCAATCCTAGATAGATGACCTTGACAAGCTCCACTATGGCAGCCATTTAAAACAGACTCAACTTCTTCTAAGGTTAAATAACGTCTAAGGATTAAATCAATCACGCACAAATACAAAGTATCACTAATAATATAATTTTTTTTCCAGGTGACGCAATTTTCTACGTTCATCCTTCAAAAAAGATAGAGGAAACTTCAAAGTTTGGAGATATACTATGAATTCTCCATACGAAGGATCTTGTGAAGAAATGAGGAGGAGATGTTCATCAAGAAATGACTCTTCATAAACAACATCTTCTTCACAAGGCAACTCTGAGATCAATTCCGCGAATACTAGAGATTTTTTAGATTTGGCGGACATAAATTCGAGATCGAATTCCTGTAAGATAATAATCCATTTGTTATATTTACCCCCAATCACTCACCTACTGAGGACAAACTGAAATGGGTTGACATTGGCCGACATTTTTTTTCTAAGCAGAATATAGTGACGAAGTTGCTAGATAGTGTGAACTGCTACCAAAGCTAATTTCTCTATATGAGAATACCGAAGTTCAGGACTGACTAATCCTCAACTAAGATAATAAATCACATGCTCTCTAAGAGCATGGTCTTCTTGAACCAAAACCATCCCAATGGTTGATTCTGCCACAATGAGATATAAGAGGAAATCCCTGCTATAATAGGGTAGACTCAAAATAGGAGGAGAGGTCAATGCCTTTTTCAAGGCATCGATGAATAGTTGAGTGAAATCATCCCAAACAAACATGACTCCTTTCTTTAGTAATCTCAGTAATCCTTTTGTAATCTCGGTGTAATTTACAATAAATCCCCTTAAGAAATTGGCTTTACCTTGGAGACTCTGATTTTGACAGGGAAGGAAACTGAACTATTGCCTCAACCTTGAAGGGATCAACAGGGATCCCTTCATTGGATACTATGAATCCCAATAACCAATCGAATGTGACAGCTAGATGGTCAAATCTGATCAGGTGACTAGGCGGGGGCGAGTTCACCTAAGCAACATTCGATGATGAGTTCTTCCTTTGGTGGGAGGAACAAATCATAGCTATAGATGACTATCCCTTTGCATACATAGACTACCGAGATGACCTAGATATGGCCCTTCCCGAGGGCGCTGAATGGGGTAATTTTTTTTAAATTTATGTTATTTTATTTTTTATTATTTTTAATATGATATTTAAGAAGTTGAATTTTTTTTTTTTGTGAAAAAAAATCTTTCCAAACTATTTGATCATGATGCAGATGTTGGACCAGTAAGAACTAAGATTCTACCTAGGCATAGGCATCATGGTAGAGACATGGAGAGAGAAGCAGCTAATACTAAGAGAGTCTTACATTGAGTGCAAAGGAACATTGAGGGACTAACTCGCTAGGTTCCAATGGTAGCTATAGAGGACCTCCCTAAGGGTGTTCAGAGGCGGTTGGTAGGAGTACCACGAGAGTGGGTGTGACTCTTTTGATGGGTGGCCAATGCCATCAACTTCTTCTATGATACACATCTAGGGAAGGGACCACAGAGTTAGTTTTTAGATGGATGATCTTTTATGGACATGATCGGGCTCAAGGCCAAATTTTGTAGGACATTTGTCCACATTTTGTAATATTTTGAACATATTATTCCTATCTATATACAAACAATTTCTCGATGGTTTGATCATATATACAAATGATTTCATGTTATTTTGATTTTAATGTGATGAATGATTAATATGTCAATCTAATGCTTGATTAGCTATAGAATCTACAAATGAATTTTTTGATCACGGAATATGAATGAAAGTAATAAAAACAAATGATCTTTATAATAATCTGACTCTTAGAAATTGGTGATGTAGTAAAGGATCTCTCACATGATATATGCTATTTAGTTGAGACACCACCAACTATGAGTCCAAATAAAATACTAATGATTCAATACCAAAATATATTTCTTTAGGCAGTAAATTAACGACAACATTGTACTCAACCATATTATTGGATGCAGGACCGATACATGTACATATGATCAAACCAAGCGGCTGAAGCTAAGTTCCGAGTATGTCTACTAGCACCAATGGTGAATCCTAGATACACTAGATCACCCATTGACACCTGCCAAAGAAGACCAAAATACCACCATCACCACGAGACCTATAGATATAAATAAACAACTATGTAGAATATTTACAAAACAAATAAAATGCTAGGTAATAGCCTAGGCATAATACTTCTTAAGATATAAACCATTTCTGGGTTTTGACAACATGTTTCTGTCAAACTCAACCAACTCATAGGCACCTTTCTTCAAGACCTTTCTAATGATGAACGAATCATAACACATATGTTTGAATTTTCCTACCCCTAAGGTGTCTTAATCTTGGTCATAGACCAGGACAGGGTCACGTTTAGAGAAAACCCTAGGACGCACAATGTTGTCATATTGGGTTTTTACTCTCTTTTTACGAAACTCATTTATTGTGGCTTCATCTCGATGCTACTCATCAAGATGTTCCAAATGAATAAGGCATTCTTTAAGACTAGATGTGTTTGGAAGAAGTTCGACTGCTAATTTAAGAGATGGAATCTCACATTCTATAGGGAATATTGATTCCAAACCGTAAACTATATGAAAAGGAGTAAAACCCATGATAGTCTTAATTGACATATGGTATGCCCAAAGTGCAGGATATAGCATGATGTTCCAGTTGGATCTAGCTTTATTGATCATCCTTTATAGGATATTTTTGAGGGATTTGTTCACGGCTTCAACCTAACAATTAGCTTGAGGATAGTATGGAGATGAATTCTTCTGCTGGAATCCCAATTTTAAATCCAACTCATACATCATCTTATTCTAGAAGTGACTGCCATGGTCAGTGACAATCTCTTTTGGAATACTGAATTGATAAATCACTTGGTTAAAAAGGAAAAGAGTTGTTGTCTCACCATCGTTTACAAAGGTAGGCATAGCTTCGTCCCACTTCGTAAAGTAGTTAAATGCTATGATAATGTACTTGTGACCTTTCACTGAAGCCGGGTTACAAGTTGTAGAATCAATACCCCACTTTGTCAAAGGACCAACAATGATGACGAGGAAAACTGGAGCTGGATGAGCACACATTTTCTGAGTATATATTTGACAAGGATGACACTTTTAAACCGCTCCCATGTAGTCTTTAAAAATCGATGGCCAAAAATATTCAGCACGCAAGAATTTTTGGGTTGTAGCAAGCCCAGATAGATGACCTCCATAAGCTCCACTGTGGCAGTCATTTAAAACGAACTCATCTTATTCTAAGGTTAAACAATGTCTAAGGATTAAAGCAATCCTGCAACGATACAAAGTGTTCCCAGTAATAATATAATTTTTGGCTAGGTGACGCAATTTTCTACATTCGTCCTTCGAAAAAGCTAGAGGTAACTTCAAAGTCTGGAGATATACTATGATGTCTCCATACCAAGGATATTGTGAAGAAATGAGGAAGAGATGTTCATCGAGAAATGACTCTTCATAAACAACATCTTCTTCACAAGGAAACTTTGAGATCAATTCTGTGAATACTAAAGATTTTTTAGATTTGGTGGATATAAATTTGAGATCGAATTCTTGTAAGATAACAATCCATTAGTTATATTTGCCCCAAATCACTTGCCTACTGAGGACAAACTGAACTGGGTTGACCTCGGTCAACATAAAAGTTTTTCTAAGTAGAATATAATGAAGAAGTCCCTGGACAATGTGAGCTACTATCAAAGATAATTTCTCTATATGAGAATACTGAAGTTCAGGATCGACTAAGCCTCAGCTCAGATAGTAAATCACATTCTCTCTAAGAGCATGGTCTTCTTAAACCAGAACCATCCCAATGGTTGATTCTGTCGCAACGAGATATAAGAGGAAATCCCTGCTCTAATTAGGTGCACTCAAAAGAGGAGCAGAGGTTAGTGCCGTTTTCAAATCATCGAAGGAGCACCAAGTGAAATCATCCCAAACAGATGAGACTCCTTTCTTCAGTAATCTCATAAATCCTTTTGTAATCTCACGGTAATTTACGATAAATCTCCTTAATAAATTGGCTTTACCTTAGAGACTATGAAGTTAATGAACTGTTGACGAGGGAGGTAGCTGAAGTATTGCCTCAACCTTGAAGGGATCAACAAGAATCCATTCATTGGATACTATGAACCCCAATAACTGACCAAATGTGACAAGGAAAACACATTTATTAGGATTCAACTGGATCTTATAGTAAAGACATCATTCAAAAACAAGGAGAAGGTGATATGGATGATCAATTCTCTTTTGAGAATGAGCAAATAGGTCATCCAAATATGCTTCTATAATGTGCTTGATGTCGTGGAAAGCATAAGACATGGCTCGCTGAAAAGTTTCTCCAACATTTTTAAGGCCAAAAGGTATATATTTTTTTTATGCAAATGTACCCCAAGGGAAAATAAATGTTATCTTGTGTTGACCTTTAGGACGGATAGTTATTTGGTTATATCCTGAAAAACCATCGATTAAGGAGAACAACTCATTTCCATCACACTCATCAATGATCTTATTGATAAATGGAGTGAGGAAATTATCTTTAGGACAAGCCTTATTCAAATCTGTAAATTGAATGCATACATGGATCGTTCCTTGCATTTATCAACAAGGACTGGATTCAAGACCAATTCAGTTATCGAAATGTCGTGTTTGAAACCTACCTTAAGCAGCTTTTTAACCTCAACTTTAATAGTTGTTGCTTTCCTAGGATTTATCAGTCGAAGCTTCTGCCGTAAAGGCTTAGTGTTTTTGTAAGTCTTGATATCATGCCAAACTATCGATGGATCAATTCCGAGCATTTCCTCATAAGACCAAGCAAACACATCTCGAAATTGTTTAAAGAGGTCAATATAGATCTTGATTTATTCAAGGGAACATGCAACTCCATTGAAGACATTTTCGATAATATTGGCATTCCTGGAGATGTTCAACGAAATAGTTTCCGAAATACTGGACATATTACCTTCGGCAAAAATCCGTGTTGGGGCCAAAGGATTTAAGATTTTTTTAACACTTCTATTTGAAGAAGGATTGGACAAATTAGACTCAAGTTGATGCAAGTCAGGGATAAAATATGACCGATGATGCAAGTCATCCCACGGTCTTTCTACACCAGTAATTGCTTCTAGGATTGCCTCTTCATATGGTAAGACTATGTCAAGGTAGTCCATAGATGAGGTAGAGTTAAGAGTCCAGACCCGAGCCATATCCTCCGATGAGATAGGAATGGGATAAGAATTTGCAGAAGTGACTATAGACTGGTACTCAGTTTTTGTTGTAGATATAGTGTATGCCAACTTTCCCTTCCTCTAATGTGGCGCTAGAGTGGGGTAAGGGCCAAGGGCCAGAAAAATAAAGGGTTTTGAAGGAACCTCTTCGAGGAGTTACCTTGGAGGATGAAATGGCATTAATATGAGCAATAGGAGAAGGAAGATCAAAAGTACCCATCAATGAGGAATACATTACAACTCTGAAATTCTCCACAAGATGCTTGGTATTCTTCACCAAGGTGATGGTAGAATCATATGAATAAGACATTTGATCAATCATAACAATTCTCCCTTCATGGGGGAAGCATATGACATGAAACAACGATGAAATAATAACATCTATTGCATAAACCCAATTTTGACCCAACAACAGATTATAATCCAAATTGGCATCAACTATTTCTACATCCACATTGAAAACCTTCCCCCCAACACAGATGGGAAAGGTTGGAAAAATTCCATGAGTCCTATGAAAATGACCATCGAATGCGGTAAGGAGAGTAGGGGAAGGAACAACTTCTGGAGATCCTATAGCCTTCCAACATGACATCGACATGAAACATGTGGAAGCCCTTTCATCAACTACAGTTCGAAATATATTCATTTTCTGATATGTAGATTTAATCTGGAAAGCCAAGTAATAAGGGAGCCTCCTCTTAGAATTGACATATAAAATGTTCTAACAAGAGAGTTTTTCAAATCCATTGCTCCGATCGCAGTGAGAAACATACTCCTTTGTGCAACACATGATTGGATTACCTCTAACACTCACATCGAACAAGGGATTTGAGCTAGATCTTCAATAATAGAGTAGTTATGGGTAGTCCTGGCATTGGGATTAATTGCCGAACATTTTGTAGAGCCTTTTGGCATCCGAGGTATAGGCTCAGCTACGAGCCTATCAATATGGAGTGGCTCCGGAATATCGGAAGCAATCTTAGATTTAGAAGGTTCTAGTTCACCATAATCATGTGATCTTGTAGCAACATCAACACGAGACCTTACCATATAGAAATTCGATGTAGATTCCCCTTCCTGGTTGCCCCTTGCGGGGATCCAGTACCGACATTAGTGCTAGAAAACATTTGCTGCCATTGGGGAAAAGGGTTAGTCAACACAGTCTGGGAAGTCAAAGAACCCTACTTAGCTAACAAGCGCTGAGCATCCTGAATATTAGGGAAAAGATGGGTAAGATGATCCCCACTGCATAACTTGCATGGGAAATTTACTTTCTTTTTCGATTCCTACTTGCCCTATCCAATATCATTATTGGATTTATTTACATTCTCTTTCCCAACCTTATCTTTCTTCTTACCATGTCCCTTCTTCTTCCCATGGGATTATTGGTCTCCTTTGGGGTTTGAAGATTGAACAACATTAACTGCTAAAGGTTGGGAAGGAGTAGGAACTGACGACAATGCCTGCAATGTAGAAGCAAATTTTAAACACAACTGCTGTAATTGATTTAACAGGTTAGCTGTGCTACTGTTGATCGATCCTACAATTCTGTTGGCATGGGTGCTTGGCTTGGGTTTGTCTAGATCGATCTTCAATCGAGGAGCATCAGGAAAAATATCATAAAGGACTCCAGATTGAGAATATATAAGCTCTAACTACTGGGCTATGAAGATGGTCTGTTCTTCAGTGAACACCTCAGAGAGTGACACATCCTTAGAAATTTCTGGTTGTAAAGATTTCAAACACCATTTGAGAAGGAACTCATTAGGGATATAGGCATTAATTAGCCTCTTCCTTATGTGCCACTCTTGGATATGGTCAGAAATGTGAGTTGCTTTGTCTTGTTGGAAACTGGCTAAAAGATCAGTTTTTGCATCATATCCGACAAACAACTGAAAATGGTTTAAAAACATAGTACCAGTTCACCAAACATAGAAAAGGTAACCACTTTGAGATCAATATACCATTTTGTAGCATTTCCAGTTAGGGTGCGTTGGAATAATTTCAACTTGATGGAATCATTGACCAAGGAGTTCAATGAGCACCATAAGTGGAACGTGGTTATATGATCAACCAGATCTTCCCCAAAATTCCCTTCAAATTTAGGAATATCATACGAAAGTTTGGAGGGAAATGGAGGCCAATCCCGATTGTATTGGATCAGATTTTTCATCCTTTGAAAGATCTGGGAAGTTTAAAGTTTCCAGGAATGGTAAGCGTGGAGGATACAAAGAATTCCACCCACCAAGAGTAGAATTTTTGATATTATGAAAAGAGTATCGTAGATTTGGAGAGGCACTAGGTTACCATGGATTTCTCGTAGAAGGAGTTGAACCATAAGGAAATCCTTGTGGCCTAGAAGTAGTCAAAGGGTATCCACCTCCTGCTGTAGGGTTACCATACATAAGAGAGTTTCCTCCTGGTGAGACATTGAAAGAAGGGGATAACCCCTAATAAGGATTCCATGCACCAACTAGCAGAGAAAAGGCCTGTGAGGTCCCGGTAGAAGGGAAGGGAATAATCCCCTACTGACCAAATAAATGGGATGAATTCCCATCCCCTAACCCACTAATAGAAGGATTTGGCCATCCTTGACCTCCTTGGAAAGGATTAACATTATGAGCCTTTCCTAAGTTCAACAATGGATTGGAAGGAGGGATATGACCACTTCCAAAAGAAAAACCCATAAAGGATGCTGAACACTTGGCATAGAAGTCATATATGTGGAAACAATAGATGGAAAGGTTGAGAGAACTGGGGGAATCCCACTAGCTAGCATCCCAAAAGGATAGGTACCAGTGAAATAAGCGAAAGGTTGGGGGTCCCCACTCGGAACTAGAATGGAGGTAAAGCCAACAACTATTGTACTAGGTGTAACAATAGAGATAGAAATAGTACCCCTTCCTACAACCGAAGGTGTGGTTTGCACACTAGAAGTATTCACAACCATGGTTGCGCCACTAACATTTTCCATATAGAAAAAAGAAGGAGAGTGAATAGGGATTTCTGAACTGTGAGTCAAGGTACCCACATATGTTACAACATATGGAAGATGAGAAGGAAGGGGTGTCGAAGGAGTCACGGGGGACTTAGGGATGCCTTCAATATCAATCTCATCTTATGATTGGAAGAGCACCCTAGCAATGACCAAAGTGTTTTTTTCCAAATTATGAATTGCACTAGGTTCACCCTATGAAATAAGAGCCCCTAAGTTGGATTAATCTTCGATGTGTCAGCTGCTACTGGTTGAAAATAACCAACAAAACTAATCCTACACCTTCTAGATGAAGGCTCAAGACTTGCAAGTGAAAGCCACGAAGCCTCCTAGACCGACAAACCTGTCGATCATCCAACTTTAGATGTTAAGATAAATTTTTAAACACTCAAAAAATAAAGACTTATGGCAATCTAGGAGCAGAGAGAACTCACTAAAAAAAATCCTTAAATATACAACCAAACAAGCGACTTCCAGGTATTTCCACTCTAGATGCTTAGCACCAGACACCAAAATATAATAAAGCAAAGATAAGGACCTTCTAAAGATAGTTTGGGATAATTATGACCCAAACCTATTAGTGAAGGTATCAGAAACAATTACGTTGACCTCTAGACAATAGCCTTTGTCAGTGCAAGTACCCAAGCTTCACAAGGGCACCCTCCAGAAGTACTATGACAATTATACAACGTTTGTATCAGGTACCACGGGTATTCCCCCTCGTAGTCACCTACGTGGTCCCTAGGATAGGCAACTAAGGTCACCAATTCATAATCAGAAGTCAGGCGTAACAGTCGTGGGTGTGGGATCCAACAAGTAGGAGAGGGGGTATCTCTCTTTCCTTATCTTTAATCGTCCTCATGATTAACTCATGTGTTAGAGGATTTTTCCCAGACAACTTAATGAGACTGGATTTTTCACTCTTTAATCAACTTCTATGTTTAAGTTTAGAGTGGCCTTGGAGAGTTTACTCTCCACACACCTATTCCAAGGCCCTAAATTCCTTAGATTAGTTGATGTATCTATGACAAAAGAAAAATATAGTTCATTTTAACTTAAGAACTTGATTTTATTGGTTTTTACTTAAGTCAGGGGTAGCTGAAGTGGAACTTATGATTTTCTAACATAAAAAGAAATCAATAGAAAACTAGGCCACATGCGAAATGCAACTTCTTTTTCTTCGATGAAAAGTGATCTCTAGAGGGTTCTACGAGAAACCTATGAAAGCAAAAACCCTTTTTATCTTTTAAACACACTCACACATTCATCATCTATCTAAAGAGACTAAAAAAGAAATGCCTAAAATGCAAAATACTTAATGCATACTAGAATGCCTAAGTGTAAGATTCTATGGAATGCTCTAAACAAGAAAATGTGCTCTTTTAATATCCTAAAGTCAAAATTTGACCAAACAAGGAGAAACAAACATCCAAGAAAACTATCTCTCAAGTAAAGCAAATTCCAACTTCAAACAAAGATTCACACACTTATTGATAAACAAAAAGATTAAATCAAAGAAAAGAAAGGCAAATGTTTTTTCAATTTTTCCTTTTAAGTGCTTTGAATAAAAGATTCAAGAATAAAAAACAACTAATGACCTCAAGATCAAAATCAAGCAAAAATACACCCAAGTTCACCGGCCATAAACAATCACCAAAATGGTAAGACCAACAAAAGGTCAAAAACACTTGAATAACCTGATCTAAAGGAGAACAAAAGATTCAACAAACAAAAGATCTTAGAAAACCAAAATATTTCACTGAACCAGAATTGCAAATCTTTCTCAAACCAACATGAAGAAACAAAAAGAGGCAACTTCAAGAATGAAAATGAAGCAATGAAAAGATTGGATCATAAGGCAAGTTGAAAAACAAATCTCTGTTTAAGATGTATAGAACAGTTATACACTTTAGCAAAAGGTCTGAAATCCAAAACTCAAAAGTATAAAACTTCACCAAATAACAAACCCTAGGTTGACAAAATGTTTTTGCAAAAAGAAACAAAGAAACTGACATCAATAAGAAACCAAATCATTCTAGATCGGAAATGACTCTAAAAGAGCTGGAAAGCCAGGCTACTTCCCAAAACTGGAGGAAAAAATTTGAAAAATTCAAATTTTCCCAGATATACGCGATTGTGTATCAGGAAAGCCACATGTATAAACAATTATGTCTTAAGAAACACACATGTACATGAATTTGTTTCGAAGAAACCATGTGTGTACACGACTGTGTATAAAAAATTATATATTAGACATGAATTATAGAAAACATGAGATCACAACATTTCAAGAACAAGATAGAGCTTCTTTACTAATATTAGCAAATAGGAGTGGAAGAATACAACCTAATCCGACAATGACACCAACGAACCTTCCTCTGGATATGTACAACCCAAGCCTCAAAGATCACCTCTCAACATGTGCAAAAGGATGTCATATAATGGAAGATGAACATCTCTGCAAGGAAACAAGGGTTTCCTATGACTGGGAGTGTAGGAGGCACAGGGAAAACCAGACTTGAGTTGGGGACAAAAGGACTATAATGTTGATATCTTATCTCCTTATATATTTTAATCCTTCCCATGAGGTGTATAAATACCACCAAAGGTTAGTTGATTCAGTTAGTCTAGGAGCTCCTGTAAGTGGGATTTTGATGAAACCCGTAAACCCCACACGATAAATAGGAAATATTTTTTTTCTTCATATTTTAAATTATGTATGCAAGTTTGGTGTTTTAGTACCAATGCTTTTATAAGGGCAGAGTCACGTATGGAATTTAAAAAATTGTTTTTAATAAATGACCAAGTCTGAATGAGAAAAGGTTGTCCAAGGCCATATAAGAGCATCATAACTACAAGAATGTTGAATAATTCTATAACACCTGGTAGTTGATAGAGAAAATTACTTAAACATGAACGTAGCACAGGTCACCTTCCTGGTCTCAGATGCACCCCATCTATCAAAAGTTCCAACCATTCCTAATTTGTTGATGATAGTATTCTCCTTGGGGGAGACTTGGTGGCCATTGTAAGAAGATTGAACTTCATCCTTGAACACTTCCTTGTCGCTCCAGGAGGTTTAGCCAACACAACCAAGTCTCATATTTATACATGGAACATTTATGTAGTCAAGTGTCTTAAAATTGGTGTGATTTTTGGCTTCGGCACAATTGAAGGTTGGAAAGATTTCAAATACCTTGTGATCCCTATTTTCTTAAAGAATATCTCCCCAGGCAGGGCTCTCAATCCTCCCAAAGATCAAAAAATAAACTTGAATCCCGGGGCACTCAATGGCTCACTTTCGTTAGCCAAAGAGCTCTCATCAAGTCTATTTTGTCGACCATCCTTTTGTATCAATTCCTTGCTTTTGTGATGCCTCAATATATCCTACAAGGTTTGGGAAAGATTATCTACAAGTTCCTTTGGGGACGAAGCAAAGTCTCTTCTAAAAAAATTCATTTAATCAAATTTGACTACCATTTGAGCCCCTGAAAATCACAAAGTTTTGGGGATTAATGAATCGACCCTCATGAACTAGGCAATGGGATCCAAACTTGCCTAGAAAATGAAAACTAACAAAGGCACCTAGTGGGTTCAAGTTCTCACAAACAAATATTTGTGGTTTAGTAATGGGATCAGGAACAAAGCTCCCTCCTCTCTTAGAACTTGCTCACCTATTTGGAGACTAATATCTGCCTCATTTGGTTTGACTAACAATCATATTAGTTGGACCCTAGGAAATGGCTATAATATCCATCTATGGTTTAAATCAATCATGAATCACCCTCCTCTCCAAGAATTTGAAATCCTCGAGTCACTTTAACATCATTTAACAAATCAGGGGATCTCTATGTTATCCCAAATATGTAATTGGAATAATGTCAACATCTAATCAGGATGGTGTCTTGATAACATCCCCTCCAACCTTTCCATCATCTCGGATATGCTCAAAGTCTGATTGTCATGTTGTGCTCCAATAAATCGTTAAACAAAAGATAAGCTAGGTTGGAAATCCCATGTTTACACAGTCAAATCGACATATGAAGAATTATTTTTCTCTACGCAAATCCCTCTGAAATCATCCATTTGGAGAAAAAATTGGTTAAGTAACATCATACCCAAAGTTAATTCTTTCTGTTGGATCCTACTTCAAAAGAAAATCCTAACCTCTGAAAGCCTTAAAAGGAGAGGGATTAGTGGCCCATCACATTATCCCATTTGCAACCTCCAGGAAGAATCTATCTGTCACGTGTTTTTACCTTGTTCCTTTTTACCTTGTTCCTTTTTACCTTGTTCCTATTCTTCCTAAGTTTGGGAATATGTGCTAGTTCCCCTGTTCACGTGCTTGAATATGCCCAATGATATCTCTGATCTCATTACAACCTAGCATAAAAAAATATCTTGGATCCTTTTCTTGCAAGCCTTGTTTTAAATGGATTTGGACATCTCTTCTGAAGTTCATTTGCTAGCAGATCTAGATTTCTAGAAATAGTGTGACCTTCAAAAATGTCCCAATCCATCCTAGGCATACAATGACCAAATTTCTCTCCTTATATGTGAAAAATAATAGAGTGAAATTAAAAGATCAAGATCCCTCTTTGGATCTTCAAGAAATACAATGGATGGATTTGCCCTTGGATTTGTTTGCTCATCTCCCTACCTTTACTCCCTCAAATCATGTAGCTAATGTGAATTGGAAGTTACGTCTCACTGATGCAAAATTTGTTGATCGGAGAATTTGATGAAAGTAGTGGATCCTTTTCTTTGATGGAGCATCTAAAAAGAATCCAGAGGTGGAAGGAGGGTGGGGGATTCTCCTAAATCCTTATGGAAATCTAGAAATAAAGTTTGCTCGGGGACTGGGTCAAAAAATGAATAATCTTGTGGAAATGTATGGGCTCCACCTTGGTCTCCAGTTGTCCAAAGATCATGATATCTCTTCCATCTTCATCTTGGGGGATTCCCTCATCACATTCCAACACCTACAATCAGGCTCTCTTCCAAAGAATAATATCCTCTCCCTTCTCCTTAAAATAATCAATTGCATCCTTGAAGTATTCTCACATAATACCTATTATCACATCCTCCAAAACCAAATGAAGAACTTGATAGTCAAGCCAATCTTGTCTATCAATAATAAAATATTCTATGTGATTTCATTGGTTCTCTTAGTTGGAAGGTTATTCCATGACAATTTTAAACAATGTTTCTATCTCATCCCGCCTTATTAGAAATGATGCATGGATAATGGTATGGACAATTTTAAGCAAATTTCATGGAAATGATACTTGTGAAGGCCTTCCCTTTCTGCCATCAATGATATCCCCTTTGGAGTGTAACCTGAGGATCAACAAGTTGTGAAATGTGCATGTCGTGTTGTATGCATTGGTAGTCTACATGAATGAGGGTTAGGGGAGTGTTTATGATGGACATGCACCAATGGTAACAACTAAACTTCTAGTTTCTCTTGCGTCCACCTTCGTATCAAGCTCGTTCATTTGAAAATGGGTTAAATTTATGATTTGAGTGACGGTGTCATTTTCTGAAGCATGGGATCTCCCTGAAATGTGAGTGGTATTAATGGATGGTGAACTCAAGCTTATGTTGCACCATTTGGTTTGTAATTATAAATATAGGAGCTCTTGCAACCAACGCTCTATATGGGGGGTTTTCCAGTCCTTTAATTCACGTATTGAGATTCTCTGGTTAGGTTGTTGGAAGCCTCCCTGGTCTTGTTCTCCCCTCAAGTCCTGCCAAGGTAATCATTCACTCTCTGTATGCCTTGTGCGCTTCTTAATTTCTATTATTTGCTAGTATAATTCGCCTAAGAACGAGATAGAGGAATCAAGATATCTCTAGATAATATATTGCGAAGTTTCAAGTGAAATTGCAACGACTTCTAATTCTACTCGAATGTGTATTCTTCTGGATCATGCATCTGGTGCAGTAACTCTAATGAATAGGAAGGGACATCTTCATGGTTATTTGGTCGAGTTCCCAACGTCTCGATTTGGGAGTATTCTTCAAAGGTATCTTCTCTTTCTCCTTTGTTTTTTCTTATGGTGATGTGTCTTACTATTTGAGGACCCTTCCCTCGGCACATCACTTACCCTCCTTTTGGCATTCTTGGTTCGCTTAAAAGTCTTGGATACAGACACACAATGAAAAACAAGGTTTATCCCTCCTTTGATGCAACCTTCCAATGATGTCTCCATAATTATATTGGGACGATCATCGAATGTATTATTTTCTATAACATGAAATGTGTCAAGCTCTGCATTATGATCCAATAATGACTCTAAACCCTCTGATGAGAAGTGAAACCAATCACCTTTATGGCATGCGTGTAGATGTTACCACGAATATCCCATGGTAATTCACATATCATATAATTCTTTCCATATCAATTCACAAGATTTTTTATGTCATGATTTCTTTGCCCCCTCACATAGTAAGCATGAGATATGTTCTCACGGGGCCAACAATAATCATTTGGAATTCTTCTAGTTTTTCTATTAAGGATTCATAATGCTTCTCTTAATTATGGTTGTTCAAACATCCTCCTTCATTCAAAATGTATTTAAATCAGTGATATGGTTCCACATATTTTAAGAGCATATCATTGAATCCATTCTATGGGCACATTTCTTCCTTCGATACGATAAAAATTTAAATTTCAATAAGCTATGGTATGCCTCTACAAAATTATTCATCTCCTTGTTAGAATCAGTCTGTTCAGCCCTCCGTCAAAGATCAAAACCTCTTTTGTTGCATTTCATTTTAGGTGTCTCATTCATTCCAGTCATTTGCATTCCATTAGGAGCATCGATTTTCTGACGGAACGGTCTTGTCACTCATCTTCCCTCATTTCATGTACCTGCTGGTTCATGTCTGATCATCAAAGTTCATCAAAATCAATCTTACAGTCATTATGGATGGTCTTGTGGTCAGCCAAGAGTCATGTCAGTCATTAGGTCTAGGGTTTCGCAAAGTTTGTCTTCAAAGTGTCCAATAATGCCAACAGGCACATGAGGATGTTCCTAATAAGTTTTCATTCCAAATTTTTCATTGCCAATAATGCTCGAGAATGATTCTTCTTCAAAACTCTGTTTTGAAGAAGAAATCGTCAAATTTATGGTTAATAATAAATATGTAATCTTTAAAGTTTTTTTTTTTAGTCATGAAGTACTCCAGGCGCAGCCCTGGTCACCTTTGCCAAATCCAATGCTAGTCATCCCTACAAAAAAGTGACAAAAGTTTCATCATTCAAGTCAAAAAGTCAAAATGGAACAGGAAAAACAAAGTTTGTATTAAAAGTGAAAAGTGCCAAATTCAAAACATAAGAAAGTGGGTTTTTGCAAAACAAAAATGAAATCCATGGCTATACAAGATATTTTCACCATTCAAATGTCATATGTTCACAAGAAGTTGTCTACGGCCCAAAGGAAAATCGTGGAAGAGCAAAATTTTGCGTTTGAAGCCGGGATTGTGTGTTGGAATGTTGCGCGGTGCATTGGGAGGTAGTCGCGGCGCATAGAGCCACCGTTCACAGTGCTGTTTTGAACCTGCGCGGCGCACATATGGGTCGTGGCGCATTGGGTATGCCGTGCGGCGCATATAGCTAGAGGCCCGAAAATTTCCAGAATGACCTCCAATCGCCCAAAGAAGCACGGATTTGCCAGGTAGAGCCTCCATCATTAGTTTTCATCCAATTTTGTGCTTATATCATGGTGGTTGAAACATAATAATTATTTTAAACACAAAATCAAACCCTACCATTTGACATTCTAAGAAACTTGCTGCCTAGAGTTTGAAAAACCATTTTGCTACCAAGTCTATCATTCCTCCATCACTCCCTGATCCCATTTATCCCTTGAGTTCATTGTTCCCTAAGTTCCCCTACCCCCTAAATTCACTAATCCCCTATTCCCCCATTTATTCCTATCCCTAAACCCTACAATATCCCATCCCTATCACTTTTCCATATCACTTGCAAAAAATTCCCAAACCCCACATTCCTAACACATAGTCAAGTGACTGTTATTGTATTTTAATCTCACTTGGCAGTCCACTTTGCCCACTGTCCCTTTTATTTTCCCACACTCCCTTCCTACTTAGCACACATTTGGCAATTGGAGACAAATACATCAAATTTTTGTTTTCACCTCATACAGATCAACATTCACTTGGCATAGACTTGTAACACCATGACAGACACTGAGTCATCATATGAAAAAGACAGTGATTCTACCACAGAGCTGCATGCACCAAGAAGGCCTCGTAAAGGAGGCAAACATGTTAGAGAAGAGCCCACCTCTTTGACTGAACTGTAGGCCTGCCCACTTGCTATGGCATGTTTCCAACGACAATCATGCTTTTAGTATTGCGAGATGATTGCTCAGATTTAGCATCATCAGGAATTGGCTCGGTTGTTTGTTTTTCATTTGCATGATGGTCAGGTAACTCTTGCTGGTGTAAATTTCACCTTGACACCAGATACCATTTCTCAAGCAACAGGAATACCGAATGTAGGTGAGGAATGGAATAAAAGACAACAGGTAGACAGAGTACATTATGAACCATACATCAGGCCTAGCTATGCGAGACAGCTCAGCAGGGTGTTCCCATTCCGGTTTTTGAGAGAATCCTATGTGCCGTTGATGAGACTTATTATCAGATACTTCAGTTGTGAAGGCCGCTTCTCACGCCTCTATGCATACCATATCAGGTTATTGATGCATTTCACGAGAGTGAAGATGATGAACATTCCATATTTCATGTGTCGAAACATCGAGAGGATGACTACTCTTGTACAGAAGAAGACTCTTGAACAGCAGTACAACAACATTTACCACTATGCGCTCATCAAGATCATTTTGTACATCAACTTGGATTGCAGGGTATCACATGGGAAGACTGCATTTCCCGTGAGTTCTTTACAGCTTCAACAGCTCATCAGGAGGTTGTCCATGATGCAGGTGAACCTTCACATCAGTATGGAGGTTAGGAGGCGGAGATTACTAGCATGCCGACATATGCCACCTATCAGAGAGGCGTGAGAGGATTGTTTGCAGCAGCCCGATGAGTACTATCTCCACCTGGGGTGGAAGGGGTCTCATTGCTATCATCAACAACACAGGTACAGGTACAGGACAAAGGCAAGAAGCCTATGCAGGATGAGGGCCCTTCAAGAGGCCAAGACACTGATTTCATACTCATTAATGATGATGTGAACTCTCCTAGCTCAAAGCTGAGGGAGATTATTTAGGAGCAGAAGGCCGAAATAGATGCATTGATTGACAAGTTGCAAAGAGCTCAATGGGTCATAAACTATTTGGAGCTGCGAAACAAACAATTGGAGGATCAACATACAGTCATGGAGTTACAAAACATTCGGAAGAACCGCCAAGCTACCCAACGACGGAGGGTGGAGTTCACTTTGCTTGAGCAAGAAATCAATGCCGATCGGGAATCTTGGCTTGAGATGATCCAGATTTAAACGGGAACGCAATAGATTACAGAGATAACCATAAATACAGAGATGCGATATCCATAAATAAAGAGATGCAGCGGAAATAATACTTCATTTCATTAATGGAAAATACTGAAATATGCTTACAACCAGAAATGGAAATAAACCAGCTAGGGCGATGGTAGCTTATCTCTGAGAAGAGATGTGGTGACTACATGCCTCTAAACTGTTCCGAACTGTGTTACAATGAGGCTCGAAGGCCTATTTATTGTTGAGAAACAATGGAAAACCCTTCACATTCCAAAACCTAACCCCTAGAAGATGAAACGCCACATTGTGGGCCCCGTTTTGGGTAAATTGGTACATCAATTTCCCGGGGTCGTAACTTTGGCATACGATCTCTGTTTGACGCGTATGATAGCTCGTTAGAAAGATCTATCCGAGAACTACCACTTTGAGAAGGGCAACATCGGTCCATGGACCCATGTTGCCCCTAGATTTCCCAAAAAATGTCGTTTATGGCCTCAAAACGGCTCCGGAAGTTCAGGACCCGAAAAAACTGCTAAAAATAGTAAATTGTGCTACAATTACTGAAACTGAAAAACTGAAAGAGACAGTTGTGGGGGTCCAAATGGGATAGGTGGGTGGCCACCAACATCCAACTAGATCATTCCTCTCCCCTTAGGAAGCAATGGTCCCCATTGGGTTGAGTTCCTCCCTGAGATGAGGAAGCTCCTGCTGAGCTGGGTCGTTGGTGAGCTATTCTGCAATCTCTGATGTGTCCAGAAATGGTGGGAAGCATGGTCGACGGCGGTCCACATTGAACACTCGG
>APFE031688264.1:0-18622 GCA_000404065.3 Pinus taeda | reverse complement strand
GGAAAACCCTTCACATTCCAAAACCTACCCCTAGAAGATGAAACGCCAAATTGTGGGCCCCATTTTGGGTAAATTGGTACATCAATTTCCCGAGGTCGTAACTTTGGCATATGATCTCCGTTTGATGCGTATGATAGCTCGTTAGAAAGATCTATCCGAGAACTACCACTTTGAGAAGGGCAACATGGGTCCATGGACCCATGTTGCCCCCAAATTTCCCAAAAAACGTCGTATAGGGCCTCAAAACGGCTCCGGAAGTTTAGGACCCGAAAAACTGCTAAAAATAGTAAACTGTGCTACAATTTAGGAAACTGAAAAAGCTGAAAGAGACGATTGTGGGGGTCCAAATGGGATAGGTGGGTGGTCACCAACATTCATCTCGATCATGAGAGGATCAACATTCATCTTGAGAAGCTGTTGGCGAAGGCAAACAAGGACAAGGACATGCTCAAGCACATGAAAAATCATTATTGGGCACGAAATCATGTTTGCAAAGCGAGGATCAAAATCTTGAAGGCAAGACTAAGGAGGGCACTAAAACGACAGAGAATGCATGATAGGCTCCAAATCTTGGCCGAAGCTTCTTTGGCTGAGCATGATACTTGATGATGGATTTTCAGTCCAAATTTCAGCAAATTTGGAGAAAATTTTGTCAATTTTGAATTTTTTGGCTTCAAAACAGATTTTCCTGCCCAACGCGTAGCGCCACTTGGCACGCGCTTATAATTGGGAGATCCTCTGGAGGAAAAAATTGCATTTCTAGATTTGCTATGAAAAGTTATGCATGCTCATGAATTACCTAAGGATTTCATCAAGTTCTGGGTTGCCTAAAGGGTCAAAAACACACAAAAAATGACCTCTCTGCCACCTTTTGCACCAACAGGAAGCAGTGTTGGGAGATTGGATATTTGTAGGGGAAAATGGACAATAAATCTAAAAATTCCACTTGGGTTGGAAAGTAGACAGGCAGGGCTTTCCAACGAGCTATCATGCGCTCAATTTGGACTTCGGGAAGGCCCTCAAAATCAGCTCCAAAGTTGTGCTACGCATAGAGATTTTGGGCACGACGCATAGAGAATTTTGGCCTATTTTTCACTCTTCAGCTCAGAATTTCGGCCAATTTTGACTAGTTTCACTTTTTGATGCTACTCTTGATCTAACTTGATGTAATTTCGTGACCATGATGAAATTTTGGCACATTTTTACTTGTCTTAGTAGATTCATTTACCAAAAGGTGAAATGTGAGTGAATGAATCGGTTTCCTAGCATATAGAGGCAAGTTGTTTCATTGCCTATTTTTCAGTTCTTTGTTTAGATATGGTTGAAACAACTCCTAGAATGATGAGCTCGACCCTTAGAGGCATGGGGAAGGAGTTAGGCTTGTGTATATCATGTAATTTCTCAGTCATTTTCAGAGTTGGACACCTGGGATTGCTTGGCACTTCATTGTACATTCATTTTCAGCATTTTTGGCAAAGGAAAGACCAGGGTTTTGCAGCACTTGTTGGGATCCTTGTGGCTCTGTGTTTTGATGGTGTTTTTCTTCATGCAATTGTAAGTTCATTGATGTTTCATGTATGCCATTTCCCTTCTCTTTGCTTCTGAAATTAAACAAATTGAGTGACAAAGGTAGAATTCATTGGCTTGCTGTGCTCTGCCTTAAACTTTTGTTTAGTTTTACATGTTTTCATCTGTTTGGAGAGGATTCTTGCAGCCTCTTGCCTTCTTCAGCTCCTCAACAGTCTTTTCTATCCATTCATTTTATCTAAAGCATCAAAACTACTGCCTACCTTGCCCCAACCGGAACTCTGCAAGAATTGGGCCTCATCCCCGGACCCAAATTTGCCTTTCCCTTGATTCCAACAAAAACCCCCAAAAAATAAAATTGAATCCTTGCACTTCATACATAGTCTAAGATCAGTTGTTAAATCAGTCATCTCAAGCCCCATCGATTATCTTTGCTGAGATTGACCCGGAGAGAGCCCTCTCTTGTCCTCGTAGGGCTAGCTATGAGGTTGAGCGTGGTTTGATGTGGACCTAGAATCTTACCTTTTTAGCCTGAGGTAAATCTAGGCTCTAACATAGTGGAGACTCCACTGGGGAGTAATCCTTTGTTTGTTAGTCTTCTTCATTTTATAAACTACAGACGGAGTCTGAAGATTAGCTAGGTAGCCTTCGAAACGCTTTTACTTTGCATTAGCGCAAGTAGATAAAAGCTACTTCAGTCAATCTCTGGTCTAGTCTTATGAACGAAAGGCTTAACCTAAAAAACACCCCAGTACTTCTGATAATTCTAAGCTTTCGGATGATAAGTTTAGGATTTGATAGGCTGAGAAAGCTGTTTATGTCCATTTGATCTTTTGAAAATAGCACACTGGCTTCAAGGAGATATACCAGAGCTAATCCAGATCCAGATCCTCCTCCTGTCTATGAAAATACCAATTTGATTCCAAGATTCCTTCGTCAAGAGAGCTCTGTGACTCCCGTGTTTAAATCCCGTTCATGTCCTGCGATTTTTGAGTATCTTGAAGAGCTTGATTTTGATGAGCAGTTTGAATTGTCATTGTTTGAAACCAAATCCTAAAGTGCTGTTGCCTCTATTGTCCCGAATCCGCAATTTCTTGTAGATCTAGAAACTGAAAGGGCTAATCGGTCCATTGATGATTATATTTTGAAACGACTCCAAAGTTCAATTGAGGCTTCAAACCTCGTTGATTTTCTAGAAACTGCATCTGCAACCCTTGGATCTTCCGCAATTACATCTAGATCAAGGATTCCCACTGAACCACCCTTCATCCCACCATCACTGTGCAGCCTATTGTCTCAGATCAAAAGTCTGCAATAAATTCACTTCCGTCTACTCCTTCTACATCCAAAATTGCTTCTCCTCTGCACACCCCTCCTCATACACCTCACAAATCAGCTGCACCCACTCCTCCAACATCCCCAAGACCGAATCCGCCAAGAGCCATGGCTGCTCGATTTGCTCCTCTTGTATTACCTCAAAACTTGGATGACATGCCTGCTGACTATTAGAGTAAGATTCCATTGTTTGATGGCACTCCTCAGAGTGTTTTGGCTCAACAACATGTAGACAAAATGGCATATTTCTTCGCTCTCCATGAAATTGATGCAGAGAATGTGACCATGAGATTATTTGTGCAAACTTTTGGTGGCGAGGTAAGAAAATGGTTCAGAGCTTTGGCAGCTAGAAGTATTCCCACATTAGCTGAGATTCAAAGACAGTTATTAGATCGCTGGGAAGTAAAGAAAGATCCTCTTCAAATCACTTCTGAATATACCAAGATCAAGCGGAATGTCGGTGAGTCCGTGCAAGACTACTGTATTAGATTCAATGCGGTTTATAATGCAATTCCTGATGATTTAAGGCCATCTAGAAAGTCAGTTTTGCTTAAGTTCCCAGATGGTTTTGATCCAGACATGGCATATCAATTGAGAGAGAGAGATCTGGCTACCTTAGAAGAAATGCAGAAAATTGCCGTTAGTGTTGAGGCAAATTTGAATGACAAGGGAGCTAGATTGAAAGCCGAGAAGAAGGTCTCAATAAAGGAAGAAGCTTCTATATTAGACCAAGTACTCCACAAGGTAGAAAAAATGATTGAAAGGTTAACACTTGATAAGCCCGAACTGCAAATACGGAATCCCAATTTCCGTGGCCAGCAGCAACCATAATTCAGGATCAAACGACGTGAGCAGCGAGCACAAGAACCGACACCACAACAAAAACAAGTAAAGACACCTCTTCAACAGAATTTTGTTGGTCCCGAAATTGATTATGAAGATAATGTAATAGGAGAAGAAAATCACTTCTTTGCTCCTGATGATATGCCCACCTTTATCACTGAAGATGATGAGTATGCAGAAAATTCAACTGTACAGAAGGATGAGGATTTTATCTTGGCGAATGACACAACTCTTGAAGAAGAGTCGGATGAGTATCAGAGAGGTTATATGAATGCTTTGTCCGCCCAGCAGCGTCAGTATTCACTTAGAAACAGAGATGTCCCCATCAATCCAATCCAGAAGAGAAAGGAAGTTCCAGCATCTAAGAATGAGTCACCTGTTGTACCAAAGAAAGGAAAATAAATTGCTGATCCTACTACTAGTAAGTCTCCACTAGCAAATGAAAGAGCAAATCAGCCAATTGTATCAAAGGATAAAGCTAAAAGAAAATATGTTCCAGCCAAAGAGGTAGAAAATATTTCAGCTTTTAGTTTAGAAAATGAAATTTCTAAATTGAAGGTATCCATTCCCTTGACTGAACTAATGAGGAACAATAGTTATAGAGGTCAAGTCTCTAAAATTTTGAATTTTGACCCAATGTCTGATATGGTGAGTGTGGAAGATGATAAACCTGAACTGATTTTTGGACCAGCATTAAATGGTGAGTCTCCAAACAGTGATGTGCCACCTTTTTATATCAGTCTGAGATTGCATGAGTTTGTGTTGCATAATGCCATGTTTGATTCCGACGCTTCCCACAATCTTATGCCGAAGGCTATCATGGAGAAGTTGGGTTTGGACATCACTAGGAAATACCATATCTTTATTCATTTGATTCTAGTAGAGTGAGATGTATTGGGCTCATTAAAGACTTGGTTGTAAGTTTGGATCAGATTCCAACGAAGAATGTTTTGATGGATGTTGTTGTGGCAGACACTCCTCCTAGATTTGGTATGCTTCTTTCCAGGTCCTGGGGAGAAAAATTGAAAGGGACATTACAACTAGATTTCTCCTATGCAACGATTCCTGTGTTTGGCCAAATGAGAAAACTGTATTGGGAACAAAAAATGAAATACATGATTACAAGCAGGGAGAAACCGATTAATCATCCGATTAATTATGTAATACAGATTTAGAGTCTTTTGTTTTGTATTCAGATAGTTTCAATGATATAGATAGTCAATTAGTTGAAGCAGAAGATATTTCAGAAATAGTAGATAATTTCAGAGAAGTTTTGCAGAAAGAAGGACAAGAACAGGAAAATACCATTGAGCAATCAGCTAAAGATAATGGACAGCAAGCAGAAAAAACAAAGCTAACAAAAATTTCAACACTTAGAAGAAGAGGAAGATGGTCTGTGGACCATGGATTTCGATGGAGCAATAGGAAATGATGCTGGAATTGGTATTTGGGTACGCAGTCCTTTGTTTGCTTCGAACAAAGTGCCTAGTAATGTGTGGGTATGTTCTTACAAGCTAGCTTTTGATTGTTCGAACAATGAGGCTGAGTACGAAGCTTTGATTGCTGGCCTAAAAATTCCAAGAAAGATGAAAGCTAAGAGGATTGTTATATATGGCGACTCCGAATTGGTGATTAAGCAAGTCAAAGGCGAATATCAAGAAAAACATCCTCAGATGCGGGCTTAGCGGAATGCAGTCCTAGATATTCCGAAGTTGTTTTCAGATTATACCTTGACGTGTGTGCCTCGTATTCAAATGGCATTGCAGATGCACTTGCTAAGGCAGCGAGTAATTTGAAGATTCCTATGAACTCAAGTAATAAATTTGAAATCCATGTGAAACATCGTTCGGCTGTCCTAGACAATCAGAAATATTGGCAAGTTTTCCAAGATGACGAGGATATTGATGATTTTCTGCAAAACAAAGGTAAGTTCAAAGATACCTCAATTGATGTAGAACATGATGATGGTAAAGATGATGTGCAGATCAATCAAATGGAAGTGTTGCAGCTAAAGGATAATATTATTCCTAAAGGCCTGATACCTTTAGAAGAACTCTTTGATCAAGATGACGTAGCCTGCAAACCAACATTGCAGCCAACAGAGAAAGGAGTTGAAGAGGTGAATATTGGAACAACTCAAAATCCAAAAATGGTAAAACTGTCCAAAGCATTGTCATAAAAGATAAAAGCCAAATATATTAGTTTATTATCATCCTTTGCAGATGTGTTTGTTTGGGACTATTCCGACTTGAAGACATATGATACCAATATAATTCAGCACACTATCCCCATCAAGCCTAATAAAAAACCTTTCAGACAGAAGTTGAGAAGGCTAAATCCAAAATTTCTGCCATCAATTGAGAAGGAGGTAAACAGGCTGTAAAAATCAGGAACCATCGTTCCCATCAGATTTTCTGATTGGATCTCTAATTTGGTGCCCGTACGAAAGAAGACATGTGAGATTCGTTTGTGCATTGATTTTAGGAATCTCAATAAAGTTTCATTGAAGGATAATTATCCGTTGCCAAAAATGGATCATATACTTCAGCGAGTAGTTGGAGCATCTCGTATGTCACTACTCGATGGTTATTTTGGATATAACCAAATATTGGTCCATGAAGATGACCGAGACAAAACATCGTTCACCACTCCGTAGGGGACTTTTCATTACGCTAAAATGCCTATTGGTTTGAAGAACGCAGGTGCCATGTTTCAGTGGGCAATGGATATGGCTTTCACAAATGAGAAGGATGTATTTTTGGTTGTGTACCTTGATGATTTGACGGTGTTTTCCAATTTAGATGAAGAACACATGTATCATTTGAAAGTTGTCTTTCAAAAGTGCAGAAAATATGGTGTGTCGCTGAATCCGAAGAAGAGCTTGTTTGCCATGGATGAGGGAAAACTACTTGGACACATTATCTCAAAAGAGGGCATTCGTATTGATCCAGCACGTGTAGAGGCGATTCAACAAATTGACCTTCCCTGGAACAAGAAGGAGATACAATCTTTTAATGGTAAGATGATTTTTTTACGCCGCTTTGTGCCTAATCTTGCTGAACACCTAAGAGAGATTACAAACATGCTTAAGAAGGACAGTCAAGTGAAGTGGACGGAAGAGGTTGTAAAATATTTCAATTTAGTAAAATTGGCTCTTTCTTCAGCTCTGGTTTTAATCAGCCCAGATTACACTCAGGATTTTATATTGTTTTCATTTGCTTCAGAGCATACTATGGCAGCTATATTAATGCAGAAAAAAGATGAGCACGAAAGACCAATTGCTTTCTTCAACCGAACTAAGACATGCAGCCTTGAAGTACAACATCATTGAAAAGCAAGCCCTTGCACTTGTAAAAGCATTAAAAGATTTTTGGGTATATATTCTGCATTCTCATATTTTGGCTTATGTTCCTAATGCTGCTGTCAAGGATGTTTTAGTGCAAACAGATCCGGAAGGAAGATAAGGCAAGTGGGTTGCATATTTGTTGGAGTATGATGTGGAGATAAAGCCCACAAAGCTTGTCAAAGGACAGGGATTGGCGAAGTTAATGGCTGAATCGAATTTGCATGCCTTAGACATAAATCTGATCACTGCTATGTCCAATGAGAATGAGGAAGGTTCGTCAATTCAGGTATCTGAAATATTTGTTCTTTCTCCGTGGTATTCAGATATCATATATGTGCTTCAGAATTTGTCACCACCACCCGACATGGCTAGAAACAAAAGTAGAACTCTCAAATTAAAGGCTGTTGAGTTTTGTATTTTGAATTTTGCACTTTATTGGAAAGACCCCAGTGGTGTTTTGTTGAATTGTTTGGTGGAAGAAGAAGTGAAGCAAGTCAAGGAGGATTTCCATAAAGGAGATTGTGGCGGTCACCTTTTTTGGAAAACAACAGCAAATAAAATTCTGAGAGCGGGATACTATTGGCCGACATTGTTTGCTGATGTATATAAGGTTGTCAAGAGCTGTCATAAATGTTAGATTTTTGAAGGAAGGCAGAAATTACAACCTTTGCCGCTTAAGCCCATTGAGGTGAGTTCCCCTTTTCAGTAGTGGGGGTTGGATTTCATTGGTGAAATTCATCCCGCTTCTTCAGGTCAGCATAGGTGGATCATCACAGCAACAGATTATTTCACGAAATGGATCGAAGCAATTCCCACCAGACAAGCTATGGATGTGGTAATAATTTCATTCCTTGAGAATAATATTTTGTCTCGTTTTGGTTGCCTGAATAAGTTAATCACTGATAATGCAACAACTTTCAAATAAAAAAAAAATGATTGATTTTTGTAATAAGTATAAAATCATTTTGGGACACTCAACTTCCTATCATCCACAAGGCAACGGATTGGCAGAGTCTTCTAACAAATCTTTGGTCAACATCATTAAAAAGTTGCTGGAAATAAACAAGAAAAGTTGGCATAAGAAGTTGGTCAATGCACTTTGGGTAGATCGAGTGAGTCAGAAGAAATCCATTGGTATGTCCCCCTTTGAGCTAGTTTATGGAGTTGATACAGTGTTTCCTACCTCTCTCACAGCTCCGGTAGTCAAACTTCTTCAGGAAGCTGGCAGTGAAGACGATCATATGCAGAGAAGACTAAATCAAATGATCCATTTGCAGCAGACGAGAGAAGAATTTTTTCAAAACACGTTCAAGCTGCAGGAGAGAATTAAGAAAATTTATGACAGAAAAGCAAAGGCGGACAAATTTCAGTTGGATGACGTGGTGCTGAAGTGGGATGCAAGGAATGAGGAAAAGGGTAAACATGGTAAGATTGAAAATCTTTGGAAAGGACCCTTTAAAATTGCTGCATATCGTGGTCAGAATGCCTTTCTTCTGAAGGAGATGAACAAGGAAGATTGTCCAGGAAGGCTGGTCAATGGTCGGCTGTTCCAATTGCAATACCAAATTTGACTTGTTCCTACTGAATGTTGATGGAAATATCTTTCAGATATGATCTTGCTGATCAATACATTTCGTACAATCCAAATTTGTAATGTAATTTATTTTGTAATCAACTTTGTTGTAACTTCCCTTTACTCTCTGTGTATTTAAATGAAAATAGAAATCAATAAGATAGGAGATAATTAGAGAACTAGAGGATGGGGGGAATAGGAGGAGAATTATATGATAATTGAGAGATAATTAGCAGATAGGAGATGGTCAATTCTTAGATGGGATGTAGGAGAATAGATAAGAGATGAGAGATGAGAGGATGAACAATTGTTCAATTTGAGACAAAGCTAAGAGCTTCATTATGCTGTAATTATTTCTCTCATATGTTTTAATGAAGGAAGCTATCCATTGAGTTCTACATCTATTATTTGTGATCTGATATGAATTATTTCTAAAGGAGGAACTGAGCTGTGGGCAATTGGGCCCACTACCTTAGACAAGGTACTGCCTTGAACATGTAAATTAATGTAGTTATGTATTTGTTTATTTGAATTTCAATTGTCATTTCTTAATGTAGATTTCCTTTCTTTGAACTAATTTTTGTTTGTTGCATTTTCCAGATTTGTTATTTCATCCAATTTCTAGATTTCATTTAATTTGCTGCTCTAGATTAGCATTTGAATTATGTTGAGTGCAATAGATTAAATTTCCAATTCAACAATGTGTGGTTTAATCTAGCAATGATTCAAGTTGTGTGATGAGCATAATTGTTTTTCCTGTCATTTACTTTCTTCTTTTTAATTTTAGTTTTATTATTCAAGTCTTACAGTTTATTTCTTATTGAATGAACTTGATAGTATAGAATACAATCATATAGAACCAGTGTTAGTTGTTGGTATTGTTATGCATATATTTTTCCGATTACCTTGAAATAAAAAGACGCTCCTTGAGTTGATAATTAATGTCTAGGAGATTAGTTGTTTTATTCGTTTATTAAGTAATTAATTTTACCCAAGAGCACTGGCCATAGGTTGACTACCCCTACACTTTTTCCTGGCTGTCCTAGAATGGTTTCTAAAGATAGTCTTGATATCCTCATAGGGTAATTGGTAAATATCTCCTCCTTCTAACAAGTGTAACGTATCGAGAAGATCTTCCCTTACTCCTCTAAGCAGGACCAACTTTAGTGACTTGGGGTCAAGTGTGCACCTGGCCCTTTTGAAACTGAGCTGGAATCTTTTTTCGTAGTCTTCTAAGGATCCATTGTGGCCCATGATCATCTTGAAAATGTCTTTTTTAGTATCTATTGATCTACAATAGTCCCTATATTTGTTGTTAAAGGCCTGATGCATCCGAGCCCAAGTTGTGATGCTATCTCCAGGTAAACCCATGAACCAGCGCAATGCTGCATCCTTGAGGGTAGATGAAAACAATTTTAACTTTTGCTCATCATTTGTATAGTCATAGGTTAGACATATAACAACAAACTCAAATAGGAAAGTGTCAGGGTCCTTTGTGGTCAAGCCATGGAAACGAGGTAGAGCAGAGGGGCTTATATTCTTCATCTTAGTGTCCCCATTGGTTTCCCTGATGGCGAAGGCACCCTCAACTCTCTCTCAATTCCCTCTGTCATTTCGGTTTTCAGCCATTGGTTCAGTAGGAATGGGTTCTTCTTCTTCTTCTTCTTCCCCTATAGGTTCTTCAAATATGTCAAGTTGCTCACCTAAGGGTTCCTCCAGTTCACAGCCACCGAAGAAGAGAGAAGGTTGGTTGTTGGATGCAGTGGGGTATTTGGCAAGAATTTCCCTAAATTGTCCCTACTCCTAAGAGGCATGAAAGGAAATGTTTTTGGGTTGGTTTTTCTAAGATTTTTTTTAAGCTAGAAAGTACTTTGTAGAAATGAAATTGTTGATTGAATGAAAACTACTGACAGAAAGAAAAGTTACTTGCTGAATTGAAATTCTACTTGCAAAATGGAAAGGAACGCAGATAATGACAAATGAAAGAAAGGAAGATACTAGATAACTTTTGCAGAAATAAACTAATGGAATAAAGTTGAAGACTAGAAATAGAAGAAAAGAAAGCAGTAATCACATTCTACTCTGACACCTCCCTAGCAACGGCACCAAAAAAGTGATGAGCGTTAGTATTGTAGTAAGGATGTTGCAACTCCAGGCTATCATCTTTACTTATCAACCTGAGGTTCGTACAAACTTGGAGGTGATAGTGCTATATGCACAAGTAGAAGTGAAGGTCCTTCCTATTGTCACTTGTTCGTCTAGCAAGAGAGCCCAGGGTTCGAAGCCAGACTTTTATAGAGTTAGAAGAAGCTTGATTCTTTGACGGAAGAAGAGTAAATCTACTCTAAGAGAGCTATTCTACTACGGTAATGAAGAAAACAACAGGTAATGCTAAATCACACCATATCCTAATTCGCCATTTAAACAACTATGCTAAGCAGAATTGCTAAATCAACACTAACCTAATGCTACTATCTAAGTTGCAGAAGTAAAGAGCATCAAACCACGCTAAGGTGTAAGCAAGGAAACTAAACTAAATCTGTTTTCACTTTTTTGGTAAAATCAAGTATGAAATGTAATTGTTCTTGTAGATGTGACAGGTGGATGGAAGGTGGTTGAGGATGGCTAGAAGGTGCTCAAAGGAGTATTGCAATGATCAGATGGCAGCCTTCAAATAATATGCAGAACAACTTTCAGGAAGGAGTCAAATAGAAGAGTAATCGGAGGACGAAATTAGTGAAAGGAGGACGTAATGAAGCAGCAGTGCACGGGAATAGTTGGATTAGTCGGATCAATGAATAGGATTAACGGAAGATGAACAATATAGATCTTATCATAAGCGATTACGTTAATAGATGGATAGATCGATCAACAAATAGGATTAATGGAAGATGAGTGGCAAAGATCTTATCACATGAGATTGAGTGAATAGATGGATGGACATGGTTAACAGAAGATGAGTGGCGAAGATCTTATTGCGGGAGATTAAGTAATAGATGCATGAATAAGATTAATGGAGGATAAGCGGCGAAGATCTTATTGCGGGAAAAATATGCGGAATGATGGAGCAAGTTTTCGTAGGCGATAAGTAGTTTCTCGCGCGCCCTCAACGCTGTAAGCAGAATTCCAAAATTTTATGCGATTACCCTAACTGGGTGACACGTAGCACGAGAAAACCACTTTTCTCACGTGCTCTCGGGCAGATATCGACCATGTAAGAATTCACGCGAGATTGTGCAATACCCGTTGGATCATGCGAGATTGATCAATGATGGAGATCGGCTAAGCTAATTGGTGATCAGGTGACACGATAGCCATTGGATCAAGGGTGCAATAGATCGATGTTGGAGATTTGGAGCGAATAAAGTAGGTGGAAGAGTTCACGATAATCGTTGGATCAAGCTAGACAGATCGACGATGAAGATTTGGAGCGCATAAAGTCAAGCGTTGAAATGAATCGGATGGTGATTGTTCAGGTTTGTTGTGGATTGTATGGTGAGGAAATATATGGGTATAATATGATCAAGGCATGTTTTATTAGCTTCTACTTAAGCATTTCGTGCTGAAGGAAATGAGCATATGTGCACAAAGTGATGGAAAAAGATGACAATGAAATGAACCATGTACTGAATCAAGACAACAAACTTCATGCAAGAATTTCTGGCTAACTTGCTAATTGAAAGAAGGCACAAATGGAAGCAAATAAAACACAATTGATCTACTCTAAATTGTTGTAATGGAAATGCAGCTACTTAAGCAAATGAACAATTAAACCATGAATCTACGCTAGCATACATGTATAATAAAGAGGAGCCTTAGCTGCTAGGGTTGGGCCCTAACCGAAGAGCTTCAGCCCTCTGGGTTAACTCAGTGTTGGCTCAAAACAAAACTCATTCTTATTAACAAAAACAATGGATTACATCAAAAACTATCACAAGTCTTGCAGCTTGGAAATGAAGTAGAGTTTTACAATCAAAAGTCTGAATCCTACTGAGGTCCTAGGATCTCTACTTATACGTCTGAGGTCTCCAATAACTTCCTTAAAATTAGGGAGGCTCGGCTTCCAGCTCGAGATAAACTGGTGCTTTGACTTCCACTTGCTCGACTGCCTTCTAGTCCTCATGATTTCGTTGTTTGTACTCCAAGTTGATGGAGGAATATTCGAATGGAGGGGTAGTAAATGAGGAGGATTTCCCTCCTCTATTTCCTCTCCCTTGTCCCAGTCGTGTTTTGACCAAGGTCTTTGCTAAAATTCCTTGCTTTTATCCTTTAATCCTGCATTAAGTGCACATTAGACCACGAAGCAAAATATCCAACTCTAACTCATCTCATAAACAAAATATAAACAAAAGTATGCATAAGTTGTGAGAATAGTTGGTTTGACTAAGCTAGGAGGTGAATTAAGGCCCATATAATTACCCAATGATGAGGCTAAATAATTTAAGTCAAAAAACAATTTATAAAAAAGAATTAAACCAGATCAACATCTTAACCAGAAAGATCACTTTGTTTAGTTGAAATTTCTAGGATGTCTGTGAGTGTCTCCAAAAGTGTCAGACTTTAAATGGATACTTTACAGTTTTAAATATTTAAGGATTAAATTTAATTGAAACAATAATAAGGCAATGCACTTTATAACTAGGTCCAAGAACACAACTAAGGTTACCCTCAGCAGCCAAATAACTTGCAAAATTACCATGTCTTCCCAATCCAAACCTAGGATGTCGGTGGTGACTATGAATAACAATAATGACAAATGTGAGGCTAAATTAATTAATTCAAACAACAATAACTACGAGATCAACATCTTAGCTAGAAAAGGAACCAGGTGTCACCTTTTATAGTTGAACTTCCTCCTAGGGATTCCTTCATGTCTGAAGAGTGTTATCTATAGGAATAACACCAATATTGACATTAGGCCTCTAAGTTGCCAAAGAACCCAAATGAGAATTCAAGGATAACACCAAAGAAAACAAGCAATACAGAATTTTATGAAGCATTACAATCAGCAATAAGTAGAGGGGTCTACTCAGAGGACTAGAAGGTGAAAACCTAGGGAAAACAAGCAATGCAGAAGTTTTTGAAGCATTACAATCAAGAATAAATAGATGGGTCTGCTCAGATGACAAGAATATAGAAACCCAAATGATCTTTTGGGAAAATTCAATACTAAAAACATGCAAATATGAGGCAGACATGATAATGATATCAAAAGGAATGAAAACAGTGCAACATTGAATCATCTATCATGCAACCTAAAAATAAACTAATTGTAAGAAGAAGGTAATGGAGGAGAAAATAAGTTATGAACAAAATCCCATTTGAATCAAAGTGTCAAAAAGGTTTTCGTATATATTTTATGATGTAATTCATATATCTATGTAGGTTAGCATTTTTGTGGATGCTCTTGCATTGTCAAATCTAAATTTCTTGTGTTGAAGAAAAAATAGAAATATTGTTCAGATCTTGGTACTTAGAGACCTAATGAAACTAAACAATATTGACAAAACTAAGGCTAAACAATTTAAGTCAAATAACAGTTTACAAGAAAGAACTAAACCAGATCAACATCTTAACCAGAAAGATCACTTTTTATAGTTGAAATTCCTAGGATGTCTATGAGTGTCTCCAAAAGTGTCAGACTTTAAATGGAGACTTTACAGTTTTCAAGATTTAAGGATTAAATTTAACTGAAACAACAGTAAGGCAATGCACTTTATAACTAGGTCTAAGAACACAGTTAAGGCTACCCTCAGTAGCCAAACAACTTGCAAAATTATCATGTCTTCCCAATCCAAACCTAGGATGTCTGTGGTGACTATGAATAACAATAATGAAAAATATGAGGCTAAATAAAACAAGCAATGCAAAAGTTTATGAAGCATTACGTTTAACAATAAGCAGAGGGGTCTTCTCAGAGGACCAAAAGGTGGAAACCCAAGCAAAAAAAGCAATGCAAAAGTTTATGAACCATTACAGTCAACAATAAATAGATGGGTCTGCTCATACAACAAGAATGTAGAAACCCAAATGATCTTTTGGGCAAATTCAATATTAAAAGCATGCAAATATGTGAGTAGAGGCGGACATGATAATGATATCAAAAGGAATGAAAACGGTGCAACATTGAATCATCTGTCATGCAACCTAAAAATAAAATAATTGCAAGAAGGTAAAGGAGGAGAAAAATAAGTTAAGAACGAGATCCCATTGCATGAAAGTGTCAAAAAGGCTTTCATATATATCTTATTCTCTAATTCATATATCTATGCAGGTTGGCATTTTTGTGGATACTCTTGCATTGTCAGATATAGAGTCCTTGTCTCGAAGAAAAACTAGAAATATTATTCAGATCTTGGTACTTAGAGACCTAATGAAACTAAACAATATTGACAAACATGAAGCTAAACAATTTAAGTCAAATAACAGTTTATAAAAAAGAACTAAACTAGATCAACATCTTAACCAGAAAGATCACTTTGTTTAGTTGAAATTCCTAGGATGTTTGTGAGTGTCTCCAAAAGTGTCAGACTTTAAATGGAGACTTTATAGTTTTCAATATTTAAGGATTAAATTTAATTGAAATAATAGTAAGGCGATGCACTTTAAAACTAGGTCCAAAAACACAACTAAGGCTACCCTCAGCAGCCAAACAACTTGCAAAATTACCATGTCTTCCCAATTTAAAACTAGGATGTTTGTGGTGACTATGAATAACAATATTGACAAACATGCTAAACAAATTAATTCAAACAACAATAACTACCAGATCAACATCTTAACCAGAAAAGGAACTAGGTTTCACTTTTTATAGTTGAAATTCCTCCTAGAGCTTCCTTCATGTCTGAAGAGTGTTATCTATAGGAATAACAACAATATTGACATCAGGTCTCTAATTTGCCAAAGAACCCAAATGAGAATTCAAGGATAGCACCAAAGAAAACAAGCAATACAAAAGTTTATGAAGCATTACAGTCAACAATAAGTAGAGGAGTCTACTAAGAGGACCAGAAGGTGGAAACCTAGGGAAAACTAGCAATGTAGAAATTTATGAAGCATTACAGTCAACAATAAATAGATGGGTCTGCTCAGATGAGAAGAATATAGAAACCCAAATGATCTTTTGGGCAAATTCAATACTAAAAGCATGCAAATATGTGAGTAGAGGCAGACATGATAATGATATCAAAAGGAATGGAACAGTGCAACATGGAATCATCTTTCATGCAACCTACAAATAAACTAACTTCAAGAGGAAGGTAATGGAGGAGAAAAACAAGTTATGAACAAGATCCCACTTGAATCAAAGTGTCAAAAAGGCTTTCATATATATCTTATTCTGTAATTCATATATCTATGCACATTGTTTTTTTGTGGATGCTCTTGCATTGTCGGATCTAGAGTTCTTGTCTCGAAGAAAAAATAGAAATGTTGTTCAGATCTTGGTGCTTAGAGACCTAATGAAACTAAAAAATATTGACAAATGTGAGGCTACATAATTTAAGTCAAATAACAATTTATAAAAAAGAACTAAAGTAGATCAACATCTTAACCAAAAAGATCACTTTGTTTATTGAAATTCCTCCTATAACGCATAAAACATTTTATCCAAAACATATATTGATATAATTGAAGACATACAATCAATTCTAAGTCAATTTCAAAACACAGGAAATTGTTTTCCAAGTACAAATACAACCATGGTATTTTAAGTGTAAAAACAAGTTATCGAAACAACAAACACTGATAACTTTGAAGATGACCATACAATAATTCTCCAAGTAGTTGCGTCTAAGGCAAGAGTTAGTTATGTTGCTCATACAAGGAGAAGTGGCAGGAGAGTGACAAGGGGTGTCCATTTGCGATGCCCTTCGTCAAATGAGGACAAGACATGTGATGTTAATGTCAACAATGCTCCAAGCAATGTTGTTGAGGATGACCATGCGATTGAAGCTAATGTTGTCACACCATTACCCACAGAGCCACCATCAACCACAGTGCAAGGGGCAAGTTCAATTAAAAAGATCAGCGCTATAAGAGGTTGGAAAAAAGAAGAAATATTAGTTGCAATTGACGACATAGAGTTTAATAGATATTCAGTTCATAAATCCGCAAAAAAAAAACATGGTGTTCCTCCCTCATCAATACATTATTGGGTAAATTGGCTCACTCATACAAAACGTAGAGGGCCTCTTACAATTATCATTGAAGAGGAGGAGGCCAAGGTGGTTGAGTGGTGTAAAGAGATGGCCCAATTGGGACATGGGCTAGAGTTGATACAACTCACATCCAAAGTTTCTCAAATCTATCAAGGGAGGCCAAACCCATTTAGAGATGGGTTTCCTGGAAAATCATGGTGGTTTGTAAAATAGTGCGAAACACGCATATGGATTTCCAAATGAATTAATTTAATTGATTGAGCAACAATACTCAATAATAATACAAAGATATTTACAAAGATAGAAACATCAAGTTTCTATGTAAAGAATCAGTTTCATCTAAGAAACTGCTAAAGGAAGAAAATTAGCAACAACTAAAAGAATGAGCATTAAACTAAAATAGAATTATTCTAATACCCTCCCTTAATGCTCAATCTATTTACAACACCAATAGACCCTGAATTTTACAACTTACTCAGACCAAGAGGCTTGGTGAGATGTCTGCGGGCTGCTCTGTTGTGGAACATATCTCAACTAACGGATCCGTCTTCAAAAAGTTGGCGAATGTAGTGGCAATGAGTTTCCACATGTTTTGTTCGTTCATGAAAGACGAGATTTTTGGCAAGTTTGAGCACTCCCTGATTATCACAAAACAAGGAAGTAGGACCTGTCTGGGAAACATGCATATCTGCAAGCATATGTCGAAGCCAAACTGCCTCACAGGATGCCTTAACTGCTCCCCGATACTCTTCTACTGTTGAGGAGAGAGCCACGGCTTGCTGCTTCTTACTAGTCCAGGTGACAGCACCAGATCCTAGACTAAACACATACCCAGCTGTAGATTTACGATCATCAACCGAACCGGCCTAGTCAGAATCTATGTAACCACTGAGTATAGGATCGAAACTGCGAGTGTATAGGAGTCCATAATCAGAAGTGCCACGCACATATCGTAGCACACGCTTTGCTGCTATCCAATGATTAGCTTTAGGAGCTGACATGAAGCGGGAAATGTAGCTCACTGCAAAACTGATGTCTGGTCTGGTGGCAGTAAGGTAGATGAGACTGCCCACTAATTTCCTGAATAAAGTTTCATCCACAGGGAGAGAGGATGACTGAGCTGAAAGTTTGAGCCCTGGTTCCATAGGAGTTGTGGCTGGGTTGTAATCCTGCATTCTAAACTTGTCCACAAGATTTTTGGCATACTTGGACTGAGAGAGAAAGATGTGATTCTCAGTCTGCCAAACTTCAACCCCCAGACAGTAGTGAAGAAGTCCCAAGTCTGTCATATCAAAGGTTCTGCATAAGTCTTGTTTGATCCCATGGATCAAATGTGCAGAGCTGCCAGTAATGATAAGGTCATCTACATAGACAACCACAAACAAGATATCATCACTAATATGCTTGATATACAGATTTGCATCAGATGGGCTCCGCTGAAAGCCATGATCTGTCAGGTACTGATCAATTTTCATGTACCAAGCCCGAGGAGCTTGTTTCAATCCATAGAGAGCTTTAGCTAATCTACACACTTTCTGTTCTTGACCGGCAATCTTAAATCCTGGAGGTTGTGTCATGTAGACTTCTTCCTGTAAGTCACCATTTAGGAAAGCACTTTTTACATCCATCTGATGAACTTTCCATTTGAACTGAGCTGCTAGGGCAAGAACAAGACGTATGGTACTCATCTTGGCTGTAGGAGCAAAAGTCTCCTCATAGTCCATGCGTTCCTTCTGTGAGAATCCTCGAGCCACAAGACGTGCTTTATACTTGTCTAGAGTTCCATCGGTTTTGTATTTCACTTTATATACCCATTTGCAGCTAATGGGCTTTTTTCCT